>CAJHZI010000513.1:1302500-1855000 GCA_905160935.1 Enchytraeus crypticus
ACAGATAACCGCCATCTTAGATCTGTGCAGCTAAGCTGTCAGTACGCAGAATCAAATCATTAATTAAACATAAACTTAAAACGCATTACACTTACAAAGAAGTATTTCGTTAAAAGTACAACGCGATTTTTTAAATGATACAAAATCATTTTCGAAGTTAAAGAATTTTACAGCACCCTTCTAGTAAATTATGAAAAATCTACGAAAGCTATGAAGTTTTCATAATGAAAATAATCTGCTCGGAGACAGGTCCACAGCATCTAATTCTTTAAACTATATCCGTCCACAACTTTCCTCCTCATCTGTTCATAGGAACGAGCTACTTAGTCATCACAACAACTACATAGTCTATTCTAAATAACACCAATCCCTTCATACATTAACTTAGGCTACTTTAAACAATTACGCTATAGTTCAATCATCCAGTTTTCCAAAAATGCATGTGATTGACAGAGAGTGTATTGAAGAATTCGATGTCCTTGACCTCAGAGTCCCTGCTATCCCTTTCTTGTGCAGAACCATCCGTTAAATCCTCGTTGATTAATTTACTAATTAATTGATTGATTGATCAATTAACTTATTGATTTACTGATTTATTGACTGATATATCGATTTGCTGATTGATAGCTAGACTGATAGATTTACTGACTGATTGTTTGACAGATAGATGTACTGACTGATTGATTGATAGATTCACTAAGTGATTGCTTCACTGATAGATTTACCGATTGATTGCTTGACTGATAGATTTACTGACTGATTGCAGGACTGATAGAATGGCTGATAGATTGCTTGACTGATAAACTTACTGATTGATTGCTGAATGATAGATTTACCGATTCATCGCAAGAATGTTGAATTAGAGCAGAGTTCAGTGTAATATTGGCACAGGCTGCTACTAAGCGACTTTTAACAAAATTAGGCAAAATATCACAATTTACTTATGTCACCTCCTAACTAAGATATACATTTAAATTGCTAAATTATTTTTATAAGCCATGATCAAATGTTATTCTCAAGTCATAGACAGCTACTAACCCCATACACACACAACTATACAAATCCTCACAGAATATAAGACCAAGATATAGATTCCTGCAAGTATTCATTCTCTGCAGTACTCATGAATGAGCAAATTAAAAATGACAGTCAGGAAGTCATGAATCAATCAATAAGCTTACATTAGTTAATTCACTGACTTGTTTCAATGCCAGAAGAATCACACCACAGAAGAATCACATGACAGAAGAATCACACCACAGAAGAATCACACGACAGAAGAATCACATGACAGAAGAATCACATGACAGAAGAATCGCACAACACAAGAATCGCACGACAGTAGAATCACATGACAGGAGAACCACATGACAGTAGAATCACATGACAGGAGAATCAAATGACAGGAGAATCACACGACAGAAGAATCTTACGACAGAAGAATCGCAACAAAGTAGAATTCTGTTGTGAGACGAATTACACGAAAGTAGAATACCACAAGAGTAGAGTCATGTGATGTTTTGAGAGTTTAGATTTCCTACGATCAGCTAATGAATGTTACAAATTTCTAGTAAATTAAGAACAACATGTACGTTAAAAATAACATGTAAGTTTAGAATAACATGCCTTAGTAATTTTATAAAGTCAGGTTATCTTTAGTAAAATAATAGAACTTGATAATTTTATAAAATCATATTATTTTGGTAAAATAATATGACTTGGTAGTTTTCCATAACAACAAAACTATCACAGGGTGAGATTAATATACATTTATCGGTTAAAGAGATACAAGGCTTTTCTATTAATTAATCTCTAAAAGTGCCTCTGCTGCATAAATAATTCTAGCTGCGACTAAACTTAAAAGATTCAGAAAACTTTGGAATTACAAGTCTCTATCTCTTACAGCTCAGATCTCAAGCTGACATTGATCATTTAACTCTGATTTTTAGTACCCGCAGAGGGCCTTCACTACAGTTAGGCATAATGCGTCATACACAGACTCAACTACATTACACAGACTCAACTATTAGGCACAATGGACTGTTAGGCACGTCATGCTGTTGGGAACATTGTACTGTCACACACATTGTACTGTCAGACACGTCATAGTAGAGTTAGCTGTGAATTAAAACAACTATTTTCTTGAACCTCCTCTTAGAATCTTGCAAATATCCATTGTTTGCTGTACTTGTTCTAGACATCAATGCCTGGCATCAAAAGTATCGTCTGATGGTTAAATACGTTTTAAATTAAACACTTACAGAATTTTACTTAAGTATCATCTTATGCTTGCCCTATACACAATAAAAATTTCCTTTGCTAAACTTTTAATACCTGATTAACACAAATGGTTTTGAGTAGTGAGAGATTGCATTTGCTCTGTTAAGCCCAAGTGGAAATACCTTTAAGTATTTCACAGTGGGGTATACTTTATATAAATTGTTCAATAACTAAATCAGAAAGCTTTATTCAGCTCGATTGTTTTGTTTTAAATTCGACAGAATACATTGTTGAAAAATATTTTTATATAAAGCTACATTTAGTTTTATCCATAGCAACACATTGACAACTATTACTTTGAAGTTATTTTCTGAGCTACTGGGATGCCAATATACAATAATATTTTAATCAAAGATTTATACCAAAGTATATTCATTATAGAATATTAACCCATAGCACTTGTACATTAGTTACCAACCTCATCTCTTCAAAGTAAATAGCAATTAATTCTAATATCAGTGATTTTACAGAAATTTGATTTAGAGACGTAACTGGACAAAAATCTGGGTGAGTCCCTAAACTTCAGAGTAATCAATACTATATCGTTTCCTACCCAAAATCATATAACTTTAACCGAAACAATATTCAAATCTAAATTCCTATAAATTTATTTTCTATAGAACACTAAGCACACATTTACGCACTTCAAAACCCGTTGACACTCCAAAAACACTGAAGTGATCGCTCGAAACTGACTTAGTTCGCAAAATACTAATTATATTGTTTAACTGTGAATAACATTAATCGAGAACATCTTAGTTTACCTACCAGTGATTGGCTAGGCAGTACAGCAGCGCAATTAATTAGGCAGAGAAGTGACAACTTTCATCCAGGTTGTTTAGAGTTCCAGCAACTCGTGTGTTGACAAAGTTACCGCTAGCTAGCAGCTGCGCTAAACTTAGCTGCTGGCTTAACAGCTGCTGAGCAAAACTTAGCTGCCGGCTTAGCAGCTGCTGGGCTAAACTTAGCTTGCTGGGTCAACGGCTGCTTGGCTAAACTTCGCTGCTGTGTCAGCGGCTGCTGGGTTAAACTTAACAAAATAAAAATAATATTTAAAATAATTCCAGTATTCCACTGCGCTCTGGGAGGCCGCATTCGCCAATGTGCCACGAATCAAGACAACATTAAAGCGCTGGAGTGCGATAGGCAGGCACTCCAGCGTAGTCAGTATGTAGTCAGTATTGTAGTCAGTATGGCCGAGTGGTCTAAGGCGTCAGACTCAAGATAAAGTGATAGATATCAACATAGTTGATCATTTCACTATAATGTGTGCTATTATTATTATTATTATTATTATTATTATTATTACCAGGCGCTGCCATAGAAAGGCTTTTTCGCGTTGGTCGCCTGTAATAGTGCTGGTTCTGCTCCGTCAAGTTGGCTCAGCAACTTCTAAAATAAATCTAATTAATATGCAGAAAATTAGAGTTCAATTATTGCTAGTTTTTGCTGTGAGTCCCACAATTAAAGCTCACTCCGTTTGATACGCATTGCGTACCAAAGTTTTGCAGAGCCAACATGACGCTGGCTCCGCAACTTTCACATTCGAATTTGAAGCATATGCTAAGAATTCGAGCTCAATTGGTGCCAATTTTGCTGTAAGTTTCATAATTAGAGCTCGCTCCGTTTGATACTTATCGGGTAACAAATTTGCAGCCAGCGTCAAGTTGGCTGCGCAACATTCTCGTGTAAACTTTACAACTATATGAAAAATTAGTGCTCGTTTTTTCTGAAACTCTCACAATTAGGGCTCGCTCCGTTCGGTACATATAGCTTACCCCCGGGGGGCCCAACCCCCCAAGGAGTCTACCCCCGGGGGCTGCTCCACCCAGAGGCTGCCCCACCCAGGGGCTGCCCCATACAGGGGCTGCCCCATACAGGGGCTGCCCCATACAGGGGCTGCCCCATCCAGGGGCTGCCCCACCCAGGGGGCTGCCTCACCCCACCCCGAGGGCTGCCCCAACCCTGGGGCTGCCCCAACCCTGGGGCTGCCCCACCTGCCTGGGGATGCCCGGCCCTGGGTCCCGCCCCGGGGGCTCCCCGTCCCGGGGGCTGACCTTCCTCGGGGGCTGCCCCGCCCCCGGTCAGGCCGTCCCGGGCAGTCCGCCCTGAGCAGTCCTCCTTGTTAACGTCTCAGTTAACTGACGACGAATATGGCAGTCACTCAGGAGCCTCTGCTTTTATACTGTCGCAGAGGCTAACCGGTTACACGTTTGAAGAACCGGTTAAGTTATCTGGTTATGTTAATTTAACGGCTAAATAAACTGGTTGTGGCTCATTAGATTTAGCCGCCTTTCGGAATTAGCATATTAATTTTTGTTTGATTTAACTTACAACTATTGAATATACTGAAAATTACTAAATTATTTAATTATTTAATTTTTTTTTAAATTCGCGACTTATCCAGCGTGTTAGTGTGTCTCTTAAAGATCACATAACACAGAGTATGAGTAGAAATATGTATCTTATGCCCGCTACTTGAGCAATAACCAGAGAGCGAGAGAGACAGAGGGAGAGATATAGATAGATTGAGAGAGAGAGAGGTTGCTTAGAAGAGAGAGAGAGAGAGAGAGTGAGAGAGAGAGAGAGAGAAAGAGGGGGTATAGGGAGAGAGCTAGAGAGAGACAGACAGAGAGATATATAGAGAGATAGATAGGTAATTGAAAGAGATAGAGAGAGGTGCATAGGGAGAGGGATAGAGACAAAAAGAAGGAGAGATAGAGATATGCTGTAAGAGTGAGAGAGAAAGATAGTTAGATAGATAGATAGAGACAGAGAGAGAGAGAGATGGGGGGGGGGGGGGGGGGGGGTAAAATAAAGTCAATAATAAATGATTATTGCAGCAGGTTCCTACAAATTGCATTAAATTGTCTACAAAAAATTAAAAAGTAAATTTTTATAATTCAAGCACAGTAGGTTCCGTAGTCAGCTCCGTAAAGTTGACTCCGCAACATCTTCAAATAAATCTGATTAATATGCCGAAAATTACATATAGAGTTCAAATAGTGCTAATTTTTGCTGCGAGTCTCACATTTAGAGCTCACTCCGTTTGATACGTATTACGTTTGGTACGTATTATTGGGTAACCAAAGTTTTACAGAGTCAACTTGGCTCCGCAACTTTCACATTCGAATTTGAGACTTATGCCACAAATTAGAGCTCAATTAGTGCTAATTTTTGCCTGAAGTATCACAATTGGAGCTCTTATTTTGGTACGCATTACGTACCAAAATATAATCCGAATATTTTGGTATGCAAGGAATATATAATATCAATATGCGATCCACACATATTGATCACATATACATATGTGATCAATATGTGTGGACACATATTGATCACATATACAGATGTGATCAATATGTGTGGATCATATTTAAATTTGTGATCACATATCCATGTGATCAATATGAATGGATCAATGTGTGACATGAAGAGGAAAGCGGAAGATATAGAAGAATGGTTTTATACCATGCATGAACCTGCCATTAGGATGTGCACTGGGAGAGACAGAGTCAGAGAGAGAGAGAGAGAGAGAGAGAGAGAAGAGAGAAGGAGGGAGAGAGAGAGAAGGAAAGAGAGGGAGGGAGGGAGCGAAAGACAGAGAGAGAGAGAGAGAGAGAGAGAGAGAGAGAGGGAGAGATAGTGGATGAGAGAGGTAATCGATCTATGGTAGTCCATTCTATCTTCAGTGCTTGCTTTCCAAAGTTCCCATTTCTTCATAAATGCTCTTATTTTAGCTATGTGCCGTAACAGACAACTTTCCCTTAAATTTCTCGGAGGCTCAGTTATAGATCACTGAACATATCAAAGATGTCAACCAGATAGGCCAACTTTGACAACCAGAACTGATAGGAAGCAAATCTAGCTGTTAGCGACTAGAAATTCTGGTTCAGCTGGAAAACAATTATAATTAGTACTACATTTCTCAGTTCAAAACGTCTTTTCCACTCAATAACCAACTCACCCCTGTCACCGTTTTTTTTTTACTGTCAGTACTGTCAATTTTTTCCCCATGTTGTGTCTTTGTCCAGGTTACTGAAGAATAGACTATTATAACGGTTGGCTGCAAGTGTCGTAAAAGGAGGCAAAGCATAAGATCCAAACAAATGTCAGAAAGGGCACACAAGCGGTGCATTCGGATGATTCGGTTGATGAGGGCCTAGGCTCCGAAAATTGCTACAAAATTTTGTCAAACAAATGGAAAGAAGGTCTTTTCATATCCCGACCCTAGTTAAACTGGAATTCGAGGGAAAGATGCTGATGATGATTTTTTAATTATTTTTTTATTAGGTCTTTTCATATCCCGACCCTAGTTAAACTGGAATTCGAGGGAAAGATGCTGATGATGATTTTTTAATTATTTTTATAAGCTACATCTATTATTGGTTGCATTTTTTCTTTTACTATTTTTGAATATCGATCGATCGAGGTTTGACCGTATGAATTTACGATCAGACTAGCTGGAGCATGTTAAAACTTACAAGCTTCATGGCTTTTTAGACCGGACGTATAATTATGCTAAGAAATAGAAATGAAAAGAAATATAAGTATAAAAGTTATTAATTGTAACATATACTTAACACGCAATATTGATATCAACCATGTTGATATCTATGACTTTTATTACTACTAATTTAAATCGTTGAGAAATGTAATCCATTTTCTGTGTAATCAGTCTTGTGACCATCCCACATTATACTCTTAGATCAGCGTGGCCTGGAATCGAACCCACCAGAGTTCCATTCACCTCAAAATCTGTGGCATGTCATTTAAAGCCATGGGCGGATCCAGAAATTTTGTAAGGGGGGGCCGAATTATTTTTGGAGAGTACACATTTTTTGCTTACGCCACGCCTTCTTCAGGACATTTGACGCAACTAGAAAAAATGCTGTGAGTGAGGGGTGCTTAAAATTTTTCATTACTGCACTCGGCTCATAAAGTGAGGGTATCTTCATATTCCCCCCCCCCCTCACACCCGTACTAAAGGGAAAACCTAAAATGCCTAAAATCCTTCTTTTGTTTTGGAAACAAGAAGGTTAATTTTTCACCTTCGAAGAAACTCAGCGGATCTGGACGAATTGCAAAAGTAACCTAATTTTGGCGGTAGGGGGCGGCTTAAGCCCCTCCCGGCCAAGGCTATTTGCACCACTGCTCCGAGGCAGAGTTCATATTTTTTACACCATTTTCTTCATATACAGTGGTTACTGTGAAAATTGAGTGCTAGTGAAATGGCTAACATTTTTCGGGCCCCCATCCATTATACAGGGCTCCTAGTAGACCAAATATATGGGCCCTTAGGGGGGCCCATATTTGAAAAAATTCAAGCTATAGTGAAATTGAGTTCCATCTCACACCCCCCACCCCCATAACCACTGCTCATATATACAAATTTGGACATAGAAATTACAATAGAAAAAATGAGAATATTGTTACTAATTATTTAAAATATAGCTTACAAATAGAGTGTACAATAGTTTTACAAAATAGGCCCGTCCCCCCTTAGGCCCGGATCTAATGGGGGGCCCGGGCCACCCCTGGAACCGCAACTGTTACAAATACATTGACACATAGGCCTAGAAATTGCCATAGAAACAATGACCATATAGTTTTAAAAAATTTCGCCGGGCCTAAGGGGGGGGCGGGCCCCCTGGCCACCTGGATCCGCCACTGCTTAAAGCATTGTCTTAAACAAGCATATAATTGCTTCCTGACTGTGTAACGTTATGTTATGTTATGTTATGTTATGTTAAAACTTCAGGTTGTTATCTGACGCCTCTAAACATTAAACCTGAACTTGACTTCACTTAACACAATTATAGGCTACTGATTAAGGAAGTAACAAAGACTTGTAGCACCTGTAACACTAAACTAACCTGAAGCCTCTAACCACTGCGCTATTGAGATAGGTGGAATAAATTCTGAAATTTGTTTTATATTTATATCAAGCGTATACTTGTGCTGTAACGAATGAAGACCATTACAATTTGTTACTTTGAGATCTTGGAGATAGTGAAATTAACTGTAATAAAAGTCCAGTTTCAGATGATCTTCATCCTAAGTTACTATTTGAGCTGAGACACCAATTAGTAGGTCCTCTTACTAAATTGTTCAACCTTTCGCTGGAAACTGGGATTGTACCTCAAGACTAGAAAGAGGCTAGGGTGTATCCCTTGTTCAAGAAAGGTAGAAGAGACAAACCTGAGAACTATAGACTAGTTAGTTTGACTAGTGTCATAGATAAGGTGTTTGAGAGCATTATTAAGGATTGTTTAGTTAATCATTTTAATAGTTATGGATTAATAAGAAATAGTCAACATGGATTAACCAGAAATAGATCTTGTCTAACTAACATCTTGAGCTTTATGGAATCCGTCACACTGCATGTTGATAACGGAAATCCAGTAGACATTGTCTATTTAGATTTTGCAAAGGCTTTTGATAAAGTGCCATACGAGAGATTGTTTTGTAAACTTGAAGCTCACGGAGTTACTGGCTCTGTCCTGAATTGGATTAGAAGTTGGCTAACCTAACCAGTTTGCATAATTGGGCAACTACGTGGCAGATGAGCTTCAAAGTTGATAAATGTACAGTTATGCATGTAGTCACAAAAATAGTTGTAATAAATATAAGCTTGGTAACGCAGATCTAAATTCATCTATTAAAGAAAAAGATCTAGGTTTCATTATTGATAATACCCTAAAATTTTCCGAGCAGTGTAAATCAGCAGTAAATTGTGCTAATCGCACTTTAGGTTTAATTAGGAGAACTATAAAAAGTCGTAATAAGGATGCAATAGTTAAATTATATAAAGCATTAGTAAGACCTAAATTAGAATACTGCGTACCAGCATGGAGACATTATTTAAGGAAGGATGTAAAATTTATGGAAAGAGTTCAAAGGAGAGCATGCTAGAATAATTGCTGAATGTAGAGGTCAAAGCTTTGAATCTAGGTTAGATGTATTAGGTCTAATTAGTTTAGAAGATAGACATACCAGAGGGGATTTAATTCAAGTGTTTAAAATAATTAAGGGTTTTGATAATATTGAATGTGGAGAACTTTTCAAATTATCTGATTCTGCTAAAACTAGAAGGCATAGATTCAAAATAATAAAGGTTAGATCCAGATTAGAGATTAGAAGAAATTTTTTCAGTCAGAGAGTTGTCAATATATGGAACGAGTTACCTCAGTATGTAGTAGAGGCGGAGTCAGTGAATGCTTTTAAGAATAGGCTAGACAAGTATTAGAAAGAAATACATTGAATTGATAAGTTGTTCGTTTGCTTTGTGTAGATAGGCTGATTGGTTGCACACCGCGTGGGGTATTTGGTTCCTGGGTATTTATGAGTGCGGATAAGGCTTGTATGTGTATGTATGTTTAGGTGTGTGCATGTGTGTGCACATGTGTGTATGTCTATGTACATTGTGCATGTAAGTTTGTATGTATTGTAATGTATGACTATCGTTTGCAGGTCGTTGGTGTGCCTGGTATGTGGCTATATGCATGCTTGCATATTTATGTCTGTAAGGTCGATGTGTGTGTGTGCAGGTGCGTGTATTCTATGTGGATATATGTAGGTATATGTATAAATGGGTATATATGTATGTGTATGTATATATGTATAGAATTCTCCAATCCTCTCTCCGTTATAGGAGTTTGGAAATGGAGTCGTGGGTTCGATTTTTCCAACTCTTCATGCTTAGGCGGTATTAATCTTGAGGATGCAAGGATCTCTTGCTCATATAGCCAGTTAGAGGCTAAATCAATAAGACTGGAGCTGCTGTGAACAGAACTCATGCTTATTCGTTCAATGTATGACAAATTATATACAACTATATTTGTAAGTATTTGTGTATTATTTGTATAGATTCTAACTAAATTAGAATATTGACACAAAAACTAGTGATTTATTATTTCAAACGATTTATTATTAACAAAGAAACACGATAGCAATATAACGAGTTAAAACATTAAACATAAAGATAGCATGGAATATTAAACTAACAATACGTAGCAATGAATAAAATGCTAAAAATAGGCGATAAATGTAAAGTCAGTCTACTTGTAATCAATTAGTTAAATGTCTGTATTTGCAATTAAAATAAGAGATAGAAAATGGGAACGAGTTATTGGCTTCAAGGCACTCCTCGCTTATATGATTTGATACTTTCCCTCTTTTCTTCTTTAGTATGACTGTTAACACGTGAGGTGTTATTTTACAGTCGTTCAGTTAAATCTGTGAAAAAGACGCTTAACTAGAGTAGGCAACTAGTAAATTGCGCTTTTCATAGATTTTAGGATCTGCACCTGATTCTGTCTTCCTCTTCAATTTCTTTCTTCAATTCTCAGTCTTCTATTTTCTTTCTTCACTTCTTCAGTCTTCAAATTTTCTGTCTTCTATCTTCACTGCCAACACAAAGTGTTGTAAATGCAGCTATTCACCTGAATTGACGAGAAAACGCTTATTCTAGATCTCTAGTAATCGGCGTTTCTGGTACAATCAAGGATTTATACGTTCAATGGATTGAGATATTGAAATGGATCGTGATTAACCGACTTTACTGAAGGTTAGACGACAATTCCACACAAAATCTGCAATCCCGTGAGGCACAATCGTTTCAATATAGATTTCGTATTTTCCGTGCTAACTATCACCGACCTATAGAGGGTGCATAGTAGCAGTACTTTCTACGAATGCAATCAGAAGTTCAGAAGCTTGTATGGAATCTACTAGTTTGTGTGTTTGTCGCAATAATTCATTAAGAATTATATTTAGACAAGTTCAGCTAGTAATTCCGCACATGCCAGAGTTCAGGAGTGAACTAAACTTCTATCGCCTGTTCTCTGGTAATATAGTGTTGATCGAGGTCATGCTCAACAGCCAATCAGAATCAAGCTCTTCATAAGCATTTCTCCACCCAACCCCCACGAGTGGTTGCGTTGCATGCATGTATCTTATGCATATAATTTTATTATTGCTTTACATAATCTACTGTTTTTACTGAATGTCATATCATATTTAATTTAACATCAGTTTTTACATGAATACACCAATAAGCAAAGATCATATCTCACTATATGAAGGTTAGACTTCTAATAACATATTAATTTGCATTTCCTCATTACTCATTTTAATATCCTCGTTTCATAACCTTGCAATTCTAACGCAAAATAAGTTCTAATGAACATAAGCTGAAATGAATACAAGTCTTGATGCACAAAGATCAATTTAAACATCTAAATACAAACATGAGTGCAAATAAAATTAATTCCAAACATATGGGTGAAAAATACAATATGCAACACATTTAGTTGCGCTAAATTACAGTGAAACGTCAGATTATCTTTTATTCCTACCTTACTTTAAGATTAAATTGCAAGTTATATATATCAGTTTACAATATACAATTTATTAAAATCTTTCTCAATGCACAAATAGCGATTTGAAATAATACACATCTTGTACATGGTACAGTTTAGAGCAATTTACAGTGATTTTTAATAGTAAATATAACTCGAGATTACTTGTTAAGTGCTATAAATTGAAACCACTACTTGTAATAGTGCAGCAAAAGATAAATATTCCCGCTCACCCAGAGCCAGCCATGAAAATTGAATAAATTTTTAATTTCTTAAATCACTTTAAATGTATTACAAACTGAATTAAAATATAGCACTAGAATGGCTTCACAGTACATAAACCAGATTTCTTATATATGTACATGCTCCTAGCAGGTATATGAGTATATATGTGTGTATATGTGTGTATATGTACGTATGTGTATGTATGTATGTATGTATATGTATGTATGTATGTGTATGAATGTGTATATGTGCGTACATGTGTGTGTGTATGTACAGACTGGGGCAAAAAAAATCCCCTAGCGAAATCTCAATAACTTTAAGAAAACTCAAAATTTATCTACGAAATTTACGGAGCTTCTAGGGGAGAAATTTCTGCATATATCTAGCAAATTTGATGAAAATCTATTGAGCAGAAAAAATATTACAGTTTTTCTACGAAAAAAGTTCAAAATCAGTTTTAACAAGGCTTTTTTTACCAAAAGTCTTAATAACTTGGACAAAACTCAAAATAGTTTTACAAAATTTTCGGGAATTCCAGAGGAGGAATTTCTACACATATCCTGCAAATTTGGTGAAAATATATTGAGAAGTAACAAAAATACAGTGTTTCTTCGAAAAAAATGTTAAAATCAATTTTAACAGGCTTTTTTAAACAAAAGTACCGGACATTTTCTTCAAAATTTAGGAATAATTTTAACATAAGAACGAATTTTAGCATCTTATATTGGAGTAGCTAGCAATGTAGTGCAGGCCTAAACTCCACCACTTAAGTAAACGGCCTTTTCATGGTCGTTATTTTCTTTAAAAGGAACGACTGACATTTCAAAAAGTTTTGTTAAAATTGATTTTAGCACTTTTCTCGTAGAAATGCTGTAATTTCGTAACTAATGAAAATATTTTCATCAAATTTGCTGGATATACGCAGAAATTCCTCCCCTAGAAGCTCCGAAAATTTCGTAGAGATATTTTGAGTTTTCTTAAAGTTATTAAGATTTCGCTAGGGGATTATTTTTTTGCCCCAGTCTATATATGTATGTGCATAAGAGCATATTTATGTGTATATCTGTATACTGTATATATGGATAGGGGTATGTATGTCTCTGTATGTATATGCATGTAAGTAGTTGATTGTATGTATGTATTTATGTATGTGTGTATGCGCAAATGTGTGTGTGGGTGTGTTTGCATGTACATGTATGTGTTCATGCATGGGTACATGTATGTATGTGTATTTTTGCACAGTTGTATATCTGTTTGTTTATATGTGAGATGGTTATGTGTGTGTGAGGGGGGGGGGGCAAAGATCTTTAAAATAAGTATATATGGCATGACTGTTGTTACAGCGATACCTGTTTTGTAACAAGAGCGACTTGATTTTCAGCATGCTCCATTTAATCGTGAGGGTAAACAAAGCCCCTTTGTCACATGTGTATTTAATAGTAATTTCTGTCATTTCAGATTTATTTCATGATGTTCGGCTTCTAAACGGTTTTAAGATGATGAATTGTTGCGCGTTTGGATATACAAATTCCAGAACTCCGGAAACTAAAGAACGGAGAATATCCTTTAAGAGATTTGAAATAGAATTTGTTTGCATTTTTTAATTATAAAAATATACATACACTTAATAGAAATTCGTTTTAAATAATTTTTGTCATGACGATATATTTGATAGATGTGACGATAAATGTGCTACTAAAGTGTCTAATTATGTTCAAAAACTTTATTATTTTATGCCTTTAAATAACGATCAGCTTATATTGTTTACCTCTGGATAGCAAAATTAGTTGTTGGCATCACTGCAATTCTTGAACTCAATGTTCACAATGGTTGAGATTGCCTTTGGCACTTCTACAGTTTTTCTTTATTCTATGGTGTGTGGTATGTTGGTGTTTATTTTTATTATTTATTTTTTCTTATATTCTTCTGTTGAAACCTATCAACTTGTCAAGGCTTGTTTATTTTCTTTTCCTTTACGATCTCTATCTCTATACATAGAGATCGTAAAGGAAAAGAAAATAAACAAACCTTGGCAAGTTGATAGGCCTCAAAAGAAGAACATAAGAAAAAATAAATAAATAAAATAAACACTTACCAACATAGAAAATGTTACATTATATCCCAAATGTAACTTTTTCTATGTTGTTAAATGTTACAAACATATCTCTATACTCACCATGTATAGAGATATGAAATTACGGCAAAAACTGGTGTTACAAGTCTTTGTGACTCAGAATAAAGAAAAGCAATAGAAGTGGCAAAAGCTATCTCAACAATTGTAAACATTGAGTTCAAGACTTGCACAGATGCCAACAACCAATTTTGTATTGCATCACCATGGTGATGATCACCAGTGGAAAACAATATCAGTTGATAGTTATTTAAAGGCATAAAAAATGAAGTTGTTAACTAATTTTAAAGTTTTTCAACTGAAATGAAATACTTTACCAAAACATATATGATCGGTCTGATTATTAGGATGAACAAAAGTCACTTGACAGCAGACTTGTTTGTTGTCTTATATGTTTAAATTACTTAAATTTCTCGCTGTGTCTTGTATGTTTAAATTATTTAAATTGCTCGCTCTATTTCCTGGTGAATTGAACCCTCGTGGGTTCGAATCCCAGCCGCGCTGATCTGAGAGTAAAATCTCGGACATTTACTGGACTGGTTATACGGAAAATGGATTAAATTGCCTAACAGATTAAACATATGGTGTTAAAAGTGATAAATATCAACGTAGTTGATCATTTCACTATTATGCGTGTTTACTTTAATCTTGATAGCCGTAATCTCTTTAAGTATGCAGCTTTTTTTATAACTGCAACCTATTATTTCTTAGAATTTTCAAACAGCTCACTGTGTTGAGTGGTCAATTACAATAGTGAAAATTGACATGACAAGTTCTGCTGTGTACTATAAAGCCCCTACGTTTGATTCCCGGCCGAGCTGTCAGAAACTAAAATGTATACATAAAATTTATGCAATACATTATAGAAAACTTATTAATATTCACCTTAAGTATGTATTGTCCTGGCTTCATTTACATGCAGTAGCATCGAAATTTTATGAAAGAATTGTGTGAAATTTGTAATTTTAAAAGCTTTTTTTCTTACTTCTGTAAATATCTTCTTTCAATCAAATGAAAGTGTAGAAAAGAAATATACAAGTATATATATATATATATATATATATATATATATATATATATATTATATATATATATAATATATATATATATATATATATATATATATATAATGTCTTAATAGCGCAGGTTAGGAGGGCCTGTCACGTGACCGACCACCTGGCGGCGACTTAGGTGAACCAGCCTGAGTATCTGTGAGAGTAGAGTCCACTGATACGACATCCTTAGAGCCCCGTTCTTGTTCCTCTGATTTCAGTTTCAGTTTGGCCTGAGACGGAGACGCGAATGGTTTAGAACTAGATGGTATGCTGTGTGAAAAATTGATTGATTGTTGTTAAAACAATTTGACTCATTACGTAACTTAATCTCGCTATTTCTCGCCTCTTCATTCGCCTGTCTATTAAACCTTGTATTGTCGCTCACAGATAAGATCAGATCCCCCCTATAGGTACCTCCTCCCTCCTCGTGCTTTCATCCTCATCATCTAGTAGTGCTGCGTCTTGTCGCTCCGTTAGCTCCAGCGAAGACTCCGAGTTTGCGTTATTGTATTTAAAACAAGGTCCGAAGACCCACCAGTGCCTGGAGAGCTGCCTAAACTGCTGGAGGGATTGGTTGAGGGATGTACGATCTTCCACCTTAAGACGCTTTTCACACTGTCTTGTAATTTTCAGCTGTATGCTTCTTCTTCATACTCGACAAATACAGTGATCAATACTTCCACTTTCGAGAAGTAAATACCGTGTAGTTATGTTCCTGCAATAATTAAATTAAATATAAATTAGTGCTTAAAAGAGACTTGAACAATTAACACACACAAAAACTTTTATATAGTATAATTTAATCGACAATGAATCCAAAAGTTTATCCCATTGCATAGCCTTAACTATCCATTCCATGTCTACAGTAACTATTCTACTTATTATTATTAGAATGATGGTGCATTTGAATAGGTAAAACTTGCTTTGCTCAGTCACGTAGATGTGGGCATTATTTAAACTGAACAAAACTGAGTAAAACCCATAAGCAACAAAAGTAACCGCATTTTAATTTTAGAAAGATGGCAAGTTGTTTTAGAACAGAGATCAAGCTGACATAAAGAAATGCAGAAAAAAGGAAATTAAAGAATAGAGTAGCAGATGTAAGAAATCATCATCATCATCCTCCCTTAAATCCCAGTTTAACTATGGTCGGGATACGAATAGACTGTCTCTAATCCCCTCTGTCCTACATCACACCACCAGCCAATCCCCTATTTGAGACGTTTCCATTCTTTTAAATTTGTGTAGCCACTTCAGGAGCCTAGCCTCTTAACACCCGAATGCCCTTTCTAACGTTGGTATGGATCTAAGGCTTTAGTTGCCTTCTACGACACGTGCAGCCACTGGTTGGTCAATTTTTTAAACCAGCCGGACACAACATGGTGAGAATGTAATTAATAATTACTAAATCTTTATATTTTTGTAAGCTAATAAATAAATTTCATATGTAGTGCATAAAGAAAAGCAGTATTTTAAACACATAAGTACTTCTAACCGAGCTCCAGAAATTCTGGTAGTTTGATCTGTTTTTGCCTCATCAGGACATTGGCTGATTAAACTCAATGGCATACCTTCCACTCATCGAACCTTGATAACAGACTGCCTCAGTAGATATGGCTTGTTTGGAAACCTGTAACATAAACATCCACAAAAGTAATATACAAATATTTAACCTTATTTAATTTAAAAGTTCACCATTCCAGTCAACATAAAGGCCCAGAGAGATATATAAGTACTCTTAAGTAATTTATCTTTAATTATATATAATTATATAATTACTTTAAAGCAGCTAATATACGTGGCTAACTAATGTTTAACATAATGTTAAAATTACATTGTCTTAGCAGCAATTAAATTAATTTTAAACATAAACCATGATGATATTAAACTCTCAAAGTCCGTCAATTTGTAATTACATCACAGTAGTGTAATATACAATTATATAGAATACGTACTTATTATAATTATTTGAGTTCGAAAAAACTGTACGACTTTGACAACAATTCGAAAGTATGACTTATCAAAATTAAATAGTTTAATTTGTTATGCATTCATGTAATTAAGCAATTCTATAATTTAGCTACTTCAAAATAGCCCTAATAATAAAGAGTGTTTCATGTATATGAGTAGCAGTAATACTGTAATTGTAGCATACTGCATTATAATTAACAACAAATAAAACAATTACATACGTAAATAGAAAAAAATGAACAAATATCTTCACATTTTATTGCTTAGAGCTGTTATAATCTTAAGCAACAAGTCAAACACTTAACCGGATTAGCTGAAAACTCGACAGTAATGAAAATAACTAAGTCTAAATTGTGATAAACTACTTACTAGGTAAAATTAGACTGAAGTATTGCAAGAAATTACACGGCATTTACATCGAATCGAATCAATGATAGTTCTTTGCATAAAGGCAGAATCAAATCTAAGCCAATGAACAAAAATATAGGTCCAAAACTACAACTCCTAAACTTCAGAAAACCAGCTCAACGAATCGGAATATTCGCCTAAGATAACGGTTTTGGAAGATACATGCCTGCGAAGTGATCATGGAAGCTTTGGCGTTATCTAGAATTAACTAGTAGCCTAGAATAACATTTAAAAGATAGCAAATAATAGCTTAAAATACGTCCATAATATGTCGGTAAATTTTGTACATGCCTAATTTGCTTTATATAGAATAAAGCCAACTCACATAATTATATCGTCTTGACAAGAAAAATATTAAAAACGTAGGACTAGTCCTATTAATTTTTGGTATAAATTGTTAATATAAAATACGATTTCCAACCTATGAAAGGTTATCTCTCGTGCCATAGCTTCCGGATTACTCGCATTTGTGCATCCAAATGCGCAACAATACTTCATCTTAAAACCGTTTAGAGATCGATTAGCGTTAAATAAAACTAAATTACACAAACTACTATTAACAACACATCGGACAAAGATGCTTTGTTTTCCACTCCAAGAAGTGGAACAAGCTGGGAATCAAGTCGCTCTTGTTCCAAAACTGGTCTCGCTGAAACAACAGTCATGCTTTATTTAAAGATCTACCTTATTTTAAAAAATAAATTTAATAAATTTTTAATTTATTAAATTCATCTACCTTATTTTAAAGATCTTTGTTGTGACTTCCTTAACCAGTATTGCCAGTATGTTAAGATTTTTCTCATCAAAGAAGAAGAGAAACCGCAAACCGGAAGTTATATTTTGCACTTAATGGCTCTCAATTTCACATTTCCCTGGCCATAAAACTTTATGAGCTTTACAGTTTAACATATTTCCAATATATTTTAGCAGTAAGTCGCTAGCAAATTTCTTGTAATAGAAAAGAATTTAAAATACAATTTTAAAGGTATTACGATTTTAAGTTACTTATCTTTTATTTGTGTAGCTAATTAACGTATCGTATCATTGACATATTTGTACCTAAAAATTGAGGTTAATATGTAGCGGATATTGAAATTACGAATCGTCTATAATGGCCAATGCTACCATATATGCAATTTTATAAAATTGTAAAATTAGCTGTTAATTCTTATAATTTCGTATTTTATTCAAATATGTGGAATTCAGACGTATATTTTTAAGACGAAGAAAAATCAAATTTTAGCTGAAAATTGCACTTAATGCTTAAGCTAAAATTTGATAAGTTAATTTTTATGTTACAATTTGGGCTAGAAGATGTTTTGCTAAGGTGGTAACATTCTGTTGTTGTTAGAGTTAGATTTATGGTCAATGAATAAATTTCGTGAAATAAAAAATAGTAGCAGAGTGGATATAGACTCCGTTTTGTAACTTGTGAGCTCTTTGTTCTATCTTCAGGAATCGTTTTTTGCTACTCTGCCGCTTGCTTTAGATCTCGTAGAAGTCTGTGCCCTAGTAATGAACCTACCGGGCTATTGCCCCCTGGCCCCTTGTTCTTTCCTAACAATCATTAATCTGATAGCCTTGCGTTGATCTCGTATTGGGATAGCATTCTGTAACATTTGTGTCAATTTCTTATCCTTATGAATGACTGTGTCCTCACTGGTTCTAAAATAAGATTCTTAAAAAAGCTAAAACCAAGTTTAACGTTAGTTTTCGACTCCATAGCATGTCAGTGACGGGGAACGCACTGGATTTAACGCACCTATAACGCAACTGTAACCTTCTGTTGAACATCTTGCCGACGTGCAACCGGCTCATACCCTTAGTTGCTTAATTTCAATTCTGACGAAGTTCCACTAAACAGTGAATAATTATAGTTAGTGCGGTATAGGCTTGCATGCAAAATTTTACTGTCCTAAGTCCACATGTCAGGAGTCTATGCTTACAGTTCTCTCTCTCTCTCTCTCTCTCTTAGTGCACTACCTATGGCAGGCCTATGGCTTTTAACTCCACCTTATTCATTTCAAAATGTGAATTGGTTACTAATTCATCCAACATCCCAAGTCTCGGTCTTCCTCTTTCCTTTATCCTTCCATTCTTCCCTCAGTTACCTCTTTCAGCAAACTATTCCCTCTCAGTACATGATCCATCCAGTTCTTCTTTCTATTCTGTATGGTATCTATCAATTGTCTATTAATGCCTACCCTATTTAGCACTTCTTCGTTCGTAATTTTGTCAGTTCATTTGATCTTCTCCATTCTTCTTCATAGACACGTTTCGAATCCTTCTGGTTTTCAAATATCCTCCTTTATTATCAATGTTTCACAATCGTAAAGTAGCATGGTCCACACTAAAGCCATACAATGTTTATCTTCATGGAGTTCTTCTAACTTTTTGTTAGTTATTCTTTCTTCAGACTGAAAGCCTTTCTTGCTTGAAGCAATTCTAATTTTTTCTGTTATATTCCTTTATTTTTCCATTCAATTTATTTTTATTTATTATGTAGTTCATTTATTAATTTCTACATTCCTTGATTACACATATCTTACCATAAACATTGGTGTTACTATGGAGTAGATTATGTGCTGTGAAACAATTTAGAAGACCCTGACATTCTGATGCAGTCTTTGTTGACAGATCTAGATGAGATTTGAATTTTGTTTAGATCTATCGGCTGGAGCCAGTGGCGAAGTCGGTAAGATACTCGACCGCGGATCAGTAGGTGCGGGTTCAAACCCTGGGCTCGCCTGTCACTGACATCACTTTCGAGTGAGGAAACTGACGTTAACCTTAGCTTTACCAGCTTTTTTATCAGTTATATGTACAAAAATGTACACACACACACAGGATAGGTGTTACAGATTCAAGCAATACTAATGGTTATCTTGAAAGCTGCGCAGTCATCTCTTAGAGACGGTTCGGCTACAATATAACCTATATAATATCTGAGCATGTAAACCGATCTCATATGTTCTCATATATATGAGGTAACTGTATATGTGCTACAGCTTGCAGTAGAGCTTTAATTATAATGTCATAGTTTATATTTGATGAGCAGTCATTTATAAATCAAAATAAATGTTGATGGGAGTCATTGTAAATGACTTCACATAAAATATAGGGTGCAACGATTTAATTTATTTAAAAAATCAATTTAAAATAAAAATTTACTTTAAGAACTGTAATTGCAATGAGTATTTAATTACGTTTACTTGTATACGACATGTATCGAACAGTTTTAGGGCCTAGAAAACAGTAGGATGTAGATGACCCATCATTATCTGGTGTTTTTTATTTGCTGTTACAATTGTATAAACAATTTGACATGAAAAATAAGGGATTGACTGATGATATGATGCGTGACAGAGAGGATTTGAGAAGGTCTCTTCACATCCTGACCCTGCTTAAACTGGGATTTAAGGAAAGATGATGATGATGATGCTGTTATAATTGTGTTGCCATTATGATATATATAGGGTATATTCCATGGCCTCTTTCTTATATCTTTACTCAATGCACAATATTTGTATCTGTAGCTTGCAAAATGTTGTAAATCATAGTCGAATCACATTATATCATCTGCTGGACCATGTTAGACTTTTTTTTTACTGACCTTTTTGATATATTTCTAAATTATATTGTGTTGTAATGCAAGGTTCTTTAATATATAATAATAACACAATAAATTAGCTACTAATCTGTATACATTTGTCAACTGATTGGGTAAATCAATGTATAAATCTAAAAGTGCAAGTCCTATGCTTTTAAAGTATGATTGAATTCAATGGTTAAAGTGGGTGTAATGCAAGGGAACTGCGTTACTCTATTTCCGATTTTTCTTAGATGAGCTTCCCTACTAGGTATAGTACATATTTCATACTAGAAGACCTGTAAATATAAATAGATTAAAAAGTAAATAGAAAATCAATATTAAATAAAAGTAAATAGTAAAATTAATAGTTAATATTTAATTAAAGTAAATTTTAAGTACTATTTTAAGCAGTAATGTGTTTGTTGTATAATTAATTAACCACTATTATCATCTTTAGATTGCACTTTAAGCTGAAATCTTTAATTTTGTTTTCGTTATTACAGAGAAATTGTTTCCTTGTGACAGATCTGAACCCTAAAGCTTTAGGACTTTCTGATGCCTACTTGCTTTTCGTTGAAGCAATGCATTTAGTGCCTTGATATCGTTTGATACAATGACTTGAAATGATCTATAGACTAATAACTGAATAAACCTGGGTAGCAGCTGAGTGCAATAATTAATAGTGGTGACCAGTGAGAATTCTTCAAGTGCTTAACTTAGGAATTCTAGGATTTAAGCAAACAATTTAAGCACAGGAGAGAGACACAGTTGTGAAGTGTAAATGATAATGCAGTAATTAAGGAATTGCAAAACGTTGTGTAAAACTACATTTAGAGAGTATTAATAGTAGTATATCACCTAATACATTCAGCTTTGGATTTTATAATTATACAAATTCTTCTTGTATAAGTGAATCTGTTGATTCTGCAAGCGGAATCAAATGAATCCAGATTTAAAGATGGAAGCGGACTGCGTTATCTCATGTGACGAAGACGACACCTGCAGTAGAGACACGTCAGACTCTGTCAGTCATTCTCCTGGCCCCGCCCCTAACTTCTGGCTTGCCAATCAGATGTCAGCAGTTTCAATGCAGGCATCACCTCAGTTCAGCCTTTCTCTAGCCCAGCAGCAGCAGCAGGACTTGCAGCAGCATTCACTGCTGGAGCTGCAGGAGCAGGAGAGGAGTGGCTGCAGTGGAGGAGAGAGTGGGAGACCTCGCAAGTCAAAGGACAACAAGATCTGCGGAGTGTGCGGAGACAAAGCTCTCGGATACAACTTTGACGCGATATCCTGCGAGTCCTGTAAAGCTTTCTTTCGACGTAACGCCTACAAGGGTGTGGTATGTATACAAGTTGTGAAAGTCAACTCTAACTGTTTAACTCTGCCTCATTTAATGTCATCAGATGGTTAATGGAGTGTAGATATCTTAATTTTTTTATTGGGCTTTCTGTTTATGCATGAACTGCGATTTTGTTTGTTATGAATTTGTTTACCATTTGATATATACCTATCTATATGCATGTTTGCCGTTGTGTGGGTATGTTTTTTCTGTAAGACCCATGGAATTTTACCCTTGAGGAGTGGTAATTCTTAATCTGTCACACACATCCTGTGTGTGTGTGTGTGTGTGTGTGTGTGTGTGTGTGTATTAGAGTTGGCCGCTCACTGCTCTTTCGACTCACTAAGTGCTGCTCTTTGGAGTGAGCTGCTCTCACTCACAGCTCAGTGCTCTCTAAGAGCTGTTCTCAGAGAGCAGTTCTAGTTCACAGTTTTATAACACAACATGTTCTAGTTCACAGTTTTATAACACACATATGCTGCACTGTGTCGTTATGCGACACAGTGCCGCGTATGCTGCTCTGTTCGATACATGCTGCACTGTGTCGTATAAGCAGCATATGCAGCATCTAAGGCCAACTGTTTTTTCCTAGCCCTAAATATCTCGACTATTATTGACCTTTGAACCATGAGATCAGCATATTTGACCCACTATATAACCTTGTGTACATCCTGGTATGCTTATTTTTGGTTTGCCTTAGTCCGTGTTACGGGCCGTAGGAATAAAAATCTAAAATTTGTGGAAGATATGGCTTTCAGAAGGATTACATATGGAAGGAGGTTCATCAGGAGGCGTAGATTTACAATTCGGGCCAAGGCGGGAGTACCCCACAATAAAGGACATTGAAATATTCACAATTTAGAAAAATTTAGATAAAAAGGTCAAGATTCAACCGACTTCCAAGTCGAATTAGACGCCGAATGCGAATGTGGAACCAAGTACCTAACAGGAAAATTGTCAGGGTTAAGAATGTTAAGTGTCAAGGTCGAAGTCGGTCTTCGAGACTACTTTGCAGAAAGAGTTTAATAATAATAAGCTAAATAAAATTACATTTAAAGTTATAATTGATATTTAGTTAGTGCGTCAAATTGTTCTTCTAATTGCAAATCTACCACCATCAAACTGACGATTTGTCTCTAACAGACAAATCGTATTGTACTGTATCAAGCAATTTTTAGCAATAGTGCACCAACAGGCCTATACTATTTTACTCTTGGTTATATGTAATTATGTAATATGTAGCTATACTTAGCAAGTAGTCCTGTATTTAAGGGACCTAGATTTAGGTTAGTTTAAGTAAATAAATATTTCTGTTCATTCAAGGCCATTTCAGAGATGATAGATAGGTAAGACTGATGACCTTGGAGCCACACATTGATTAATAGTAATAATTGATTTTTCTGACTATCATTTCCTGGTTTGTATTTTGTAAACTACTAGAAGTCACGTAGGCCACACAGACACAGAGCAGTTACAGTAGTAAGTGCCTGAACCAATTGAGAGCAGTGAACATTAGACACTACTCGGTGCAGTTTCTGTAGCAAGTGCCTGGACCATTTGAGAACAGTGAGCAGCTCAAAAGAGTCCGCTCATTGAGCTGTGCGAGTCGTTTGTATGCTGCTCTCACAGATGAGTCGTAAAGCACATCACTAGTGTGTATGTTCTTGTACATGTAAAAGCTGGTAAAACTAATGTTAACGTCAGTTTCCTCGCTCGAAAGCGATGTCAGAGATGGGCAAGCCCATAATTTGAACCGCGCACATACTGATCCGTGGTCGAGTATCTTACCGACAACGCCATTGGCTCCAGCCAGTAGTGTAGGTAATGTAATACTACTTCAAGTGTGTATGTGAGGTTTTACATATCCTGGGTATATGTATGGATGTGTGCGTGTGTGTAATTTTAATATTCACAGTGTGTATTTTTGAGTGTGTTTCTCCTCATTGTGTATGTATTTGATGTATGTGTGTACGTGTATTTGCATATGTATGTGTGGTTGTATGTGTAGGACTATTTCAAGTGTGCCTATGAGGAGAGGTGTCACATGGACCAGTGATGTATGTGTATGTGTGGTTGTATGTGTAGGACTATGTCAAGTGTGGTTATGAAGAAAGGTGTCACATGGACCAGTGATGTGTATATATATGTGTGGTTGTATGAGTGGTTGTATTTGTGTGTATATATGGTTGTATGTGTAGGACTACTTCAAGTGTGCCTATGAAGAAAGGTGTCGCATGGACCAGTCTAACAGGAGATTTTGTAAGAGGTGTCGACTGAAGAAATGCTTTGAGATAGGAATGAGGAAGGAGTACATACTGACAGATGAGGAGAAGATGAGGAAGAGGAGAAAGATAGAAGAGAACAGGAACAGGCGCATGTCCTCAACGTCTGATGACTCCTGCAATGCTGTGTAAGTCTTCTTGTTTTGTGTTCTTCATCTTATTTAAATATCTATATGTATTCATTTAAAATTACTGATTAATAATCCCAGACACAGCATCTCATATTATGTGGCAACCATTTATTATGCAACAGAAATTACCTGCATGGAAAATGTGTGGAGTGTTAAGAAAGAATCAAATTATACTCAAATGAGAATTCTGTCTAGGCATATTACTCTCTGCACAAGAAATAAAGAATGAAAGTAGCATATTAATATTATCGTCTGTATTCATTTAAAATTACACTATAGAGTAAACTGATATTTTAATCCTTAGAGGCAATTGTAATAGTGATAAATGATAGTATGTTTAATCATCATCATCTTCTTCTCTTAAGTCTCAGTGTAGCCAGGATAGTATATGTTTAATAAATATTAAAAGTCATACCTTTAGCTAATATACTAATTAATATATTTAAATGTCATTCAAAATATCTCTGGGAATAAAAAATAGTTCAAATATCTTTAGCAGATTTAAAGTGTTAATTATTTATTATTTAATCTCTAGTTGCACGTTCTAGTGCTCAGCGTGATGAGCATATTGAATTTCTATCCCACTGCTAAACATTAAACAATATAATATAGGCTCAGAGCCTGCAAATTGTAAAGATCTTTCAATGTTCCTATAATATTTCTCTAAGTGCTATAAATCCAGTGCACTTCCACAGCGCAGCATTTATAGAAATATCACTGAAATAATGTAATAAATTAAGTAGATTTTTATGAAAAACAAAAATAACAACCAAATAATAAATAACAAATTTTATATTTTAATATAAACTTATGTAATACAATTAGAAAATGATATATTATTTAAATTACATAATATATATATATATATTATGTATTTTAAATAATGTCATTTTCTAAAATTTTGTATTGCATAAGTTTATATTAAAATATAAATATGATACATTACTCAGCATTTTATATATATATAAAATGCTGTGTAAAGTATCAGCATGTCATATGTGTCAAATATAATAATACTATGTAATGTGTCAGCATGTAATATGTGTTACATATAGTAATACTATGTAATATATCAGCATGTAATATGTGTTACATATAATAATACTATGTAATGTATCAGCATGTAATATGTGTTATATATAATAATACTATGTAATGTATAAGCATGTAATATGTGTCAAATATAGTAATACTATGTAATGTATCAGCATGTAATATGTGTTACATATAATAATACTATGTAATGTATCAGCATGTAATATGTGTTATATATAATAATAATATGTAATGTATCAGCTTGTAATATGTGTTACATATAATAATACTATGTAATGTATCAGCATGTAATATGTGTTATATATAAATAATACTATGTAATGTATCAGCATGTAATATGTGTTATATATAATAATACTATGTAATGTATCAGCATGTAATATGTGTTACATATAGTAATACTATATAATGAAACAGCATAATATAGGCTCAGAGCCTGCAAATTGTAAAGATCTTTCAATGTGCCTATAATATATCTCTAAGTGCTATAAATCCAGTTACTGGTGCACTTCCACAGCGCAGCATTTATAGAAATATCACTGAAATACTGTAATAAATTACGTAGATTTTGTAATACTATGTTTAATATATGTGTGTCTATGTGTAATAATATGTGTTACATATAATGATACTGTGTAATGTATCAGCATGTAATATGTGTTACATATAATAATACTATGCAATGTATCAGCATGTAATATGTGTTACATATAATAATACTATGTAATGTATCAGCATGTACTATGTGTCACAAAGCAGTAGCACCAATGATGTTTGTTTAGAATGTTTTAATAGAGTAGGGGTAAATTCATGAAGTTTTAAACGACAGATCCTGAGGTTGAACTCTCGCGGGTTCGAATCCCAGCCACGCTGATCTGAGAGTAAAATCTCTGACATTCACTAGACTGGTTAAACAGAAAATGGACTAAATTGCCTAACGGTTTAAATATGTGGTATAAAAAGTGATAGATATCAACATAGTTGATCATTTCACTATAATGCATGTTTACTGTTACATTTTTTTAGGTTCTCGAGCACTCAGCCGCCGCACATGACGACAGCCTCTGAGACAGACCTGTACGTGGGCGTGGCCGGTCTGAGGGTTGTCTCCACCCCCATGCCCAACTCCTCCTCCACCGCTCTCCCTGAAGTCACCTCCCAGACCCTCACTCTATCCACTGATGGTGCTGACTCGATAGCAGAGCTGTCCATCGCCTATAGGCGGTCACTCGACATTCAGATGGAGAAGGCTGACCTGCCCCGGGACCAGGCAAGCTTCGCGAACCTCGTCAACATCGCCGAGCTGAGTATTAGGCGAGTCATAGCCATGGCCAAGCAGATACGAGCGTTTAAGGTTTGAACTCTCTGCGTTATTTTACAGTGTTACGAGCATTTAAGGTTTGATCTCTCTGCGTTACTTTACAGTGTTACGAGCGTTTAAGGTTTGATTTATCGGCGTTACTTTACAATGATACAAGCGTTTAAGGTTTGATTTATCGGCGTTACTTTAAAATGATATGAGCGTTTAAGGTTTGATCTCTCTGCATTATATTACAATGTTACGAGCATTTAAGGTTTGATCTCTCTAGTTAATTTACAATAATTCTTGTGAGCTTCATTATCAGTTTCTAATAAAACATTATAGGGTCCATTTCGTTGGGCCTGAAGATTTGCTAGCGGAAACAAGGATTATTTCCTCAAGCACGTAATTTAATATTCTTGATATTTATCTTTTACATTTTTTCACCTCTGACTCAGTTCAACTGCCTTATTTGACAGAAAGTAACAAAAACCAAAGAACTAAATAGAATAAGCAAAGTGTTAGGTACATTTTATAATTTAATTTACTATGAAATTTATAAAATATATTACAGTTAAAAAGAAATTCTGAATTCACTATCAGTTGAATTGAAAAGTTTGCAGCTCAAACACAGCAATGCGCGTTATTGTGATGTTGCAGGCGCTGCCTCAGACCGATCAGATCAGTTTGTTGAAGGGCGGCAGCATAGAGCTGCTCATCATTCGCTCCGTTATATCATTCGACAAGGAGCGTCTTCACTTCCTGGACCCACTCGACTCCCCTGAGACAAGGGCCATGAATGTCGATCAGCTCAAGACTGCTGAATCAGGTATGTGCTGAGCACTGCTGCTGCTGCATAGTGGAATGAATTAATGAATGAATAGTGGAATGAATTAATGAATGAATAGTGGAATGAATTAATGAATGAATAGTGGAATGAATTAATGAATGAATAGTGGAATGAATTAATGAATGAATAGTGGAATGAATTAATGAATGAATAGTGGAATGAATTAATGAATGAATAGTGGAATGAATTAATGAATGAATAGTGGAATGAATTAATGAATGAATAGTGGAATGAATTAATGAATGAATAGTGGAATGAATGAATGAATGAGTAAATTTTGAAGTCAGCTGAGGACTGCTTAGTGTGACTGAATGAATACTTTAATGAATTAGTGAATGACTGAGTATGCTAAATAAATTTTAACTTAAAAAATACTAGTGTAATTGCAGTGGACTACTACCCATGTTGTGTTCGGGTTGCTGAAAAATAGATCAACCGTGGACTGTCCTTGTCGTAAAAGGTGACAATGCACTAAGTTCAAAATCAGTTTAAGAAGGGGCATTCGATTGGTGAACAACTAGCCACTACAATGGAATAAATTTTGTGTTGATAGATAGTCCATTGCATCATCATCGTCATCATCATCTTCTATTGAATACCAGTTTAGCAAGGTTCGGTGTAGGAAATAGACCTTTAAACTTTTTGTTTTAGGAAATTGTGTATAAATTTCTGTATCCTAGCCCAGCGTACTCTGTCCAACTGTAAATTTATGAATAGCCCTGCAAGGGATAGTGTATGAAGTTGTGATACGATGTAATGTAGTGATAGAGTTATATAATATTATTAATTATTATTAGTAATATTAATAATATTAATAAGTCATAGTTTTTGATTATATAATGGCGATTAAGTAGATAATTAGGACAGCTATACTTTATATGATTATTTTTATTTTTTATATATTTCCATCGAAGTTGTATTTGTTGTAATGCACTGCTGTTATTTTGTGTTTATTGTATTGAACTTGCTACCATGTCTTAATGGTGCAATAAAGATTCTTATGTATAATTATATACCTAACTTGTTAAAATTTTATATTCATAAACTAATTTTGCTCTTTTGTGTTGTATTTACACCAACTCGCACACACGCACGCACACATGGGCACGCACGCATATGCTCTCACACGTCCATACACATACGCTCACACATACTCGCATACACACGCACTCACATATGGACACACACATGCTCACACTCACGTACGCACGCACTCACATATGGACACACACTTACGCACACATATGCACGCACAAATGCGCATGCACACACATGGACACACACGCGCACACATACGCATGCATTCACACGCACACATGTGCACGCACTCACACGCACACATGTGCACGCACTCACACGCACACATGTGCACACACTCACACGCACACATCTGCACGCACTCACACGCACACATCTGCACACACTCACACATGTTCAGGCACAGGGCTGTTTGAGGAGCACATGAAGTTCGTTCGCTCTCTCTCGATAGATCTCCACGCGGATGAGACGACTCTGATCCTGTTGCTCGTCATCTCTCTCTTCTCACCAGATAGAGCCTGTGTGACTGGTCGCAGAGATCTCATCTCCGAGCAGCAGGAGTTCTACTCCGCCCTCCTCCAGAGCTACGTGTCCTCCCGCCACCCCCCCCCCATAGCGCGGGCCCTCTTCCCCCGCCTGCTCATGAAACTCACCGATATACGCAATCTCAACGAAGAGCACTCGCACGTTCTGCTCAAAGTCAATCCTGAGGGGATACAGCCTCTGATGAAAGAGGTTCTAGATCTTAGTCATTGATGGGTTGAAAGAGGTTTTAGGTTTTAGTCACTGATGGGTTGAATGAGGTTGTAGATCTTAGTCACTGATGGATTAAATGAGGTTATAGATCTACTGATGGGTTGAATGAGGTTGTAGATCTTAGTCACTGAAGGGTTAAATGAGGTTATAGATCTACTGATGGGTTGAATGTGGTTTTAGATCATAGTCACTGATGGGTTGAATGAGGTTCTAGATCTTGGACAGTGATGGTTTGAATGAGGTTTGAAATCAGATTGGCTTCGTGGGTTGATCACGTAGTCTCTTATATCACTAAATTTAAAAATGGTATAAAATCCTCTGTCCTTGCTCAATACCATTGCAACTGAATTTGATGGGTCTGGGAGATTTTTTTAAATTCAATTTTTCATTTATCATTTTTTTGTTAATTCAATGCGAAATCCATTATTGCTAAACGTATGGTGTGATTGCGTTTCATAGAAATTAACTGAAATGAATTGCAAACATGAGAGATGTTTATTTGATAGAGGCCTTTAATAAATAGCTCTCAATACTGAGTCAACAGGTGTGTTTGGAATTATTCCAGGAAAGATTAAATATACAAATCAACGGGACTTCAGTGCATCTGAAGTCGTTCTAAATTTTGTAATACAAACTAAAGCTCAAACAAATCGGGATAATTAAAGTTACAGAAGCTACTAAGGTTAGAGGGAGTTAGATACTCTGGCATTGTTTTATAAACCTTGGTTGATAGCAGCTCAACCAGTATGGGATAGCCCCATCTTGTGAGCAAGCTTTCATGTCGTTTCTAATTAGCCTCTGAACTTCAAACTTTTGTCAACCCTAGAAGGCTGTAGGAAAGCTTATCTGTGTTATTGCATGTCTGTGTGTATGCCTGTGCTGATTAGCCTTGTATATGGCAAGCGTTAGGACAAGTAATAATATCTTGTGTATTTAAATTTTTAAAACTATACGTTATTGAGTGTTACATGCTATGCACATACTGCTATCATTGTTAAGTGTTTTCTAATGCATTATGCCGTAGCCTTTAGGTTTAAATAGACGCTAGCGAGTTTATTGTTTGATACAAGATTGAGCAATTAAATTCTGTGTCAAGAATATTGACGTCTTCTTTTAGCTCATGAACACGCTTGCTTCTGGACTTTCAGAAGTAGGAAGACTTGTTAAATGTGGTAATGGGCTCATTTTTACTCCGAGATAGTAGTGTGTAGCTAACACACCAGTTAACTACACACTAACTAGTACAAACTAACTAGTGATGGGCGGCAATTAACAACTCTGCTTTGTAAATAGCTTAGTTTCTAGTTTCTTCTGTTAGTAACTACACACTAACTAGTGTGTTTCTAGTTTCTTCTGTTGTTTTCTAGTAGAAACTAAGTTATTCACAAAGCAGAGTTGTTAATTGCCGCCAATCACTGGCTAACTGTATTGCATACAGCGCCTCTGCTGGAGGGGGGGGGCACTTGAAGCCTTTCAACCTCGTCATATCTTCATTTCTCGTGTACCTAAGATCAATTAAACTGGTTTATAGAAAATTAACTCGACAAAGAAAGTGCAATGGGGAATAAAAAGCTCTTAATTCAACTTGTTATTAGCAATAGTGTAGAATTGCTAGGCAATATTGCGCTTTCTTTGAACTGTTAACAGAATTTTAATGGCACCATTCACCAGTTAGCTGCATATTGAATTTTTTATATGAATAAATTTTTCACGATACACTAATTTAATGAACGAATCATTTAATGTCTGTTTGTAGCCTATAATGACATCAGGGATTATGAATAACCAATCATTGATGCTATTAATGCAAACTTTGATTTAGTGTATACTAAGTGCTTAGTCTTCCTTATTTATAAACAAGATCCTATGCAACAGAGATATTGAAATTTATATTGTTATGTGTGGCTTTTACATTGCATAATACGCTATTTGAACTGATAAAATGAAAAGGAAGTCTGAGGATAGAATTGGTTGGAAAAGTTATATACCATGGACTTGCCGTTAGGCAGTGCAGTAGAAGAAGAAGTGTTGATTTTAATGCTCATTCTGATTTCAACGATATGCCAGAGATTGCATCGTGATGTGATCGAGAGATACTATCCTAAAGTACCTATGTATTTCGTAACGCTATATTTTGATTTAGATGATTTTCCTATCTTTGACCAAGATCCTCTCTACACTTTTTAATTGTTTGCAACGCTGGTTGGATGTCCATATTCTCTTCCGAAAGAGACTTTGAGATCCATCCAAACTTTTCTGAACAGAGTGCACTGTGCAATACTTGGTAGTAAATACTTTATTGCTTGGCGCAGTTTTGCCATTTGGCAGTTTGTAAATAATGTTAAATTTTGTAAATTGTATTTACTTAATTGTATGTGATTGGATGTTATCGTGAACGTTGAACACGTAGGACTTTGCTACATTAATCTTCTGTTAATCTTGTTAGGTAATTTTAATTATGAGATGGCAGACCATAGTCAAATGTCTGCAGAATTGTTATCATGTGATTTGAACGTGTTATAAGAGGCTAACTATTTGTTTTATAATGCCCGTGTAATATGTGTATAAGCTGTTTGTCACGTCGTGTTTTTACGAGTGTTGCACAATTGCAGAAATTTCTGCTGTTTAGAATTATTCTTTGTGCTATTTTTGGTGTTAGTTTTAAGATTTCTTTATGCCATATTGTTTAAGCATTGTACGAATTCTTGTGCAATTTTTATGGTTTTAAGAATCAAGTAAGTTTTGTTGTTTATGCTGTAGAATGGCTGCCTGAACTATATTTTAAACTGTTTTATTTACAACTATCTCTGCATTTTTTTAATATGATGCAAAAGCCCTTTTGCAACGTAAATCAATTTTGCTCTTTTGCTACATGCAATGAGACTTTTGATTTGTCTGATTATGGTTCATTTTAGTATCATTATTTCATGATGATTTTATTTGATAAATACATTTCCCTTATTCTAAATATGTTATTATAAGCTTATAGTGTAGGCCTACTGATAGATGCAAAATAAATTCCATGAATAACTTATTATTGCAATGCTGATTTAAATTCTGATTTAAAAGTAAATATTGTAATCAAGAGTTTAAAATTTAAGTAGAATAGGTAATTGTGGAAAATCTTTTATTAGATTTTTATGAATTATTATCTGTAACATAATTATATTTATTGACGATGATGTTTAAGGTGATAAGTTAATATATTGGTTGGAGGTCTTAGATGTCGAGGAAAGTTTCTAGAATTTTGAGATTCACTTCTATATTTCACTGTATTGCTAGCCATAGAGATTATAATATAACTTTATGAAATATATCGAATAATGAATCGATATTGATATCTCTCTCTCTCTCTTAGTGCACTACCTACTGGTAGGTTCATAGTATATAACGCCTCCACTCTTCTCTATCTTTCGTTTTCTCTTCATGTTCATTTACGAGTGGATCTCTAATAATCTAACATGATATACCTTTATTCTTGGGGTGTTCGGCTTATGAAGAGGTGGACCCCCTACGCCTTACCCTGCTTCGACTAACATTTACTGGGCAGGAGCGTCATTCCCTGAAATATTAATGTATCTCTGTATAAATACAGCTTTGTGTGTGTGATGTATGCGTGCGTATGTGTGGGTGCACGCCTGCGTGTAGTTTCATGTACCTATTGTGTTTTATACAAGGACAACTTTTATTGTACTGGAGTTGAGTAACTAATTGTGTAATCATTTTTGAAATTTTCGGTTAAAATAGTTTCAAGCTATGCTTAGAACTACATTGGAGATTACATTACGTTCCGAGACCTAACTATTAATTTTATAAATCTGGATTAATTGTAACCAAATGAGGTTTTAATCTTAGCTTCTGTCCAAAATTTTCTACTGGTTTCTGCTGGTAAATGTATTTTGTACTTTGAACTATCTACTATGTGAATGTTGCTGGGTTGATGGGGTAATGATGCTAACTTGACCCTTCGTAACGAAATTGTGATTAAATTATTCATCATGTTGTTGTTGCTGCTCTCTCTATTGGTCAATGATTTAATGTCTACTGCTCATCTCATTTGTAGAACTTTAATGTTATTCGGTTGATGTAGCCAAGAAGTTATAGTTTTATGTAATAACTTAACTGTATTTAAGTAATCACTGTAATGGTAAAGAAATTCTAATATAATAATCGTTTTAATAGTTAAAATTTTTTTATTTAGTAGGCACCGTAGTTAAAAACTTGCTATTGGTAAACACTGTAGTTGGTACTTGTAATTCAGTAAGCACTGTAATATTTAAGAACGTTCAATTTACTAATGTAGTTAACAAATCGTTTAAACTGTAATGGAACTAGTAAAACATTTTAATGGTTGCCAACAATCACAGTAAAAACCTGGATTAGAAGAACCATTAGAACCTGATTTAGAGGAACCATTAAAACCTGGTTTGGAAGAACCAAGAGAATCTATAAAGTCCGGAGAGAGGATTCGCAGGATCCACACCTCTGCCGGTTGCTTTAACTCCACTAAACAAACAAAAATTAAAAATAATACTTAAGTATTATTAATAATTTTGTTAAAGGTGGAGCCATAATTATTATAACTTATTGTAACAATTAGACTATATTGACACTTAATTAATAAAAAAATGTTTTAATAAAGAGACAAACCGCTTACGCTGTTACATAATAAAGTTTAATTGTTTACTGTAATTATTATTTTGTTTCTTTTTCCATACATTGCTTTATTAATTACGATATGTAAGTAGAATGTTGCTTAGGAAACTTGATCAGAGTATAATTTTTCCATCTATTCTATTCTAGATCAGCAGTTCTAATCCATTCAAGAATTGCTTCTCATCCCTGTCTGTTGTGGATATTTATTTTTCGGCGATGTAAATGTCAAATTTCCTTACATGCATGTGAGTGAAGTCAACAAGTGAAGAGAAATTTTACTTGTTGCTAGGTTTTAACTGCGGTTAAGGTATTTTTTCACTCCCTGTCTCAGGGTCCTCCAGCCAATTTTTCTGCTTCACTTCCCTCCTCCAGGAGTGACACCACCTACTCTTGGAACCGCTATACCATACATTGCGTCTGTTTAGAAGATGACTACGCTACTGGTAGCTTTTGACGTAGCAATAAAGGTACTTTTACCACATGTTCTGTTCGGGTGTTTAATTTTGAGCGACGCAGTATCTGAACGAGTATCGTTATCGATTGATTTAACTGAATGTAAAGTTAATTGCTGTTGTGGAGGCGTTGTTTTTGTTACGTTGTTGTTGCTGTTGTTGTTGTTGTTGTTGTACAAGTATGTGCAGACTGGTGATGCAGAATTAAAGGGTAAATCACACTGTAGTACTTGATAGAGCGGATTTAAACAACGGAATGGTTTTGGGTTCATGTACTTTCTCTGTCATTCACTTTGTGTTTGTTTTAACCTCTATCCTTTTCCCTTCCTATCCAATACGAAAGTAGCTGATTGCTGGGTTGATCACAGAATATCTGAATGTGGAGAGTGTGGCAGGGCGGTTAAATAAAGAAAATTAATCTCTCGTTACTCTACTTGTACCGATACTTGTCAGTAATTTTGCTGCCGAATAAATGTATTCAATACTACACATTCATAATCATCATCTTTCCTTGAATTCAGGTTTAGCTAGGGTCGGGATTTAGAAAATTTTGTTGCAATATGTAACGCCTAGGCGCTCACCAAACGATTGCTCTGTCTGACGTTGGTTTGGATCTTGGTCCTTTGTTGTATTGTACGATTCGTGTAGTCCATGGTTGGTCTATTCTTCAGCAACCCGGACACAACACGAATATTCAATGCTAGAAATTAGGTCACTCTTTGGTTAGGCCTAATTTAGTTAGATCTATTCGTATGCCGACCCTAGTTAAACTTGGATTAAAGGGAAGATGATAATGATGATGATGATGACGATGATGATTATGATGATGACGTCGATGAATATTACTTCTTTCCGCACATGTGCTATTTTAAACTACTGTATATAAAATGGTGTAGAGGTAGTATTTATCAATGCCACAACCATTTAGTAAAATTATTGTCAATGCTTTGTAAGGGTTAAATAGTGTTCAGTTTGTTAGTTGATTGCAATGTAAGGGTTAAGTAGTTAAATAGGAATGTATGTATGTTGTTTCGTAGTCTTTACAGTCTATACCTACTAAGTATTTGAGTTAATTTGAAGTTGCCTACATCGATTATGTATCTTTAGCACTAGCTAATGACATAGGTTATACGTTAACGTTAAGCATATTTGTTGCTGCTCTACCTAGGTTGTTGCAGTTTATAAGCATGTACGCCAGTTTATAAGCATGTACGCCTGACGTCCCTGACATCATCCTTGAATGAGGAAACGGACGTTAAACCTTTACTATTATTATTATTATTATATAAGTATTATTACTATTATTATTATTATAGAGTTAAGCATATCTTATTAGCATAGCCTGTGCAATACTCGATGGTATCATGGATAGCATTAATGAGATCGTTGTACTGTAGAGTCCTGTAATAATAACTCGATGACGTCATTCTATTTCATTGTATTTGTGTTGTTGTGTACTGAGAAATTAATATCATTGAAATTTGAAAGCATTACTATGCTCTGCGTACCTGTGTAGGCCTATGAACGTAGGCCTATTCTTTTAGGCCTATGCTCGTAGGCCTATTCTTTTAGGCCTATGCTAGTGTTTTCATTATGACATCTCTGCTGATGTTTGTTCTTGTTTTCAGTCAATTGTATTAACTGATCTGTATTAAAATAAAATAAATAAATGCAAATCTCCCTATTCCTCTCTCTCTCTCTCTCTCTCTCTCTCTCTCTCTCTCTCTCTCTCTCTCTACCTATCAATCAATTTAACTTTCTATCTCTCTCACATTCTGATGTGGGTTTAACGGCACGCTCAGATGCCTCATGTTTTTCAAGTATTTAATCAATGAGTGTACTTATCGTTGAAAGTCTATCTAATTATAATTTTGAAATCCTCCGTTCACAATCGTTGTGTGACTAATTAATAATTATTACTGAGTCAACGTAGATATACAGATCAATCTTGATAAACAGAGATCTTCCATGAGTTGGAAATTATTGTGATCAATTTACTGTGTAATATTAATTTAACCAATTGCATCAGCATTTTGGTAATTAATATGACGATCCTACTCATTGTTCTTTAGTTAATACAGTATTATTAACATTTTTAATTTAATATTTCTGTTAATAATTTATTATTAGTATTCTTTTACATACTGTTAATGAAATGGTTTATTATTAATTATGTTTTTTTTTTTTTTTTTCGTCATTCTATCTCTCTCTCCCTCGCGCTCTCTCTCCTATTACTCTTCAAGTAACTGGTACAAGGAACATATTTCTACCACATGCTTCTTTCGGGCTCCTGACAGAAAATTTTCCTCGATTAACGAGTTAATACCTTCACAAAGAGTTTTATTTGTCCCCATCTTTATGTAGCCTGTAGTTTGGGACTAATATGGCTTCTGAGGTGGTTTCTCGTTGCCTTTCTCAGTTATTGCCCAATCGCCTCTTACGACGCGCCAGTTTGCGGTTATATCATTGTGATACATAAATCTACTATAAGTACCATTTTACTAATAATAATATTGGTTTATTCTTAATTTGCTGGTAGTAGGCCTATAGTATATTGTATTATTAATATTGCTCTATTGATATTGTAATATTACTATTAGTATTAATAATTTAGTTTGTACTCATTATTATTATCAATAATTAATGCTCTTGCACAGCTATTAGAAAAGTTAGCCTAAATGCCTCATATTGACAATGAATTGGATGTATTTCTGTTTATGATTATTTTTATTACGGTAAGAAAGGGGCTCCTATGAAATGCTGAATGTTACTAGTTATTGTTTCTTTAATTAAAATAACTTAATGAGACATATACAGAGATTATGGTAACGCGAATTAGTAGGTGTTTGATGTGTCTGTGTGTTTGTATGTTTTCTTAAACACTCGCAGACCTAGAAGTGTATTTGTTTGTGTGTAGATGTGTATTTGTTTATGTGTAGATGTGTATTTGTTTGTGTGTGCATACAGAATGTGTGTATGATATATTGCTCATAGGCAGGCCTATGTGCAGTGTATGATACTAATTCACTGGTACGATTATATGATTGTGCGTGCGACTTAATGTCTCTGCATATTCCTGTACGCAAGTTGAGTTTTTGAGTGTATGTGTCTCAATTGTGCAGTATTTGCTCGCTCTATGTGCTTGTATATACTTGTGCATGCATGTGCTATATGTGCATGTTTGTGCGACTTCGTTCGCATATACTTGTGCGTTATTCGCTGACTATCTGTGCCGGTTTATGTGCACGCTCTGTGTTTTTGCGTATGAACTCACAGCAACATATGTGACCATTTGTTATCATTGAATTAATGGATAAAGACACGATGTATATATGCATTATGCAGCGACTAATAAACCTTTGTAGTTCTGTTAAGTATGACTCCTGTACGCTTTTGTTATTTTTTTCGGATATGAAAGAGCTAGGATTCCATTCTGCTAGTTTATTAGTGTTTGACTCATAAAATTTGTTACCAATATTTAGAAAAACACTTGCGTGATACAGGCTTTAGAACCGTTAGAAAGTAGCATCTCTCAGAGTCTACATTGCAATGAGTCAATTATAGTACGAGATTGGGTATGGATATAACAACAATCCGATTAGAGTGCCACTGTTGTTCATGACAACATCGAACACTGTATATCAATTATTTATATATTTGTATATCATTGCATATCAATCCTGATTCTTTAGAATCTTATGATTGTAAATATAGCTATTCATCACACATTTATAAGAAAAACCAGAGAGCTTAACTTCTATTTGTTTAAGGATACGGAAACAGACGCTAAACTTAGCATTTTGGACTTTGAAATACTACTAACGTGTAACCTACTATTAGATTTGGAAGATTGATCATATCTTGGCCCTAGTTCACATAGCGTAGGAGGCTCGTAGAAATTAAAACAAACTAGAAAACTACTAGAACGCTAACCAAGTTTACAAGCAGTTATGAATACGAATATAAAATATTATATATATATATATATATATATATATATATATATATATATATACATACACTCTGTATATACATATATACAGTATATATATATATATATATATATATATATATATATATATATATATATATATACATGTATATATATATGTATATACATTTATATATATGTATATACATTTATATATACACTATATATACATATATACAGTATATATATATATATATATATATATATATATATATATATATATATATATATATACATATATATATGTGTGTGTGTATGGTGCATATATACAGTATATACTTATATATACATATAAATATATTATATATACATATATATATATATATATATTATATATACATATATATAGGCCTATATATATATGCACCATGTATATAATAGTTTTTACAATTAAGTGTTTTACTTTACCAGTCTCAGCGCTTAGTTTAACTAGAAGGAAGCCCACCACTAGCGTTGAACTGGTTGATTAATAATTTCCATCAGTATTTTGCAGAATAATACTGATTACTATCGTCAGGTGCTTATAGGCCTATGTAGTGTCCTTGTGTAATACCAACCTACCAGTGATATATGTATAGGTAGAGCGATTAATGCTGAATCGAATTCCAAGATTTTTAAAATGCCTCATATAGGGCCTATAGAACTCATCGAAATAGAAAATTTAGCCAGAATTATTTGTTCGAATTAAAAATGATAAAAATTGAAGTCGTTGAGGTAACAACTGCAACCTGAAATATTTTTGCTAGAATTGCAATGTAGAAATACAGACATGGCGAACTATAGGAATACTAGGAAGCGAGACAGAACTAGTATTCTAATAACATTATAAAGAAGCTTTGCAATTAGTATTGGTCTATGTTTCTATTTTCCATATTGTTTCCGGGACACTGAAGACTAGACCAACCGTAAACTGCACGTGGCATAGTAGGCGACGGAACAAGAACTGAGGAAGGCAACGGGAAACCACCTCAGAAGCCATATTCCCAAGCTATATATGTTGCATTTAGGTGGATAAAGCATTGGTTTTTGTGAAGGGATTAACTCATTAATCGATGGAGTGCTCTTTATGGATCATAAAAACAGCATGTACCTTAGATCTTCCACTTGGCAGAACACTGGAGAGATCGAGCTACGTTTCAAATTCCACTGTAAATCTGACGGAGAGGGTATAATTCGCAACAATTACGTATGGCTTACATCATTTTTTGTTTAGTTTTGTTAGTTTACACAGTGATGTTATTCAAACATTAGGGTCTACTAGTTTGTGTCATTTATTTGTCTGACAATGTTATCGATGGAGTTTTCAGCAACTTACAAGTTTTAAGCTTGTTGGTTTGCTTTCCTAACAAAATGGACTGAAAATTTAGCTAGTTCCTCATTGTTAGTCTATTTAATCTATTAATTGATATCACCGTGTCACGAGGTGAGATTAAATGCCGAGTCGTTTGGACTAGGTAGGCCTAGTTCTAGATGTCATAGAATAAGTCATAGAATATTTTTATATTATATATTTATATCTTATATATAAATATACATTATATAAATATACATTATATAAATATACATTATATATATATTTATATCTTTGTTTTATATTATATACTTTTAACTAATTCATAGAATATCTTTGATTTCAGTGAATAAGTTAAGGGGATGATCCCACTACTCCATCCACCCGCACACAATTCATCTCTATCCTATGATAGTTTTACATGGGGTTCGTATTGTTCCACACTTGTCAAATGGTTTGATAAATCTCGAAACAGGCACCTAATGCTATCTAGCTAGATTTAATAACATCGATCAATACGAATTTAATGTCCGGTTCCTCGCTATAGGGCAATGTCAGGGAAGTCTTTCGACGACTCTGTGCAAACAGACGCCAATTGCTAAAGCTGACAAAGCTAAGGTTAACGTCAGCTAGTTTCCTCACTAGAAAGCTATGTGAGTGACGGGAGAGCCCAGGATTTGAACCCCGCACATTCTGATCCGCGGTCGAGTATCTTACGGACGTCGCCACTGGCTCCAGCCAAACTTGCCACAAAAGCGACTGCAACATCTAGGCGAAATTTTAGTGTGCGTGACAAGAGTCCGCAGTTATAGATAATATACAGTAGAGTTCAAGTCAGTAACTACGATATGGATATGTCGATGTACGGTATACCGCCTGCAATGTTCACCCACGTCATAGTTCAGAGTTCTTGAGTCCGAGACTACTAGTCCACAATTAAGTTCGGGACTCAATTCAGCCTCTTCGAGTTTTGAGTCCATATACCTCTGGTTATTGACTTATTTGGTTCAAGAGGCTAAAAGTTCAAGTGTCTTTGTGCTGAACTCAACCAGTCGCCAATGGTACCTTTAAGACACGACTTTTGTGTGTCCACGGAGTTTGCCTTCTTAAAAAGTTACACACTTTCACAGCTCAAAGTATAACAGTTTCAATGCTTTCAGTTTTCTAATATTTTCATTTATACAGTCGCAACCCGTTCTAATTTAATTCGGCTGATTTGTGCTTGAGATATGAAAATGATCGATCAATGTAGGCGCAATTACATAGTGTGATCAACATAGGATTATTGTTACGTACAGTGGTTAAAGCGGGAATTGCGAGCTAGGGGAACGGTAAGAATTTATCGGGCCCCTGTATAGGACCCTAATGTATTTACAGGTCTCCTAGTCTATACTATAGGCCCCTATAGCAGGGGAACGCACCTGAGAAAAATGAGAGCTATAGGGGAACGCAGTTCCCTGCGTACCCCGGCCGTACTACCCCCATTTTAACCACTGTCTACATAAGCGATAACGAAAACAGTATAGTAGAACGTCATGAGCGAAATGGATGTCGTTCATTTCTTAAATATATTATGCATATTGCATAATAATCTGCATTTAGGCCTACAGTAATTTAATTTACTCATAAGTTACTGCAGAAGTTTGAAAGAGTAAAATATCAACAGCAACAGTTAACATATTATAACTCTATAGAAAGCAATGTCATGCAGCTGTCTTTAATGACATCAAGTAGGCTACGTGCTATGGTATCATAGCCAATCCAATAAGCAAAAATTTAGGCCTATATAATTAAGGTATAAAAGCACTATACGTATTATGTATATTAATTAATTGTAGCAGGTACTACTGCATGTGTGTTGTGTTCGACAAGTATAAAATTACTAATTCTGGAATTAGATTAGACAAATACAAACATATTGCTAGTCAGCGAGTTATTAATTGGCTATTTGGATCGAATGGGCTACCAAATGGAGTTAATTATTGAGGCAGAATTTAAAAAATAATTTAAAAATTTGTAAGGCAAATATCAGAAGTTTCTACAATGGTGATCTATGAGTAAACACTTCTTATGAACTAATTATAGGTATTTTACGTGTCAGATATTTGACGCTAGTCTTAAGTAGAAATTGAAATTTATAGATATTTCACATAAGCAGTTGGTTAATTGGTTATTTGCCTTTTGGTAAATAAAGTAAACACGAATTATAGTGAATAATCAACTATGTTGATATCTATCACTTTTAAAACCACATGTTTAATCCGTTAGGCTATTAGACAATTTTCCGTATAACCAGTCCAGTGAATGTCCGAGATTTGACTCTCAGATCAGCGCGGACTGGATTCGAACCCGTGAGGGTTCAACTCACCTCAGGAACTGTCATTTTAAAATTTCATGACGTTACCCCTACGCTATTTAGACATTCTAAAATAAAAATGTATTTGTATAATGTCATTCTCTATCTCACTGAACTATGAAGTTGTGTTAGTTGTGTTTTTAGTGAGCATTAAACAAGCATTAGTGTTGTTGTTGCTTTCTTAGGGACTACTAGAATTGCCATCTAAAAATAGCCAAGTAATGATCTCATCGTAGTCGATTGGTGATTGGCTAATCGTCTGGATTCAGCAGCTGGAGGTCATTCCAGACATAACTTATGTATCTAGATGAGTTTAATATGTTAAACACTATTTCAAATTACTTATTTAATAATTATTTTGTTATCTGTAGTTAATGAGATGCAATTTAAATGAAGACGAGAGCTCTTCATTTAAACGAACTGTTGAAAAATGTGAGGTAATATTTAGTCAATAAAACAATTAGCTTAATTTAAGTTAAGTTAATTAAGTATATGTGAAGTTAGCAAATGATAATAAGCGATATTAAAGTTTTTGACAGATTTAGTAAGAATATTTATGGTAAAATATGCTCTGATTTCATGAGTAAAAAATTTAATATTGCCAAATATTTACGGTAAATTTAAGACGAACACTTACTGGCATAGCAACATTACAAACTACAGATCACAGGATAGTCTGGAATGACCACTAAGATGCACTGTATCACATTATTTATGTGTACAGAAATGTGTTTCTGTGACCGCTTTATTGTATGGGCCTGTATGTGCGGATGTATGCATCGATGTGCCTGTCATTATGTGAAAATGTGCACATAATATTGTATGTGTTAGCGTCGAGATGTGTGAGTTTTGTGCAATAGCTAATATAGCGTTACATTTTGATTTTCTTATATAGGTAAAATTACCTAATAGATCATGCAGAGTCTAAATTTAACATAAACAGTACAATTGGACGCATATTTTCGATTCTATTTCCAGTTTGTCATTGGAATATTTGAAATCAAATTAAAATATGCAAATAAATAAATAAAATTAAATATGTTAAGAAATTAACATTTATTATTTCTACATTCTTGAAACAATTCTTCCAGTTGCATTGTTAGATGCCAATATTTACCCAGCAACCATTAAAACCCTTTAATTCAGAAAGTAGGCCTAGTACCCAATATCAAATCTTTTTCTTAAAGGTAGTTAGTTATAGGTTTTTAAAAGATATGAAGAGTGACTAATGTTCAAACATGATTTATTCTCTCTCACACAGTGCACTGTGTATTGGCAGGTCCATAGCATATAACACCTTCACATATTTCTATCCTCTGCTTTTCTCTTAATATCAACGTAAGTTAATTGATCATCGATCAAGATCATCCCAAGTCTTGGTCTTGGTGTAGCCATGTTTTCTTCCATTCTTCCTTCAACTATCTCTTAGTCAGGAGCACCCCCCCCCCCTCCTTCTAAAAGCAATGAAACATGCTTCCCCGACACATGCATAACATTTGTGCAATTTTTCCACTACCCCCTATTTTCAAAGCCAAAATCCTTTTTCAATTTACTTATTTTTCCAAGGATGCAACTTGAGTCATTGTTAACATTTTGTGGGCATCCCTACTTTTAGTCTACTCCCTCTCAGAGCACGACCGATCCAATTCTTCGATTCCTTGTGATATTTATGTATTGCCTATTGGCGCTAACCCTGTTTAGCGTCGTCTACGTTTGCAAGTGTGAGAGATTGTTTTATAAATTGAAGTTCACGGAGTTACTGGTTGTCTTCTGAATTGGATTAGATGTTAGTAACTTTTAGGAGACAAATGTTTGCTTTTGACAACATGATTCAGCTTGGTGCAGTGTTACTACTACTAGTGGGGTTTCGCAGGGTGTAGTGTCAGGTTCAATATTATTTTTGGGTTACATTAATCATTTGGACAACAGCATAATATCCAAATTGAGTAAATTTGCAGATGACATCAATTATGTAAAAATATAGGTAATCTAAAGGATATGTTATCACTTCAGAGAGATTAAACAGTTTATATAAATGGGAAACTACTTGACAGATGAGTTTCAATGTTGACAAATGTACAGTTATGCATGTAGGTATCAGTAATAGTTATAATCAATATAAGCTTGGTAATGCAGAAATAAAGTCATCTATTATAGAAAGAGATCTAGGTGTCACAATTGATATTACCCTAAATTCTCAGAGCAGTGTAAATCAGCAGTTTATTGTGCTAATCACACTTTAGGTTTAATTAGTAGAACTATAAAAAGTTGTAGTAAGGATGTAATAGTTAAATTATATAAAGCATTAGTAAGACCTAAACAGCATTGCTACAAGTGTGGAGACCTTTTTTAAGGAAGGATGTAGAATGTATGGAAAGAGTTCAAAGGAGAGCAACTATTTGATTGCTGAATGTCGAGGTCAAAGCTATGAATCTAGGTTAAATGTATTAGGTCTAATTAGTTTAGAAGATAGACATACCAGAAGAGATTTAATTTAAGTGTTTAAAATAATGACTTAAAGGTTTTGATAGTATTGGGTATAGAGAATTGTTAATATTCTCTGCAAGCTTCTGATAGTGTGCCAAGAAAAGTAAAAGGAGTTCCCTTAAATTTTTGTCCTGAAATTAGTATAAAATTTTTTGCTGTTGTAAAAGTAGTTCAAATTCACATTTTATATTAAATTATTAATGTGTATTAATTTTTTAACTTTTCATTTGCATAGTATTTTAGGGCATATAATCACTTTAATAATAATAATAAAAACTAAAGCTAATTTTAATGAGAATTTTTTTCAAATTGCTGACTTTATAAAATTGATTTTGAACTAATTAACATGTGGATACTTTAATGCTAACATCAAATGCTTCTTACATCTCTATATTTATATGCATTTTGTAGATATCACGGGTGTACTGAATTTAATTTTAATTTTAAGAAGTTGTGGTTGTATAATTTGTGTGGGTTACGATCGATTAATTGTTTATAAATTAGGATAGACTTTACATGAATTTTTAAGGTGTTTGAGGAATTTTCTAAAAGCTTGCTTTTCCTTTTAAATGGAAGATTAATGCTAATTTTTTTTGATTAAATACTGCAGGTCAAGAATGAATATTGTTGTGTGTAGAGCATACAATTAACAACATTTGGAAAATGACGCTATACCCAAATGTGAACAGTACTTCATGACATTAGCGTTACCAATACTTCTTCAATTAAAATTACGTTTCTATAAAATATCTACATTTTGATCGGAGTCTACACACGCTATCTGCTAATTGAAGCTCAAAAATCACGAAGACTGTTAGCTATCATTATGCACTACTGGATAAATTATAATGTATCTCAGTAATCAGTACTTAGAATGACTTGTCACTACTCCCTACTCTATCCAGTAATGGATAGAATTTAGATTTCTAGATGGGTGTCTCGCAGTTCTGAAAGGAGGTTTGTTTCGTCGCAGCTAGGAAGGGGGTAGGTTGGTTTAAGGGTAGGGAGCGGTGAATATGACAACGGTACGTAGACCATCTCTACCTCCTATGCCAGATTTGGCTCATCTAACGGAAGAAGAGAGAAAAATCATAGAATCTGTTATACTGAGACAAAAGCAGGAAGAAGAACGTGAACAGAAATTACTCAGGTAAGATAGACTTATGTACGAATGGAAATTTAACATTAAGATATTCTGTATATGCCTGTGATGTGTTTGGGCCACTAATACTACTGTAGAGTATACAGACAACTTTCCAGTAGATCATTTATAAACCTTTCATTGCACTTTTTGGAAGGGTGATTAAGAAGTAGCTGAGGAAGGCCAACTTCTTCAGAAACTACATTTATCTGAAAAAAAAACAACAATAATAATAATAATAATAATAAATAATAATAATAATAATAATAATATTTATACAGTGTCTCTCTATAATAAATGCCACAGTAGCACTGAATAGATAGTGGCTGCATTAAGGTTTCTACAGGCAAGAGACTATTTGATAAGATTAACTTCTTGATAATGTAATACAGTGCTCTTTAGAAAAAGCTTGAAGGCTGACACTGGGTGGGAATATGTGTCATGGGCCTGCTATTTCGTAGAATACACAGTGACTTACTAAAGTAAAATATCTCTTGTGCTCTGCCAAGCAGCAGGTCCAAGGTACATTTTCCTACTAACCTGCTGCTTTTTGCACTCCATAAAGAGCACACCTTCGATTAATGAGTTAGTCCCTTCACAAATGGCCTTGCCGCTACCTTAATGTAGCCTATAGCTTGGGAATAATGCGGCTTCTGAGGTGGTTTCCCATTGCCTTATTCGGTTTTATAGTGGATTAACTGCCATTTAATCCTGGGGAAAATTTTTTATGATGAGTTGGGTCCCCTGTACCTTCCTCAGCTCCTGCCTTAGTGGCCTCTTATGTACACGCGGCGGTTGTTTGCGGCTGCTCTATTCTGCAGTGGTCTCAACCGCAGCCGGGCTCAACACAGGGAAATAAAAGTAAAATAGATACATGAAATGTTGTAAGTGTATTCTCTCTCTTGGTGCACTGCCTACTGTGAGATCCATGCTATATAACGCCTTCACTCTTCTCGGTTGTATTTGTAATATATATATATATATATATATATATATAGCTTTATTTCACAACTCAGGTAGCAAGACAAGAAACAAATACAAGACAATCATACAAGTAAACACAAAAATAACGTTGACAAAAAATCAACGCAAGCATACACTCAATCAATCAACTCAAAATTAATAACTAAAAATTAATTAAATGATTTCTAGCGATCGTTCAAAGTAGTTTCGCAATAATGACTTCCAGTCAAGTCTCTCAACCTGGAAGCTCTCTGGCAAGATACAGTTATCACTAACGTTCACGCAGTATTTATTAATTAATGGCAATAACTCTCCGTTGAAACAATTAAAGTATTTACAAGTGTTATCAGAAAGACACGATTTTCTCAAAAAATTAAATCTTCTATTTGCAATCTTAAGTTCAATCGGAAATTGACCTGAAAAAATTGACATTGCTTAATTGTGTTTTTATCGAAAGTACGAATTAACTTGCTAACAATTGAGAATAAGCATTTTCTAGGCTCTGAGTCACAGATTTTGACATTTCTACACATTCAGAACCATACAGCAAAATAGGTACGCAATATGATTCAACAAGTGAAATTACTACAGAAGGTGCAGAGTTGCCCCAAATTTTGCTGAAGATAGTGTTAAGTGCCCTAAAAAATTTATGTTTACGATTTTGAATATTGATTTTATAATGGGGAAATGTTGTAAACTTGTGTAATTGTACTTTGTAATATATGTTGAAATATTGTAAGTGAAATTGTATACAGTGTAATGTTATTGCAAAGTATTGTAAGTGTAACTTACCTTGTGAAATGTTGTAAGTGTAATGCTGTGTAATGTCATTGCAAACTGTTATAAATGTAATGTAATTTGTGTAATGTTATTTGTGAAATGTTTTAAGTACAGTGTTACAGTGATATTAGTGTAATGTTACTTGTGAAATGTTTTAAGTACAGTGTTACTATGATATTGTATTAGCGTAATGTTATCTGTGAAATGTTTTAGGTACAGTGTTATTTTGAAATTGTATTAGTGTAATGTTGTTTTAATGAATTGCAAACACGCTAAGATTGCTATGCATACTGACTTTGAATTTCGTATTCTAATTGTGTATAGGTTGCAGCTGTTATTCAAAATAGTAGCTCTGTGTTAGATAAGTTAACTAAGGTTTCTAATTATATGCTGATTAGTGGGTGCACCGTTCTAGTCTAGGCTGGCCCGTCACTTAATCCTTTCGAGAGATGAAACTGACGTTAAATTTAGTCTGAGGGCAAAGTTGGATGTTTAGCTGATTGCTGAACGTTAGTTGTTTGAACTGCTATGGTTTTTTCAGTGCCTCCTGCATCTATACAAGCCTGTATGTTCAGACGAACAAGAGTAAGGACTGTCAGGCTTGATATACAATATGTGATAGAATGAGCTTAGAGGCTTATTATGTAATATACCTTAGTATTACATACCTTAGATAGAATGAGCTGATAGATTTGATATACAATATAAGATAGAATGTAATAGAATGAGCTGATTAGATTTGATATACAATATGTGATAGAATGGGCTGATTCGGCTTGATATGCAGTATATCATATAGAAGGTGATAGAATGGGCTGATTCGGCTTGATATGCAGTATATCATATAGAATGTGATAGAATGGGCTGATTCGGCTTGATATGCAGTATATCATATAGAATGTGATAGAATGGGCTGATTCGGCTTGATATGCAGTATATCATATAGAATGTGATAGAATGGGCTGATTCGGCTTGATATGCAGTATATCATATAGAAGGTGATAGAATGGGCTGATTCGGCTTGATATGCAGTATATCATATAGAATGTGATAGAATGGGCTGATTCGGCTTGATATGCAGTATATCATATAGAATGTGATAGAATGGGCTGATTCGGCTTGATATGCAGTATATCATATAGAATGTGATAGAATGGGCTGATTCGGCTTGATATGCAGTATATCATATAGAATGTGATAGAATGGGCTGATTCGGCTTGATATGCAGTATATCATATAGAATGTGATAGAAAGAGCTGATAGATTTGATATACAATATAAGATAGAATGTAAAAGAATGAGCTGATAGATTTGATATACAATATATAAGATAGAATGTGATAGCTTCGGCTTTTTTTTAGGTACACTTGTCTGTACTGTATGAATATTGAGGGAACATTGGACTTATTATGGGCAGATTTATTGAGTAGAAACTGCTGTTGCAACCATTGAATTTATATAAGTTGGAGGAATATTAGTGTATTGTCGCCGTGTTAGCCATTGTATGCAGTTATAGGTATTGACAAATCCTCTGGGTGAATATCATGCCAAAATAAGAAGCTGAAGAATATATTCTAGAATCTTTAGGAATATTTTGTGTATCATGTCGGTACTGTCGCTTTGTTTCGCTCATCTAGTGTAGTTCATCTAATCTAGCTCTCCAATTGGGCTCTCAATCTCTCACAATTGAGCTCTAGATAGAGCTCAATTGTGCTCTTTCTGACGGCCGTTTTATTTGTATTCTGTCTCGTTGTATGCGATTTGTGTATATTTGGATTAAGTTACAAATAAATGATCATGGTTCTCTCTCTCTCTCTCTCTCTCTCTCTCTCTCTCTCTCTCTCTCTCTCTCTCTCTTTCTCTCTCTCTCTCTCCCTCGAACATGGTGGCAAACCTTAACTCCAGCTCTATGATAACTTGTTTTTTTGCTGCAGTGTAATCAGTAGTTGCAGGCTTTTTATCATTAATGCTGGTATAGCGAAATTATTTTGTACTGACAATGGGCATATTATTGAGCGACAAAGCATCAAATGGCTTTGCAATGACTTTGCTCGTTAATCGGCTTTGGTGGCATTGAAAAGGTCTACTGAATTAAGTTTAGAACACCTAGTTTACTGGTTTGGTTCTATTACACTACTATTTGTTCTATTACAGTCTACTGGTTTGGTTCTATTACACGGGACCTACGAGTAAGGGTCTATCACGCAAGGCATTAAAAATTCGTATAACTGCAGGACTGTAGAATGTTAGTAGGAGCTAAGGAAGGCCTAGGGGGCCCATCTCTTCATAAGAAGAATCCCCCAAGAACAATGGTATATCATGTTAGATGATTTAAGGTTCGATTCGTATGTGAACATGAAGAGAAAACGGATGACCGACTAGAATGGACGTGTTATTAATGGGCCTGCCAGTGGGCAGTTCACTAAGAGAGAGATCTGTAGATGTTGTAAGAACTATTGACAGATCTCTTAACTATTGTCAGATCTCTTAACTATTGGCAGATCTCTTAACTATTGACAGATCTCTTAACTATTGACAGATCTCTTAACTATTGACAGATCTCTTAACTATTGACAGATCTCGTAACTATTGACAGATCTCTTAACTATTGACAGATCTCTTAACGATTGACAGATCTCTTAACTATTGACAGATCTCTTAACGATTGACAGATCTCTTAACTATTGACAGATCTCTTAACTATTGACAGATCTCGTAACTATTGACAGATCTCTTAACTATTGACAGATCTCTATGGAGTTGATCGCTGATCTGACTGTCGACTGCTTCATCAATTTAATCAATAATTATTTAGATCGATTGATTGATTTCAGAAATCTGCAGGATGAGTTTGAGAACTATGAAGCGTCAGTCAAGCGTTTAGGGGAGGAGTCAAGCCAAGTAGGGACCGCCCCTGCAAGCTCTTCCTCTGTGCTGGGCGGGGCCAATAACCAATCAGGAGGCGGCGCCAACGAGGCTGTCTGTGAGATCTGCAGAAAAACGAAATTTGCAGATGGGGTGGGGCACCAGTGCCACTATTGTGGGGTAAAATCTTGCTCTAGATGTGGGGGTAAGGCTCAGATAAGGAATAAGGTAAGCACTGATCCAACGGCTGTAGGGTACTAGACTATTACTATTAATTCATGATTGTGTTGTCACTTTCTAACGCCCTGCTTTTTGCTGTCGCCAAGGTACTCGAGTTAATACATAAGAATGTTGAATTTTTCGATGTCCACATTTGTATTTGATATCATTGTGTGATTATCTGTTAAATTTTTAATGAAAATGTTTCTGTTCTTCTTCAACAAGACATTTATTGATGGAGGGAATTGAGTTTTTCTTTGTAAATTTGATATTTGATACCACGTTTTCCTTGGGAGGGTCGGGGGATTCGACCCTCCTTGGCATATGTGTGACCCCCTGTCTAAAGTTTTAGCTGTACAGTTTAACCCCTCCCCCATGACAACATGAAAAAGTCCTATGACCCCCTGACAAGCCTTCGACTGCCCCAACGACTCCCATTTGAAAAATTTAACAAATCCAACCCTGAGTACAACTGACATGAGCAGTTGTACACACGTAAAATGTACGCACAACACAGTATGAGAACAGCATATATACATTTGCTGTAATTCCTCAATCATTAGTTTTTATCCAGTGTCCAACGCTCAGTTAGAAAATATTTTATTAATAAATCAAATGTTGTTGTCATACTACTGTATTTATCTCTCTCATCACTTTAAATACTTCTCAGTAGCTCTAGATTAATCTCTCTCTGTATTCCCTCGGTATATATTTTATTATTTAAAAAAGCTGGTCTTTTGTTTTACTTTTAGTTTCTATCTCTGTTTTGCTCTCAATGTTTCTGTCTCTCTTGTATTGCATTATCTTGTATTGTTTTTCATCAGTATCCTTTGCGATACGAAAACAGACTCTAAGCTTGGCTTTATAGCTTTTTATTGTAGTCTCTTTGTCTGTGACTGTCTTTCTCTCTCTATCTCTTCCCTCACCCTCTCTCTGTCTTTCCCTATCCCTCTCTCGCTCTCGAAAATTGTGCTGTTCATTCAGTACATACACGACCATTTTTCCTGGCGGTCCTAACCTTTGTTGGACATATAAAATGACTAAAACTATCCCTTATTACTCGATGAACTTAGAAACGCTTATCTAAATCACTCGATGAACTGCTGGGAGAGCTTATGCAATTCTTACATAATCTCTCCTCTCAATTGTCTCGTACCTTGAATCCTGCCTGAGAGACGTAAACCTACAAACCAGTACACGCACACCCGAGCGCACACTTGCCCTCTCGCCGCTGCCTGGCAGATAGGCGACAGACATTCACCGATATTGATTGTAAATCAATGACAAGCAAAACGTTATCATACACAACTTTCTATGACACATGAGCGCAGCCGCGGCTGTCACAATCACGCGCTCTCAATCTTCTGCGGTTTAATTCCATTTCATCAGCTAACGATGATTTTACGATCAATCGTTTTGATTGTGCGATTTATTCAGAACACAGATGTTTGAGTTATTATAGTAAATATTATTCGTATAATTATGTATTTGTGTGATTTATGTGTGCGTGCTAAGTGGTACAAGTACACATACAAGTGATACAAGTACACATACAAGTGATACAAGTACACATACAAGTAATACAAGCACACATACAAGTGATCAAGTACACATACAAGCCTAAGGTCATCAAAGAGGGTGTGCATACACTCTGATAGTCCCTATCAATTCTATTATTGTACAGACTTTATGTCCGTTAACGCGCTCGAATTTTATTTAAGTTGTTCGTTATTTAGGACTGAGCCGGTGACTCGTTGGAGTGCTGTTCGACTGAGGTTCAGTAGGTGCAGGGTTCAAATTCATTTTCCCCCCGTCACTGACATGCTATCAAGCAGGAAACAGTCGCTTAACTTTGCTTTGTTGGCTTTTGATAATGTAAAAATTGTTGTTCGATATGTTGTATGCTATATAGCTGAAAGATATAATGTTGACAGTGCATTGTTATTCTTCGGGGTGGAATTTACGCAGTCGGTTTAGCTGCGCGTCATCTGGACGAAGTTAAGCAATTTCGAGCTCAGTTAGTACATTGTCGGGTGACCACCTTAGGAGACCGAGTGTTGAAATAGCTTTAAATTAAAAATCCCCGAGGTCCCTACTCCCTAGAGCACAGATTCAGTGTATATATTTAGGACGTTCTCAGGAAGTGTGAGGGATTTGGGTGGAGGTGGTGAGGAGGAAGTGTGAGGGATTGGGGTGGAGGTGGTGAGAGGAAGGGTGAGGGATTGGGGTGGAGGTGGTGAGGGAAGGGTGAGCTGATGCCGCCATTCAGAAAATCAAGTCTCGACGCTATCTCTGCTCTACTCAATCAATGACCAAATCTGAGAGTGGTGGGGAACCTCGGGTGGGGGTGGAGAGAGAGAGAGAGAGAGAGAGTGAGAGAGGGAGATGTTTATATTAGATAAGAGGTATATTAGGAATACTGTGTACGTGGATTTTCTGAAAGAGGGGTGACGTAGAGAGGTTGTCAACATTTGCTACTGGAGCGTTGAAACGCTTCAAGGAAAAATCCGTTAAATAATTTGGGATCGGCGTGGAGAATGACATCTGTTGATCTGTGTGTGTTGTATTATGAAGGCTTACATGCTGAGGGTAGTCTTTTCCTTCAGTTATTGACCAACTGTTTGAAGGCATTGAGGGCATTCATCATTTATAGACCAACTGTTTGAAGGCATTGAGGGCATTCATCATTTATAGACCAACTGTTTGAAGACATTGAGGGCATTCGTCATTTATAGACCAACTGTTTGAAGGCATTGAGGGCATTCATCATTTTTGATCAACTTTTTGGAACTATCTGCCTGCCAGTCTAAGATAGAACTCTCGTCTAAGCATTCTGAGGACGCGAAACACTTCGTTGTTTGATCGTTCTTATACTTAGCGACACTAGCACTACTGTGACATGTTGCACCGAGTGGCGCTCTTATGTAAATCTACTTAGATTACTACTACTTAGTAGTAGCCCTGCGGGACTAATTTCTGTGTTTAGATCAATTGACCGCTCACATTCTACACTCACTGAGGTCGAATTGTTTCTGCGCCTGTTGTGTTCTACTTTCATGTTAATTTTAGAAAAGATCATTTTAGAGCTACCGGACATTTTGCATAATGCTGCGCTTGCAACATTTGCTAGCAACATTTGCTAGGATTTGCAAGCGCCGTAGTATAACCTGCTAAAGTGATAGTTAAGTACTTGGTAAATTGGTCTTAAATAGGCATCCTTGCTGTCGTCCCTGACATCATTCTTGTACGATTTTGCGGACGTTAAACCTATATTGTTAGTATTAGTATTATTGTTAGTTAGTGACTGATGGATTCTAGTAATATGCTACGACGTGTATACGCTGCCTGTAGGTTGACAATCACTGTAGGCCTGCATTAGACTGATAGGCTCTGCAGCCGTCGCTCTACTGTGTCATCTTCCTCCTCCTCCCCCTCTGCTCCTCTCTAGTGCATGACTCATTCACTGGCCTATTTGTCGTACCAAATCTCTCTATCTCTTTACACGCAGATATTACATTTGTTTCTCTCTCATTGGCTATCTCTCTCGCTCTCTTCCTCTCTAATGTCTGATTTTTTATTCACGACAAGCTTCTAGGCCCGTCTGTCTCTACCGACGAGCGGCTAATGTCATCTTAAACAAGCATTTACCTAGTGTGTTGGTGTTTTGTTTATGCTTATCACCAAGCTCTGTGTTCAATAGAGCATACTTTAAGCTATATTTCTAACATCGTTTGAAAAATCTTTTTAGTAAGGTCTCTTAGCTTAAATCAGTAGGTCTAACGACCTAATGGTATAATGCTTTTATACTCAGTTCTCGGAATATATCTGCGCATCTTGAATCTCAGGTTGCATGTTGTAGTTTTGTTAGACTCAGTCCCAATGAAAGCAATCTCAAATTACTACTGGCATGACAAAACAGACAGACTGGATAAGGGAATTATTATGTATAAGAGATGTCCTTGATATTTCCAGTTTGCTCAAATTCTGATACAAATCGCGAAAATTCGATATTCTATCCGAACTATTAGTTTTGTTTAATTTTTGGCAGTTAAGAGAAGTAACTAAACCTGATCACCTCACTGTTAAATTAAAACTTGTATGCTCAAAATTATTAGCATCTAAGAAAGGCTTTTTATTGAACAATGAAAGGATATTTTAGAAACTAGATGTAACCACCCCGAGCCACCCGTGTGCAAAAATGCAACATCTAGTTTAGAAACAAGTTGGCTGTATAGAGTAACTTCTAATGGTATCACTCGTTACTGCTCAGCGGCTGCTTAAAGCTTTCACCCCTGACTCTCAGTCGCTCCAGAGTCGTAAGACCTGCAGAGTCGTAAGACCTGCAGAGTCGTAATACCTCCAGAGTCGTAATACCTGCAGAGTCGTAAGACCTGCAGAGTCGTAAGACCTCCAGAGTCGTAAGACCTGCAGAGTCGTAATACCTCCAGAGTCGTAACTCCAGAGTCATAAGACTCCAGAGTCGTAAGACCTGCAGAGTTGTAAGACCTCGTGCGGCAGGTCTCCACTGAGGAGCTTAAGTGCCATCTACTGGCCGGCTGTGTCTTTGGCATTGATTATGAGTGGATTTGTATTTATGGTCTGTCTAATGAATTAAATTTTAATTGTATTTCCTGGCTATTTATTCCTATGGTATTTATTGTATGTTATATATGTTATTAATTGAACTGGGATTTAAGGGAAGATGATGATGATTTATTGTATGTTGTAGGAGATCTGGGCATGTATGTTATGCAAGAAGAAGCAGGACATTCTGGTAAAGACTGGACAGTGGTACCATGGCGGCATGGCTAAGCCCGTTGATCTCGATGTTGCTATTAACCTCTCTAACACTGACATGTCAGTCACGCATTCTGACTCCTCCCACAGTGATCCAGCCAGGGATAAGGGCGGGGCCTATGAGCATGGTAGCGAGGCACGTCCTAACGGCAGTAGAAACGGACGATCAGGGGGATCTCTCGTGCGTCAATCATCGTTGACTGATACAGCTAACCAATCGTGGCCTTCCAGCAGTTCAGCAGACCCCGCCCACATCTCAGATCCAGCTCAGAGAAGTGCAAGGAGCAGTCGAGAGAGTTCTCAGACTAGATCACTGCAACGGCATCCCATAAAGGAAGGATTTACGCTGGAGGCCGGTGCAGGCGTGCACCGGTCAGCAGCCAACACTGCAAACCCTACCTTGAGACCCATCAGCCCTTCTAGTGTTCAGAGACGTAGAGGCAGTGGAGGACAGGGGGAAGACATGAGAGGGTATGATCCTAGGGGCAGATCTCACGGGGGTGACGCCTCATCGTCTGTTAGCGAGCCGTCACAGCGTCACCACGACTCCTACAGAGCTCACCCTAGAGACTCCCATCACGGCAGACCTGACCGGGGGTACCCACCCGGTCCTGTCGTAGAGCGGCACTATCGACACAGCGACGACTATCACTACAGGCAGGGCAGGTACGGCGACTATCCTGATCATAGATACCAAGACCGCGCACGAATGTATCACCCTAGTGACAGTTACTATGGAAACAGTCGTCGTGGTGAGAGCAGGAACCCCGATCGACTCATGCAGCGCAGGATTGGTCAGTACGAGCAGCCGCAGGAATTTCCCCCACACCAGGAAATTCCCAGACGTTACATTTCCAACCACACCGGTGGTAGATATCCTCCAGACGATCAGCCATACCACAGTGACCTTACCTATGCTCAACTGGGTGTTCCAGGTGCCGCGGGCTGGCCGGCTGCTCGGGGGTCACGTCATCACCTGGAGAACAGTCGCAGTGATTCCCTGGGCTCCGACATCTCTGACTATCCTCCGGGTCCGCCGGTGCTGCGTCCACCTTCCAGCGGCTACTCGAGGCCACGGCGAGGCAGGAGGCACCAGTTCTCTGTGAGCAGCTCTGAGGAAGAAGGGGATCTGCCCATCACGCCTGATGGTGGCGCTAGTCTAGAGGGCGATCTCGACATGGAGAGTGTCAGTGAAAAAGGTTCGCTGTTGATTACAGTTTGCATTTATTAAATCTTAATTTAAGTAATTATTAGTTTCTTTGTATAGGTGGAGCCTGTCTAGAGTGCAGGCTGGATATCGATTGAACTTGGCATAAGTACTTAACTAAATTAAAATCAGTCGAGCAATCAGTGATTAAGAATTTTATCTGTTGTAGGGTTAAATGTTGTTAGACTGAATACTTGAGTTAGTCGCAACGTTGCCTTTGAAACAGACGTATATGCTGAGTGCTTTTCTTTGAGTCATATGCAATAACCAAAAACAGTATTGGTACGGAGAAATACATGAAAAATTAGCTATTTTAATGGTTAATAGCTCGTTACATTGAATTACACATCATTGCGGCTAATAACTCGGTACATTGTATTGCACAACATTGCGGCTAATAACTCGGTACTTTATATTACACAACATTGCTAAATAACTCTGTACATTATATACATTATATTACTAAACAGTGTGTTAATAACTCTGTACTTTATATTACTAAACATTGCTGTTAATAACTCTGTACTTTATATTACACAACATGGCGGCTAATAGCTCTGTAATTTATATGACACAACATTACTGTTAATAACTTTGTACATTATATTACTAAACACTGTGTTAATAACTCTGTACTTTATATTACACAACATTACTGTTGACAACTCTGTACTTTATATTACACAACATTACTGTTGATAACTCTGTACTTTATATTACACAACATTACTGTTGATAACTCTGTACTTTATATTACACAACATTACTGTTGATAACTCTGTACTTTATATTACACAACATTACTGTTGATAACTCTGTACTTTATATTACACAACATTACTGTTGATAACTCTGTACTTTATATTACACAACATTACTGTTGATAACTCTGTACTTTATATTACACAACATTACTGTTGATAACTCTGTACTTTATATTACACAACATTACTGTTGATAACTCTGTACTTTATATTTACACAACATTACTGTTGATAACTCTGTACTTTATATTACACAACAATACTGTTGATAACTCTGTACTATATATTACACAACATTACTGTTGATAACTCTGTACTTTATATTACACAACATTACTGTTGATAACTCTGTACTTTATATTACACAACATTACTGTTGATAACTCTGTACTTTATATTACACAACATTACTGTTGATAACTCTGTACTTTATATTACACAACAATACTGTTGATAACTCTGTACTTTATATTACACAACATTACTGTTGATAACTCTGTACTTTATATTACACAACATTACTGTTGATAACTCTGTACTTTATATTACACAACATTACTGTTGATAACTCTGTACTTTATATTACACAACATTACTGTTGATAACTCTGTACTTTATATTACACAACATTACTGTTGATAACTCTGTACTTTATATTACACAACATTACTGTTGATAACTCTGTACTTTATATTACACAACATTACTGTTATAACTCTGTACTTTATATTACACAACATTACTGTTGATAACTCTGTACTTTATATTACACAACAATACTGTTGATAACTCTGTACTTTATATTACACAACATTACTGTTGATAACTCTGTACTTCATATTACACAACATTACTGTTGATAACTCTGTACTTCATATTACATAACATTACTGTTGATAACTCTGTACTTTATATTACACAACATTACTGTTGATAACTCTGTACTTTATATTACACAACATTACTGTTGATAACTCTGTACTTTATATTACACAACATTACTGTTGATAACTCTGTACTTTATATTACACAACATTACTGTTGATAACTCTGTACTTCATATTACACAACATTACTGTTGATAACTCTGTACTTCATATTACACAACATTGCTGCTAACAATTCAATACTTGGTGCTGTGCAGCGTTACGGCTACGACGCGGCAGAAGTCACGGCACGGCGGGCTCTAGCCACAGTTCAACGTCGACTCGCCACAGAGATATGATTGGGGCTGTTCCGCCTGAAGAAGCGTGGAGAAAGGAAGAGATCTGGGCGGCAAAAATGAAGAAATTTCTTGCTGTGAGTTGATCAAATGATGAATTATATGAATAAGTAATTATGATGAAGAATAAGTATATTATGATGAATAAGAATTATGATGAATAAGTATATTATGATGAATAAGTATATTATGATGAATAAGTAAATTATGATGAATAAGTATATTATGATGAATAAGTATATTATGATGAATAAGTAAATTATGATGAATAAGTATATTATGATGAATAAGTATATTATGATGAATAAGTAAATTATGATGAATAATTATATTATGATGAATAAGTATATTATGATGAATAAGTATATTATTTAATAAACATTAAATAATATACTTATTCATCATAATTTACTTATTCATCATAATTTACTTATTCATCATAATTTACTTATTCATCATAATTTACTTATTCATTCATATGATGAACAAGTATATTATTTAATGGATGAAGTATTGACCAGTTGATTTCATTTATAGTAGAATGTACAGACATTAGGTGTTTAGATTATGCGTAGGAGTGTAAGGGCGAGTTAGGCTAAGCCGTTAGCATATCGATATGTATCCTATTGCGGATTAGCAACTGCCGAGTTTGAATCCAGAACACGCCCTTTCACTGATCTTAATCTCGGCTTTAACTTTGATTTTTAGAAAGTTTAGATTAATAATACTTTGGCGATTTACGTGTTTAGATTACGAAATGTTACATATGGTTTGTTTTATAAAAGAGCATTGATTCTAACGGTAAATTGTTTTGTACATGTTATGCTATATTATCATCATCATCATCATCATTATCATCATCATCATCATCATCATCATCATCATCATCCTCCCTTGAATCCCAGTTTAACCAGGGTCAGGATACAAATAGACTGTCTCAAATCCTCTCTGTCCTACACCGCACCACCAGCCAATCCCCTATTTAAGACTTTTCCATTCGTTTACATTTTTGTAGCAATTTCTGGGGCCTAGGAGCTCACAAACCGAATGCCCTTTCTGACGTTGGATATTATTATGCCATATATTATGCTTTTTATTGTTGTTATTAAGCTATATATTATGCTATCTATTTTATTATGTACATGTATGATATATGGTATGCTATATAATATTGTTATTATTATGCTATATATTGTTATATATATATTGTTATATATTATTATGCTATATATTAAAAAAGGCTAATATGTCTAGTAACAGTCTAAGCATGCAATGAAGGCGGTTTTTTAATATTTTCAGCAACCTAGCACGTGGCAGATATCACCGGACGGAAGGAAGCTTTCTGGACGCGTTACACTCTACAAGTCTGTCGAACCTCTCCCAGCTGACACCGAGAGCACACCCTCGACTAGTTCGAACATGCTCGTCAGGGGCACTCTAGGTGTGTGCTCCTACCTGACTCTACGTCTTTCTCTCTTCTACTGCTCCATATTGTTAAACAATATGATAACGATATATGTAAATTAGATACCAAATTCAGTCTTACACAGGGTGATGTTTATGACTTTGCGCTGGATCGTGATAGGTGGAGGCAGAGGGTTGAGTAGGCTGCTCTGGTGTCCTCCGAGTGACTGCGCAGAGTACATGCAGTAGTAGTAGTAGTAGTAGTAGTAGTAGTAGTATTGCTCCATCTCAGTGAATGTTAGGGATTAGATGTTAAACATGCTTTGTAGTGGAATGATCTATTAGTTATAACTTACACCTGATTAAAGTATTAGACAATTTTAGGAATTATTCCAAAATACTAATCCTGTGAATATCTGAGCTGTTGTACTCTATTAAGCTAGCCCGGTTATCGAATTCGAGAGAATACCATTCACTTCAGGATCAGTTTTTAATATCATGACTCTACCTGATTCTCCACACTGAGCTATTTAGAAATAGGTCTGTATGTTTAGAACGTACACTAAAAACGATTTAGGAGCCGCTCTATTATACTGGTGGCTAGAGCTGAGGCGAAGTCTTCCTTACCCGCCAATAAATTCACTAATATATTAAGTCCTGTTCTTTGCTCAGATATTTTTGAAAGTTTTGGCGCTGGATACTCTTGTGCTTTGTGTCACAACTACTTTGATTCTCTTCCGTAACTGCTGAGTATAGCTGCCGAGTATAGTTTGAGTAGCTGCTGAGTATAGCTGCTGAGTATAGCCTGAGTGTCTGCCGAGTATAGCTTGAATAGCTGCTGAGTATAGCTTGAGTAGCTGCTGAGTATAGCTTGAGTAGCTGCTGAGTGTAGCTTGAGTAGCTGCTGAGTGTAGCTTGAGTAGCTGCTGAGTATAGCTTGAGTAGCTGCTGAGTGTAGCTTGAGTAGCTGCTGAGTGTAGCTTGAGTAGCTGCTGAGTATAGCTTGAGTAGCTGCATATTCTCTGACCGGTATTATACAGTTAGTCACATTTTACTGATGGACGCGGCTCCATAATTAATTATAACTCTCTCTGACTGTTTTAAGTTCACATTCATTGTAAACTCTTGTATGTTTCTTCAGTGTTTAAACATTTATTGCAGTTGATTTAAACAAACTGCTCTCTCTTGCACTCTCTCTCTCTTCTCTCTCTCTTTCTCTGTGGTAGATGTAGATATTCTAGGTCGCTATTGCAGTATGTCTGTTGTTCTTTTTCCAAGTCAATATGCGTTTTATTAGTGACATCTGTTTCTCAAAATCGTACATAGTAATTATTAATTCACTAACAACAACTGTGTAAGCTAGACAAGTTTAAAACTTTATAGATGTCAGATAAAAGATTGCATAAATACAACAGCTTCTTCTAATAATAATACTAATGTATTAATTCTTCCTATAATAAGTATTATTGTTATTAATTGATTGATATGCCTGGCAGGTTTAAAGGTGACAGGAGGAAAGATGACTGAGGAAGGCTACCTTGCAGCGTTCATAACTAAAGTTAAACGAGGCAGTATTGCTGATATTATGGGTCATCTCAAGGCTGGTTAGTAAATATTCTTATTTAACGAAATCAAGATGTTGTATAAATAGTGTATTCCGTGACCCATGATCCTGTATGTGATGCTTGTAGTGAAAGTAATACTAATTATTATTATGTTCTCGGTTGTATTGTATTGTATTGTATTGTATTGTATTGTATTGTATTGTATTGTATTGTATTGTATTTTTGACAGGAGTTTTGATCTCGCTTTCTCTTGTGGTCTGTATGTACTCAGTCGTCACCGTGTGGTGCTTTTGGCTCCTAATTGTGTTGAGTCTGCAAGAGACGTACCTGACATTGCCTTATGGCGAGGAACCGGACGTTAAATTCTTATTGATTGACTGATTGATTGTATTGTATTGTATTGTACTGTATTGTACTGTATTGCAGGAGATGAGGTGGTAGAATGGAACAGCACGTTGTTGCGTGGTCTAACATTTGACGAGGTCTATGACGTTATTTTTGAGTCTAAGTCAGATCCACAGGTGGAGCTGTTCATAGAACGTTCTGTCAGTAATGACCATCTTGATACTAGTGGTTCGTCTTCCTGCTTCCTTTCCCTCTCTCTCTCTCTCTCTCTCTCTCTCTCTCTCTAGCTCTCTCTAGCTCTCTCTCTCTAGCTCTCTCTAGCTCTCTCTCTCTAGCTCTCTCTCTCTGTCTCTCTACTCTTTCTCTCTAGCTCTCTCTCTCTCTCTCTTCTCTAGCTCTCTCTCTCTCTCTCTAGCTCTCTCTCTCTCTCTCTAGCTCTCTCTAGCTCTCTCTCTCTAGCTCTCTCTCTCTGTCTCTCTACTCTTTCTCTCTAGCTCTCTCTTCTCTCTCTCTCACTCTCTCTCTCTCTCTAGCTCTCTCTCTCTCTCTCTCTCTCGCTCTCTCTCTCTCACTCTCTCTCTCTCTCTCTCTCTCTCTAGCGCTCTCTCTCTAGCTCTCTCTATCGTTATCTTTCTCTCTCTTTCTCTTTCACTCTCTAGCTTCCTCGTAAGCTTTTAACTGACATTGCACTAGTACTCTCCAGTATTCAGTATATAAACATACTGTATATCGTTTATATACTGTATATATAATTCTTTCTCTCTCTCGCTCTCTCTCTCTATTTGTCCTTCTGTCCGTCTCCATATTTATATGTGAATTTCTGTGTAATTTTTTAGTAATCTTTCAATCAATATTTTCTTTGTAGCTCTTCATCTTGATCTCTTGTGTTATTAGTAGCTGATGTTTATAGCGCATGTTTGCCAGTACTTCTGTTCGTGGAAGATTTGATGCAGTTTTTCTACCACTGTATTAGTAGCAATTCTTTCTGTAATAGTTCTATCAAAAAAATTTGTCAATTCCTTAATTTATCAATTTATGTTCGCATTTGCAGTTCACTATGTTTTGTTTCTTTTCATTTCTATCAGTTCTTCTATTGTACTACATACCGTTCATATTGATTCAATTATCAGTTTCTGATCCGGTTTGATTCAGTTCGCTATGATTTTACAAAAGTATATTGCATTAATAAAATTTCAGATTTTCTGTTTGATTCTTTCATATTTCCAACTGTCTTTCGGTTTGAAAACAATATTGCTTAGTATTGTTTAAAATGTATAAGCTAATGATGTTCTATATAACTGTGATATGTTATCTTTTGTATAGTTAGAATTTATATTTTGTTTCTTTCATTCATGCTTTTCCTCTTTGCTGATGAATCGATGACGTCATGTATCTCACTGCTGATGTGTAGATGACGTCATGTATATCATTTGTGATGAGTATATGAGGTCATGTATATCAATGGTGAACAATATATGACGTCATGTCTCATTGATGATGATTAGATGACGTTATATGTCTCATTGATGATGAGTAGATAATGTCATATGTCTCATTGCTGATGATCAGATGACGTCATATGTCTCTTTGATGATGATTAGATGACGTCATATGTCTCATTGATGATGAGTAGATAATGTCATATGTCTCATTGATGATGATTAGATGACGTCATATGTCTCACTGATGCTGATTAGATGACGTCATACATCTCTCTCATGTTTAATGGGAATTATGTCCAATTTCGTGATAGAGCATTCTGTGTGTGTCGTTGAATGTCGTAGTGTGTCAGTTATTGGTGGGGCTTGATTTTGTTCAGACAGCTTTCAACTGGTATGTGTATTTCAGTTTATATACGTTTGGCTTGCATTCTTTACTGGTTTATGTTTGATTTTAGTTATTTTATATTTTGCTTAGTGCTCTTGTAAAGTACGATCATATGTAGTTAAAATAGTTGTACAATATTTTAAAATCTCATTCTTTTAAATTAAGAAATTCTTTATGTGCTTTTATGTATTTCGTAAGCCAGGGTTTTATTCAAGTTGGGAGAGTATTAAATAAAAATTTGATCGTATTACGCCAATTTATAATGAAAATTCTTTCTTTATTTGAAAAATTAGAAATTTTCAATATTTAATATAGTCATTATTGATTAAACGATTCCTCTTAGACATAGATATCTGCGAATCAAACCATTGATTCAGTTTTGAGTTTTTATATATGAAGTGGTTGATTGATTGATTGTCACATATCAAGTCATTGACAGATTGATTGACACCTATAGAAGTGGTTGATAATGTGATTGACACATAAGTGACTGATCAGTGATTGACACGTATCTAAGTGATTGATTGACATGTATCTAAGTGTTTGAATGACATGTATCTAAGTGTTTGATTGGCATGTATCAAAGTGATTGATTGGCATGTATCTAAGTGTTTGATTGACATGTATATAAGTGATTGATTGACATGTATCTAAGTGATTGATTGACTTGTATATAAGTGATTGATTGACATGTATCTAAGTGTTTGATTGACATGTGTCTAAGTGTTTAATTGACATGTATCTAAGTGATTGACTTGTATATAAGTGTTTGATTGACATGTATCTAATTGTTTGATTGACACGTATCTAAGTGATTGATTGACATGTATCTAAGTTTTTGATTGACATGTATCTAAGTGTTTGATTGACAGGTATCTAAGTGTTTGATTGACATGTGTCTAAGTGTTTAATTGACATGTGTCTAAGTGATTGAAATGTATCTAATTGTTTGATTGACAGGTATCTAAGTGATTGATTGACATGTAAGTGTTTGATTGACTTGTATCTAAGTGTTTGATTGACACGTATCTTAGTGGTTGATTGACATGTATCTAATTGTTTGATTGACACGTATCTAAGTGATTGATTGACATGTATCTAAGTGTTTCATTGACATGTATCTAAGTGTTTCATTGACACGTGTCACCGCCTACAGGTTGCTACAGTCGCTCAAGCGTGACGAGTCGACCGAGCGTGACGGTCACGTCTCCAGGCTCACCAGCTCGCCCACTTCACCCCTCAAGCCCCACCCAGGCCCCGCCCACCTCTACTGCTGCCTCTCTACTGCGCTTCAATCCACCGCCTGGTGTGCCATCCTGCGGCAAGATACAGGTATTAAAAATATGCTATCTATCTGGATCATCATCGGCATCATCATCATCTTCCCTTGAATCCCAGTTTGACTAGGGTCGGGATACGAATAAACTGTCTCAAATCCTCTCTGTCCCACACCATATCATCCATCAGTCAGTCCCCTATTTGAGACTTTTCCATTCGTTTAAATTTTTGTAGCAATTTCTGGAGCCTAGGTGCTCGCCAACCAAATGCCCTTTCTGACGTTGGTTTGTGCTTCAGTAGCCTTCTACGAGACGTGCAGTCATCGGTTGGTCAATTTTTCAAACAACCCGGACACAACATGGGGAACACCTATCTAACCTGCTACATATCTGGATAATTTTCTTATCTAGTGGTTTGTCTGGAGAATCATGATAATCATCTTTCCTTGTATTCCAGTTCAACTAGGGTCGGGATAGAGAATAGTACAATTAAGAGAATAATGAATAATTAATTGGAGAATAATCAATTAAATACAAAACATTTTGTTTGATGAATCGAAGGGTTTTTATCTTTTGGTAAATTATGGCATGATTTTGCCTCTGCCATTTCTTCAATTATGGTACCTATGTTAGAAGTATGAGCTTTGGACTTAATTTAATATTAATGTTAGATGTGCAATTAGTCTCATAATCACAGTAATTTTGTTCTAACACTTTTAAATTAAACACTTAGAAAAATATAGTGTTTCAGAAAATTTCTTACATTTTTTCTTTAAACATTCACTAGTTGTATTCGCTGTTTTAAGTTTAACATGAACCAAACTTTTGATTAATTCTGCATTATCTTGAATCTACTGTTTGAATTTCTCCGAATTCTCAGAATTTTAGTTTGTATAATTGATTTTATCTAAGGAGTTAATTTTTTATGACTAACTTTTGTTTCATTATACAGTAACACTACAGTGTTTGCTTATACAGAACACTTGGGAAAATTCTCGGATATGAGGCAATCTTTAAATAACTGCTGATTACTACGGGATTTGTATAGCTCTAGTTTTGTGATGTTTTTTTTTTCAGATAAAACTGCTGCACGACGTTGCCGGTAATCAGTTAGTGGTAACAGTGTTGTGTGCTTCTGAGCTTCCAGCGAGAGAGAATGGGCTGTCTCGTAACCCTTACTGTAAACTATACATGCTGCCTGATAGGAGGTCCGTCCACCAATCAATCAATCAATCGATCATTCAATCAGTATATATATAGCTGACTGTCTGTCTGTCCATCTATCTGTCTATCTATCTATCTATCTATCTATATATCTAGCATCAATCAATTAATAAATCACTTATTTAGTTAATAAATCAATCAATAAGTCAATCGCTCAGTTAATAAATCAGTCAGTCACTTGATATATCAGTCTAATGTTCTGGCAAGCATCTTGGAGCCGCTATGTATATTTGTGGTTGTGTGTATTTGTACTATGTGTTTGTTTAGTGAGAATACAAAGAGATTGATAAAGACAGTGGCAAGCACACTGGATGCTCTATGTATGCATGTATATGTGTATATATGTGTATGTATGTGCGTTTGCATGTGTATATATGTGTGTGCATGTGTGTTTGTATGTGTATGTTCATGTTTTTGTGTGTGTAGCGAGAAGACAAAGAAGAGGACTAAGACTGTGGCGAGTACACGGGGCCTCTATGTATACATGTATATATATATGTGTATATATGTATATATATGTGTGTTTGTATGTGTTTGTATGTGTATGTATGTGTGTTTGTATGTGTATTTGTATGTGTATGTTAATGTGTTTGTATGTGTAGTGAGAAGACAAAGAGGAGGACAAAGACAGTGGCGAGCACATTGGAGCCTCGGTGGAACCAGACTTTTGTTTATCCGCTCAGTCGTCGCCAGAGAGAGCTGCTGACCCAGTCACTGCAGGTCATAGTCTATGACTATGATAGGATAGGCAGCGGAGAGTATGTGGGTGAGGTGAGTCGGCTCGTAATCAATCAATCAATCAATCTATCAATCAATAAATCAATCAATTAGTCAATCAGTCACTGCAGGTCATAGTCTACGACTATGATAGGATAGGCAGCGGACAGTATGTGGTTGAGGTGAGTGTGCTCGTAATCAATCAATCAATCAATCTATCAATCAATAAATCAATTAATCAATCAATCAGTCAGTCAGTCAACCATCTTTGACTATTATTTTAGAGATAGGCAGTTTATGTATGTATGAGTATGCATGTGTACGTTCATGGTATGTATACTTGTATATATGCATGTGTATGTGTTGGTGTGTGATACAGACAGTGATAGAGCTATGCTCAGCTGATGTTAGAGACAGGCAGTGTATGTGTATCTATGTGTATGTATGTATGTATATGTGTATGTGTATGTGTTGATGTGTATCTACTGACAGTGATAGAGCTATGCTCAGCTGAAGTTAGAGACAGACAGTGTATGTGTATGTGTATGTGTTGATGTGTATCTATGTGTGTATGTGTATGTGTATCTATGTGTATGTGTATGTGTTGATGTGTGTGTACAGACAGTGATAGAGCTATGCTCAGCTGACGTTAGAGACAGACAGGTCACGTATCCTCTCTATCATGTCGATGATACAGGCAGTAGCATCACGTCAACGTCTCATGAGGTATCACTCTATATCTCTCACTATCACACACCCTCTATGTCTCTCTCTCTCTCGCACTCTATGTCTCTCTCTATCACTCTATATCTCTTTATGTCTCTCTCTATCACTCTATATCTCTTTATGTCTCTCGCTATCACTCTATATCTCTTTATGTCTCTCTCTATCCCTCTCTATCTCTTTATGTCTCTCTCTATCACTTTATATCTCTTTATGTCTCTCTCTATCACTCTATATCTCGTTATGTCTCTCTCTATCACTATATCTCTCACTCTCACACACACACTATATATCTCTCACTCTCACACACACTCTTATGTCTCTCTCTCTTTCATACACACACTATGCCTCTCTTTCTCACTATCTCTCACTCTTCTCTTTGATCGTAGGCATGAACTCTATCGTAGTTGTATTTAATATTTATGTTAGATTATGTATTGTATTTCATATAAACACTGCTTTAGTACAACAATTTGTTAACAAGCACATTGGAATATAATTTACTGTTATCAAGCAAGCTGGCATATATCAATCTGTTGACAAACACGCTGGCAACTTTAAATTGGTCATAAGTTTAAATTGGATTGAATACAAATAAATATAAATTGAATATAAATTGGCTGGAGCCAGTGGCGATGTCTCGACTGCGGATCAGTATGTACGGGGTTCTAATCCTGGGCTCGCCCGTAACTGACATAGCTTTCGAGTGAGGAAACCGACGTTATCATTAGCTTTTGCATTAGTTTTATTTAAAATATATGTAATAAATGTAAAATATATTATAAATATATGAGATAGTGTATAGTATAAAATATAAATACAGGATTGATTAAGAACATGAACTGAGACTAGAACAAGGCCTCCTATATAAATATATATATATAATAAATGTAAAATATATTGTAAATACATGTATTTAAGATAGTATTTAGTATAAAATATAAATACAGGATTGATTAAGAACACGAACTAAGACTAGAACGAGGCCTCCTATATATATATATATATATATATATATATATATATATATATATATATATATATATATATATATATATATATAAAATGTAAAATATATTGTAAATACATGTATATAAGATAGTATTTAGTATAAAATATAAATACACGATTGATTAAGAACATGAACTGAGACTAGAACGAGGCTATTTATTGACTAGGACGGTGTCGGTAAGGATCACTTATCTCCACCCAGTTCTATCTCTCGCTTCAGCGACAGTGAGGACGTGTCAGAGTATGACGAGAAGGAAATGGGGAGAAGAGGGGGCGGCGAGAAATGGTCTCGTCAGGGGGCGGGAGGCCCCCAGTACTCCAGCAGTGATACCCTCCTAGTTCCTGCCTCTGGGGAGGGAGGTACGGGGGGAGGTAAAGGTAGGACGGAGGGGTTTTCCAGACCCATGAAGATGGAAATCTATTCTCCGACTGAAGAGTTAGTAGCGTTTGTCTTGTCTTGCATTTCACTTTAAATATGAGTTCTCCACTGTTCTTGATCCTCTATTTTTCTACGTGTGAATTATCTGCGGGATTTGGTTAAATCAATCCTCTTAAGTTCTGTTAGTATGAGAGTCTTGCTGTGGAAACACAGAACATTTACTGATTGTAATTATGTATTTAAAACTTTGTGTCAATTGTGTCCTTCAGCTGTCTGTTTTTATTAAACGCTGATTGGTACACTCTAAATATTGTAGACTATTACGCGCTGATACACAGTATTACATACTATTACACATTAATATTTACCAGTATAAGTGACATTTTTTACTGGAGAAGCACAGGGTTATCATCAAATGTCAGCACTGTTTTGATGTATCTCTTAATATATCTGTACAATTGCAAACACTCACACACTGACACGCACACACCGCACACACATGCACACGTGCACACACACGCACACACCGCACACACATGCACACGTGCACACACACGCACACACGCACACACACGCATTTAAGCTATGTTACATATGATAGTTATTTGATAATGTATTGATTTTTACTGTGTGCATTCTATTGTATATTGCTTGTTTACCGTAATATACCGTCTTGTAAAGTATAGAGATGCCTTAGCATGATATAATCTATTAAACATTAAACATTACATACGATACAATTAAGTTATTATATATGTATATGTATATATATATATATATATATATATATATATATATATATATATGCGTATATATCATTATTACGTCCTTTGGGCAACCTAAACACATACGGATACAGAAAAGCCGATATGTGCAACAACCAAAGAAAATAGAATATAAAGAAACTAGAGACTGCATTTCGAAAAGTATGCATAAAAATACTCTATTAAACATTAAACATTATACGCACACATAGAAGCCACGGTGAGCTGGTAGGAGATTACGCAGGGTCTCCAGCAGCCAGCACTACGTCATCCAGCGGCACCCACTCCAAGCAGCGCTCCACGCAGCTACCACCAGCTGCTGCAGCTGCTTCTACAGCTGCCACAGCTGCTGCAGCTAAGCCTTCAGCAGAGTCACAAGAAAAAGACGGGACAAGTGAGTTTAGTTGTTTGAACGTTTAATATCTCAAGTGTTTAACTGATTAATGTGTATATTCTCAAGCTTTTACATGTTAGTATCTAAAATTCAAACAAAGTTTTGATAATATAATGAGGCCTGTGTAGAAACTATTCGATTGCATAAGCTGTATAAAGTATTGTATATTGTGTTAATGTTATTATATTTTAAGTAGACGTTGAGATTTCTCTGATTTTCTACTCGTTCACTGATTGGTTGACCTATTTCAGGTGGGCAGGGTGAATTAGGTCGAGACTCATCCCCCCACACTGGCTCCTCCCAGCCTCTCCAGCCTCCCTTCCCCCACTCCTCTGCTCTTAAACCGGTTGCAGCTGGTTCTGCTGACTCAGGGGTCGACGATGTCACGTCCGAGTCAAGGTCACTGAGAGGAAAAGAGAGCGAGGGGGGGATAAGACGACAGGGTGGGGAGGTTAGACTGAGGGGATCTCGTAGGGGACAAGAGTCTGGTGTTTCTGGGGAATATTGCTCAAGTGACTATGGGTCTAAGGACTATGGCTCTAGGGATAGCGGTTCTAGGGATAGTGGGTCCAGGGAGTACGGATCGCGAGATAATGGATCAAGAGACGTTGATCCGAGGGACAGTGCATCCAGAGGTCATGGGTCGAGAGAGGACAGATCAAGAGATAATGGGTCAAGGGAAAGAGACGTTAGATCATTGAGAAGAAAGGATGACCCAGTGGCGTGGGAGAGAGAAGAGAGAGGCTATAGGGATGAGAGTGGATCGAGGACTGCTCGTAGGAGAGAGATCCAGAGAGGTCTTGATGAATCTTTGGTTGAACCTCGAGATCACCGGGGAAGAATTGAATCCTCGGACCCGAGGTCCCGGGAGCAGAGGTTGAGGGGAGACGTCCTGTCTGATGAAGCACGGGATCACAGGCGAGGTGAGGTAGTCCAGGATCCTGCGCTGGATAGAGTCCGCAACGAGTCCCACGTCCGGAGGTCACATCGACATCGTACTGAGCCCGCCTCCAGTGACAGCAGAGACTCCTCATTGGTTAACACATCTAAGGCCACGCCCAGCAGTGGGCAGGTCCAACAGGCTGGTGTCGGGCTCGGTGTTAAGAGAGATAACTCTGACCCGTCGAGTGATGTTGTGGAGGTCGTTGGTAACAGTGAGAGAGGTGTTGTTAGTGGTAGTGGGGGTAGGGTCAGGTCAGACAGGAGGGGACATCATAGGAGAGGTAGGACAGCTTTGTTCTCTAAACAGTCAATTGCCACCGAATACACCATGTTAGAATTTGATAGAGAGAATTGTCATCTGACAATACTCTCTATCAGCACAGTCATCTGACGTGTCAGATGACTGTGTTGTACTGTACTGTACCGGTGAGTTAAGTCCTGACATTTAATATGACTGTGTTGTACTGTATAAAGCTGGTAAAGCTAAGGTTAACGTCAGTTTCCTCACTCGAAAGCGATGTCAGTGACAGGCGAGCCCAGGATTTGAACCCGCACCTACTGATCTGCGGTAGAATATATTACCGAAGTCGGTAAGATATTCACTGTACTGTATTGTACTGTATTATACTGTGTCTTACTATATTGTACAGGAGAGCTAAGTCCTGACGTGTCAGACGACTGTATTGTGCTGTACTGTACAGGTGAGTTAAGTACTGACGTGTCAGATCACTGTGTTGTACTGTACTGTACAGGTGAGTTAAGTCCTGACGTGTCAGATGACTTGCACAGTGATGACACTCAGTCAGAGATCAGCGACATGAGTGAGATATCTAAGATCAGCGTGAGATCCACTCAGTCAGAGAAACCTTCTCATCGTAAACTCAGGCAAGATCTCTTTCTGTAGTTTTACTTCATATGATTGTAACCGTTTAGGGTTCGAGTCATGTGGCAATGATCAGAGAGTGTTTGTAAATGCTGCAATTGAGAAATACTTCATTAGCTACTGCCTTTCGAGATTTGCTCTGAATGAACTTAAAATGTGCTACAGATCTCTCTCTCTCTCTAACTGTCTCTTTCTCTGTCTGTCTCTCTGTCTTTTTCTCTCTCTCTCTCTCTCTGTCTCTCTCTCTCTCTCTCTCTCTCTCTCTCTCTAGTATTCTACTAAGTATATAGTCTAAGGTTCATATTCCTATTCTGTCTGTGATCACTCTCCACAAAAGCGCTTCGCCGGTCAACAAGCTAATGTCCTCTAATGGTTGTGCCTTATCTGCATTTTTTTTAGATGGTTTTCCTGCTAATATGTTGCTGACTATTGCAGTTATTTTGCTAAATAGAAAACTTACAATGATCAGTGATCCTTATACTAGACAATTAATCCACTGTATTTCAAATGAGACGAAGAAGTCTACAATGTTTACTTTTAGATATGCTGCTAAATAAATTGTATGATAATCCAACTAGTCTGTTAACTATGTGATATTTTAAATTCATTGCTGAATAAGTGTGAACTATTTATAAAACTGCTAAAGATATTCAAAACATCGGGAAACGGTATTCAACAGAGTGTTGAAATTGTGTTGAAATTGAGAACTTACATATGTAATCATTCTTTATATGCGAGTACATTATCATTTTGAGAATGAAAACAACACTAGAACATTACTATTTTTATATTTTAGTGAGCTGACGTCAAGAATGGAGGGCAGGTCTAGTGGTCACCATGGAGCCTCGTCGTCAAGGGCAACTGCTGGAGATCGTCATGGCAACAGAGGCTCGACCCTGGACAACAGGAAGTCAACTCTTAGAGTTGTCATCGCTGACGAGGACGACAAGAACGACGGCAGTATTTCAGATTCAGCAATCAGCGGGGGCCTGGGGGGAGGAGGGGGTCCTGCTGGTGGAACTGGAAAGAGATCCGGGGGGCAGACGGGTGGAGTGAGTGGCGGAAGTGGAAAACATCATAACCCTCATATAGGATCAAAGGTAGCGTCGCTGATATCCCGCAAGAGCAGGAGTGCTTCCCAAATCAGCGGATCCTCTTCCAATCAAGGTCTGCTCGGGCTTCTGTTTAGTGTAGTGAGAACAGTGTGAGGCTTCTGTCTAGTCTAGTGAGAACAGTGTGGGGCTTCTGTTCAGTCTAGTGAGAACAGTGTGGGGCTTCTGTCTAGTCTAGTGAGAACAGTGTGGGGCTTCTGTTTAGTCTAGTGAGAACACTGTGAGGCTTCTGTTTAGTCTAGTGAGGACAGTGTGGGGCTTCTGTTTAGTCTAGTGGGAACAGTTTTTAAAACAAAATTTCTCTATGTTTGATAGAACTGGCTGCTGGTCAAGTACTGTAAATTTCAAGAACATCGGTCAACTCCTTATGACTTTATTGTAAATATAAAATAAATATAATTAAATATATAAAATAAATATAATTCGGGGTATCAGTTATAAAAAACACAGTTTATATATACATGTATATTTGACATAATATTATGTTCTTGTATGTGTTCATTTGTGTTTCCATGTGTTTCTATGCGTTCATATATGTTTCTATGTTCATATATGTTTCTGTGTGTTCATATGTGTTTCTATGTGATCATATGTGTTTCTGTGTGTTGTTCATATGTGTTTCTGTGTGTTCACATGTGCCTTTATGTGTTCATATGTGGTTTGTGTGTTCGTATGTGTTCATATGTGTTCATATATGTTTTTATGTGCTCATATGCATTCATATGTGTCTATATGTATTCATATGAGTCTGTATGTGTTCATCTATGGTTTTATGTGCTCATATGTGTTTATATATGTTTCTATGTGCTCATATGTGTCTATGTGTGTTCGCATGTGTCTGTATGTTACTCGTTTCTATGTGACAGACATAAGTAAGAAGGTAGGGAGAGCATCGTTTCAGCGCAGTGAGGAGGTGGGGGTGGACGTGGGTAAGGGTGCAACAACAACAACAACAGGTGGGGGCATGAAGAGAGCGGGCAGTCGTGAGAGTACAGACAGTAGTCACACGAGCCTGACAAACAGCGAGTCCCTCTCTTTGTACGTCTACGTCTCTCTCTCTCTCTCTCTCTCTCTCTCTCTCTCTCTCTATATATATATAGATATATATATATATATATTATATATATATATATATATATATATATATATATATTTATATTATATATATAATATATATATATATATATATATATATATACATACTGAATCTCTCTTAGGGCACTGCCTACTGGCAGGTCATGGTACATAACGCCTCCACTCTTCTCTGTCTTCCGCCTTCCTCTTCATTTCCACATATGAGTGGGTCTTCTAAATCATTTCCCAATCTTTAATATCCTCAATCATCTCGGCCTGCCCCTGACCTCTTTTTCCTTCCATTCTACCTTCTATGACCTCTTTTAATAGACCTTCCCCCTAGAATGTGTCCTATCCATCTCTTCTTCCTATTTCTTAATACATTTATCAACTGTCTATCTGTGCCAACTCTCTCCAGGACTTCCTCATTTGTAACCTTTTGAGTCCAGCTAATCCTCTCCACTCTTCTCCAAATCCACATTTCCAATGCCTCCAGTTTCCTAATATCTTCCTTCCTTAAGATTCATGTTTCACATCCATACAATAGCGTGGTCCAAACCAAAGTTTTCACTATCTTTATCTTGTGTCTTTCTTTAGACTTTTTGTTAATAGTTCTTTCTCTTACCAAAGGCCCCTTTTCCTACTGCATATTCTGTCTCACATTTCCCATCATCGGTTATAGTATGACCCAAATATTGAAACTCCTTACCTGTTCCAATTTCGTACCATTTATTGTGATATTAACTTCACCTTTATTATTGGACACTCTCATAACCTTGGTCCTTTTTATAATAATCTTCATGCCATATCTTAGGGCCATATCATTCAGCCTATCCATTATCTTCTGCAATCCAATCTCGCTGTCCGCTACCATTCCTTGGTCATCTGCAAATCGTACATCTTGTAACAAATTCCCTCCTAGTTTTATTCCTTCTTCGAAGTCTTCCATGGCTTCCTCCATCATTGCCTCAGCGTAAATGTTAAACAGCAGCGGCGAAATGCTACAACCTTGTCTTACTCCACGTCCTATTTCACCTTCTTCTGAGTATTCTTGTTGGATTTTGAGTACTGCTCTTTGATTCATGTACAAGTTCAAAATTAGTCTTCTATCTCTCCAGTCAATTCCTATTCTTTTTAAGATATTCATCATCGTTATCCAATCAATCCTGTCAAAGGCCTTCTCGAAGTCTACAAAGCATACAAAAACGTTATTTCCATATTCTAAGCTACTTTCGCAAAGAACCCGCATTACACCTATTGCTTCTCTAGTGCCGCATCCTTTCCTAAAACCAAATTGTGTTTTGCTCAGTATCATCTCTGCTTTCGACTGAATGCGATTATTTGCTATCTTTAATAAGATCTTGGATGCATGAGGTATTAAGCTGATTGTTCTGTAATCCGAACACTCCACAGCATTGGCTTTTTTGGGAATTGGAATCATCATTGACTTGGTAATGTCGTCTGGCCAAATACCTGTATAGTACACTTCCATACATACCTCAATTAACTTTTTGAGTGTTTCTTCTTCCAATATTTTCAAGAATTCTGCTGGGATTTCATCTATTCCGGCTGTCTTCCCCTTCTTCATACTGTTAATTGCAGAATAAATTTCCTCCTTCATTAAATCGGGGCCCCTTTTATCGTCTTCTATGATATACTCTTCTTCTATTTTAAAATCCTCTTGAACTGGTTTCCCAGCCTTATCATACAATTCCTCAACATATTCTCTCCATCTTTCTTTTATTTCTTCCAGCTCTGACTTCAATTCCCCATCTTTACCCATTATACTAATGTTCTTTGCATCTCCTTTCTTTTTCTTATCGGTTCTTGTTAATATCCTGACTTCCTGGTATAATAGATCTGACCTTCCTCCTCTATCATATTCTGCTAAATCATCACTCTTTTCACTCCACCAATGATATTTTGCTTTGTCTGTAATTCTTCTAATTTCACTGTTTAAGCTTCTATATTTCCTTCGGCCATTACTGGTGTCAATACTTTTCCATTTCGTCCTTTCATCCATTTTGTCAAGCATCTCGCTTGTGATCCAAGGTTTTATATATATATATATATATATATATATATATATATATATATATATGTCTACATCTCTCTCTCTCACTTTCACTCTCTCTCTCTCTTTATGTACGTGTACAACTCTCACTCTCTCTCTCTATGTACGTCTATGTCTCTTTCTGTGTCTCTCTTTCTCTCTGTATGTCAACATCTGTAGTTCTTCTTTTCTTTCGTTCTCTCTATCTCTCTCTTTGTACGTATCTCTCTCTCTCTCTCTCGCAATCTCTCCCTCTCTCTCAGTCGCTCTGTATTGGTTTATATCTCTCTTTATCTCTCTTTCTCTCTGTTTGCTCTACAGTTATGGTGATGTCTTTCTGTTAGGTTTTAGTCTATGGATATTTCTTCTTATTAAGCTCAGTTCAGGCAGCTAAGCAAGAATTGAGAACATCCAACCACCTCAGAATTCACATTTATCCCAAGCTTTGGGCTACATTAAAGAACATAACGTGGTGATGTTGCCTGTGTAGAAGTATCTATGGACTCGGAGGTGAGGCAGCTGTCTCAGGAGGAGGAGGACAGTTTGGAGAATTCATTCAGGGCCTAGGCCCCGCCCAGCTGGTTGGGCGACAGGTGCTTGGGTCGGCCTGCCTCGGAGAGATACAGCTTGGCATCATCGAGAGAAAAGGTCACCTGGAGGTTGAAGTTATTAGAGCTAGGGGCCTAATGACCAAACCTGGTGCTAAAGTATTACCTGGTAAGTTATCAATACATGTAGGTGCGTAATTACCAAGCCTGATGCTAAAGTATTACCTGGTAAGTTATCAATACATATAGGGGCCTAATTAACAAGCCTGGTGCTAAAGTATTACCTGGTAGGTTATCAATACATATAGGGGCCTAATTACCAAGCCTGGTGCTAAAGTATTACCTGGTAGGTTATCAATACTTGTAGGAGCCTAATTACCAAGCCTGGTGCTAAAGTACTACGTGGTAGGTTAACAATACATTTTGGGCCCTAAAGCCCAAGCCTGGTGCTAATGTATTAGGCATACCTGGTTGGTTATAATCAGTAGGGCTTGCTAAAGACCGAACGATTTTTACTGTATATGTATAAGGTATGCTTGTATGTATGTATGTATGTATGTATGTCTGTATTTGTGTACATGTGTAGGGGTGTGTAGATGTATGTATGTATGTATGTATGTCTGTATATGTACATGTGTATGTATGCACGTGAGGCTGTGATCTTTGTGATGTGTATATTTGTGTATGGGTGTGTAGATTTATGTGTGTATGTGTGTGTAGTTGTGTACATGTATTTATGTATATGTACGTTTGTAGCTCCGTACATCAAGGTGTATCTAATGGAGGGCAAGAACTGTGTGGAGAAGCAGAAGACCTCGATAGCTCGCAGAACTCTTGATCCTCTCTATCAGCAACAACTCTACTTCAGCGAAAACTTCTCAGGAAAAATACTGCAGGTTACTGCACTGTCTAATCAGGGTGGAACTCATCATCAACATCATCATCATCATCTTCATCATCATCATCTTCCCTTGAATCTCAGTTTAACTAGGGTCGGGATACGAATAGACTGTCTCAAATCCTCTCTGTCCTACATCATTTTTTAATTTTTTATTATTATTCCGTATAGTTACACACATGACATACCGCATGTGTTTACAATGTTTCCTTTCTTAAGTTTCTGTTTTTGTAGTTTTCGTTATTTCCTCCATTCCTTTCCATGGTTATTAGTAATCGTTGCCTTTTGTTGGCGCTCCAATAGCAGCCGGCGCGGATTTAAGAATAACCTCCAACACCCTGGGGATTGTTTACTTTCAAAGCTGTCTACACGCGGTCTTCCAAAACAATTTACTAACCGCGTGCAGCGTGGCTTTACTTCGTTCAACTGACGCGCAGCTTAACTGAGTGCGCTAAATTCCCCCTAGGCGCTCACCAACTGAATGCCGTTTCTGATGTTGGTGTAGATCTTAGTGCTTTAGTCGTATCATATCATCGATCAGTCAATCCCCCATCTGAGACTTTTCATTTGAGACTTTTCCATTCGTTTAAATTTTTTGTAACAATTTCTGGAGCCTAGGCGCTCACCAACTGAATGCCCTTTCTGATGTTGGTGTAGATCTTAGTGCTTTAGTCGTCTTCTGCGACACGTGCAGTCACCGGTTGGTCAATTCTTCAAATATGCCGGACACAAAACGGGGATTCTGGACAGATCACGGTGAAAGGTCAGAGTGGAACTACTGACAACAAATATTGGTAGACAAGCCTGTGTCAGTCAGAGCGGCTGATGTAGCTGAAGCAGAAATAACTTCAGTCAGTCTGCTGAGTGACTGATGTAGCTGAAGCAGCAATAACTTCAGTCAGTCAGAGCGACTGATGTAGCTGATCTCAAGCAGTAATAACTTCTGTCAGTCAGAGTGACTGATGTAGCTGATCTCAAGCAGCAGTAACTTCAGCCAGTCAGAGTGACTGATGTAGCTGATCTCAAGCAGCATTAACTTCAGTCAGTCAGAGCGACTGATGTAGCTGATCTCAAGCAGCACTAACTTCAGTCAGAGTGGCTGATGTAACTTATCTCAAGCAGCAATAACTTCAGTCAGTCAGAGTGACTGATGTAGCTGATTTTAAGTAACATTAGCTTTAGCTAAGATGCCACATAAGCTGCAATATTGAATTACTTTAAAACACGACTGAAAATCTTTACAGTTACAGAAAGTGGCTCGCTTATGACTGACACTTATAGCAGGCAAATCCTTTGGACTACTCAGTTGCTCTCAGTTATTTTTTGTTAAGCTGTGTGTTCTCAGTTGGTTTACTAATTGACTGATTTGTTTACCGAATAATTGATTGATTGATTAACTTAGGTGATGGTGTGGGGAGATTATGGCAGAATGGAGCGTAAAGTATTTATGGGCGTGGCTCAGATAATACTGGATGATTTAAATCTATCGAGCATGGTGATTGGTTGGTATAAACTGTTTGCTAACACCTCATTGGTCGGTGGCACATCCTCATCTTCTGGTGCTGGAGCGCTGGGTCGTCAGTCGTCGGTGTCTTCTCAAGATGGTAGTGTTCACAGAGCATCCTAGCACGTCGTTATGCTTCTGTGACGATATTTATGTTATAAAAACGTTTATGTATAACTGACTAATATATTAATCTATATATAAATTGAAGTAATTAATAGATATGTACCGTTAGCTGTATCTTGGGTGTTTAAATGTAGAAACATTTCGTTGAAAATCATTATTGGGCACATATAAGTCATCTGAATGGCTTCGTCATCAGTACTAACCGTGCGCTCTGCTTAGTAGTTGTGGTTAAGAAAAGAACTAATTGAAAGTGAGGTAATATCAAGATGAAGGAAGAACGTAGAACAGCTGCTATGGAAAACAGTTTAAAATGGTAATTTAAATTAATTTCTCAATTATTTAACAATTTTTATGTACGTTAATGGTTAACTCTAATGTGGGATCATGTTTTTCTCTTCACCTCTGTGTTAATTAATTAGCAAGATAGTTACAGTGGTGTATAAAGATTTGTGCCTTCAACCTGACATCAAACGGAGAGTTAGATATATAGATATTAGCTAGACTTAGATAAATAAACAATTATTGAATAAGGGATACCGAATGAAGATAAAATTAACATTCACAACTTTTTGAGTAAATGCTATAGAGATGAATCAAGCTCGTGTTTAGGGGTCTAGATTGTCGCATCGGTTGTGGTTTGTCGGTGGCTTGCCTGCCATTTAACCTCCCGTGTGTGTGTAGCTCATCATGGACCGGGTGGTTGCCACTGAGCAGAGCCATTGCACTGGATGCCCTTGTCTTCTCGGCAGTGAAGTGCATAGCTTTAATCATACCTAAGCTGCCACTGACGTGCAACGACACTAACGTTAAACTGGGTCATCAAGCGTTTAGCACTCTAATTGTTGTTATTATTATTATTATAGCTATAGCTGTGAAGACAGTTTGCATTGTTGTTACACTGCGTTGTTTGCGTTATATATAAGAACTGCTAAAATTAACAGTCTGTGTGTCGTCAATTCTTCCATTTACTCTCTTTTACTTCCCTTATATCACTTCCTTCTATCTGAATGTTTTATCCATATTCATTTATATTTTATATTAACTGTTTTAAATAAAATATAAGACAGCTCTTATATTTTATAATAGCTGTCCAATTAATTTGTTTTTATAACTTGATTTACTAATCTGTTGTAAAACTATTTAGTCACTCCAAATGGGCGAGTCATGAAGAAAAATTTGAAAGTTAGATTTTCAGCAAGGACCCAAGTATATTATTGTGGTCGTGATTCCTGTTGACATTCTTAGATGTGGGCTAAAATCAGTGCTTGTACGCAGGAGTCGCAGAATAAAGAGAATATCATTTCCGTCGTGTATTCCACTTCTGAAAACATACAGCTTTTAGTGTGGATCGTCTAACGTAATTGATCGAGAGTGCTTCGGTATTCGTAAACTGTGTTTCACGAATAATTCTAATAATTTGTTAAATACGTCCAACGTTTATGATATGGTTAAAGATGTAGGATTTTACACTTGCATTTTATCTAGATAAATATTATGTCTGTATGTTTTAAAATTAATATAAGTACATGTGTATAATATAGATATTTATATATTTTTCGCTGATATTGCCTTCACGCGGTGAACGGGCTCTGAAATTCCTATTGATTTGTTTGTTTAATGATCGATTGGGTATATATTGTATATGTGTATATATTGTAAAATGCTTCTTCATAATTGCATAATATGCGTGTACTTGCATATTCCTGTATAATGGGCTACTGCATTGTTCTGTGAATAAGTACAAGTTCAATGAGTTAGTGTATCATAAGTACCAGTCTAGTGAATAACGAGTACCTAGAATGTTTCTAAGTACTAATCCAGTAACAATGAGTACTACTCTAGTGAACATTGAGTATAATGCACTTAAAAGCTAAAGCTAAGGTTAACGTCAGTTTCCTCACTCGAAAAGCGATGTCAGTGACGGGCGAGCCCAGGATTTGAACCCGCACAAACTGATCCGCGGTCGAGTATCTTACCGACTTCGCCACTGGCTCCAGTCAATGGCGAAGTCATTGTAAGAACTTAATGTACTATTATACTCACTGTTCGCTGGAATAGTACTTATAAGCGTTTTAAGTACTACTCCAGTGAACAGTGAGTACATGAAGTACTTATAGTGAACAGTGAGTACTTAGAACGCTTATAAGTACTAATCTAAAACACTGAGTACTTAGAGCGCTTATTCTGCTGGTCGTTCATTGATAATACCTGTATGCTGCTATATATAGGGCCTAGCTATACGCCGGTTTTCTGTCTGGAAAGTGCATCAATAAGCGCTTAAACTCTGGATTTGAGCGCCACACGTATTGATCCGCTGACTGACTCCTAACCGGTGGAGCCACTAGTTCAGTCCAGGATCTGCTGCTCTCTTCCTTCTACTGTATCTTCCAATTCTTACAAATACTCTCTCTCTCTCTCTCACTGTCTCTCTCTCACTGTCTCTCTCTCTCTGTCTCTTTTGTATTATGATAAGATAAGCGTTTATTACTATGTCATAAATATGTGACGCATATAAATGAATACATGACAAATTGATCCGTAGTTATCTTAACTTTTTAAACTGATTTGTCTCCATTTCAATAAACCTTTTGTTGTGGTTATCAAATAGGCTTTGGATTCATAGTGCTCAATGTTGTCTTAGAAGACGGTAGCGCTGTAGTTGTTGTTGACAGTCCACGTGTAGAATACGTGCATATTCTACGTAAGAATGGCCTATTGGCGTGAACTTACAATATGTCTTGTATATACAGTGCTGGTGTATTGTGCTGCTAGAGCGTTGTTGTATTGCTTTTTGTTTGAATGTAGAAGGCAAGCAAGTCAATTTCATGTTATTTTGTTGCTTTTTATTGTGTACAGTTTAATTAGCGTCGTTTTCAACGTCTACTTTATGAGGTTGTGTGGCAGATGTCTTGTAGTTATTTATTTTTATTCAATCGCTGTCAGTTTAACGACCTTTTCGTTATCAGACGAGGCGTCGATGAATTTATTATGAGAGTCTGTGAGTTTAGAGTCTCCGTGTCATATCCAAGTGATAAGGACAGTGAAGAGTAGAGTCACTGTGTCATATCTAACTGATAAAGATAGTCAGGAGTTTAAAATCCCTGTGTCATATCTAAGTGATAAGAACTCTCAATGAGTTTAGAGTCACTGTGTCATATCTAAGCGATAAGAACTCTCAAGGAGTTTAAAATCACTGTGTCATATCTAAGCGATAAGAACTGTCAAGGAGTTTGAGTCACTGTGTCATATCTAAGTGATAAGAACTCTCAATGAGTTTAGAGTCACTGTGTCATATCTAAGCGATAAGAACTCTCAAGGAGTTTAAAATCACTGTGTCATATCTAAGTGATTAGAACTGTCAGAAGTCTTTATGCTGTTCAGATGATCAGTATTGTCAGAATTTAGTCACCGTGTCATACTCAGATGATAAGAACTGTTAGAAGTGATTTAAGCAGAAATCTCTGCAATGCTGATGAGACACCTGCAGCTCTTAGTTGTAGAGACTCGCCGCTAAGAGAGTATGGTGAGGGAACTAAACGTTTTGTTTGTCAGTACTACTAACTAGTTCAGGATAAATCAAGTGTGCTTACTGCAAACGCCATTTGTTTCATGTATTTTCCAGGCGACCTGTTTGAATGGTATTAACCGAGTCGTGTTTCTCTTAAAGGCGTACAAATAAAGTCGCAAATGAAATATGACTTATTTTTCTGTATGTGAGTTATTCTTCATTAACGATTAAATTAAGACTATAGAATTATAGACAGAAATTCGCGATGACATTGAGCAGTCTAACGTAGTAGACGTTCTCTCCGTATCATCATCATCATCATCATCTTCCCTTGAATCACAGTTTAACCAGGGTCGGCATACGAATAGACTTCCTCAAATCCTCTCTGTCCTGCGTCATATCATCAGTCAATCCCCTATTTGAGACTTTTCTATTCGTTCAAATTTTGTAGCAATTTCCAGAGCCTAAGCGCTCAACAACCGAATGCCCTTTCTGACGTTTGTATGGATCTTAGAAGGCACTTGCAGTCACCGGTTGGTCAATTCTTCAAACAACCCGGACACAACACGGGGATAGATTTTGTCACAATTATTATACTCTACTATATATCAGTAATCATCTGTGATGTAATCTATCACCTTTAATACGTCCTCTTTAATCTGTTAGGCAGTTTAGCCTGTTATCCATTTACAGGTCTATCGAATATCTGAGACTTTTTTCACTAAGAGAAATTGATCTATACGTCAAATTCGAAGTGTGAGCCATAAACTTTTAAATCACCATTTAACGTTAATTTCTTAATCTAACTTTTTGTTTCCTGCATACACACACATCTCCGATTCACTCTTAGATATTCTGCGATGCGGGATAAAATAAACTGAAAAACGAATGGAGCATTATATAGATCTAATTTTTTTACTGCATTCATAAATACTATACAGTTCTAAAGTAACGATTTTAAGATAAAATTATATAGCAGTTGTCTAATGCATTGGTACAAAGATTTTAAGATAAAATTATATAGCAGGTGTCTAATGCATTGGTACAAAGATTTTAAGATAAAATTATATAGCAGGTGTCTAATGCATTGGTACAAAGATTTTAAGATAAATTATATAGCAGGTGTCTGTCTAATGCATTGGTACAAAGATTTTAAGATAAAATTATATAGCAGGTGTCTAATGCATTGGTATAAAGATTTTAAGATAAAATTATATAGCAGGTGTCTAATGCATTGGTACAAAGATTTTAAGATAAATTATATAGCAGGTGTCTGTCTAATGCATTGGTACAAAGATTTTAAGATAAAATTATATAGCAGGTGTCTAATGCATTGGTATAAAGATGGTGTCTAATGCATTGGTACAAAGATTTTAAGATAAAATTATATAGCAGTTGTCTAATGCATTGGTACAAAGATTTTAAGATAAAATTATATAGCAGTTGTCTAATGCATTGGTACAAAGATTATAAGACAAAATAAACTGCGTACTAATTAATGTATTTAATGCAAAGGTTTTACTTACTTTTAAATATCTCAACATTATAATATCGGCGCAAAGTAAATTAAACAATGACAACCGTTCGCGCGCTTTCTGCTATATATTGGAACATATATGAACAAAGATAGTTTAAATGTCTCGCTCAATATGAGAGTACCTCTTTGATCATTCAAATAAGATTTCTTATCTTTCATGATGGCTAAATCAGAGATCTTCATATGATGCCTTCAACAAGGAAAACTCGTAGCACGATTCTCTATCATATACAGATTACAAAGAATCACATTATAATGAGCAGTGGCTTAGTGGCAGTGTCTTTTTTTTGACCGCCTTACTCCCTAGGCTCAAATCCTGCTGAAGCCAATCAAAAATTACAATCAGTAGCATGCTTCAGGCCAAGGTCTAGCCTTCAGGCCTAGGTCTAGCCTTCAGGCCTAGGTCTAGGCTTCAGGCCTAGGTCTAGTCTTCAGGCCTAGGTCTAGTCTTCAGGCCTAGGTCTAGTCTTCAGGCCTAGGTCTAGGCTTCAGGTCTAGGTATAGTCTTCAGGTCTAGTCTTCAGGCCTAGGTCTAGGCTTCAGGCCTAGGTCTAGGCTTCAGGCCTAGGTCTAGGCTTCAGGCCTAGGTCTAGGCTTCAGGCCTAGGTCTTCACTAAAATAGGCTAGCAACTAAACTATTGAAAGTCAAAGTTTAATATCTTAAACCCTCGACAAGGACAACATATTGCTTACATGTCTTGATTAAATTATATACGTTTAATATGATATAAATGGCTGCATAGCAAAATTAATAGCACACACTCATGCAAGTTAAGTACAGACAAATTAGCCAAGTCGTATCACGCACACAAGAACAAATATTATAATACAGCTTGCATATACACGTGTATTTATATTAGCTTGAAAGCATTTGAATAAGATAACACATAATTTACACTAACCACAAGAGTGTGCTCCTAAACACACCTAGGAATTCTGCACGCTGTAAACTTCTAGAAGATTTGTGAAACGAACCTGACATAGTAGAATTACGATAGCAATTTCATCTACACATATCTCAAAGTAACTCAAGAAGTATACTGACGATAAGTGCCTCAAGATTTGTTCTCAATTTTTATCCTCGGAAAACCTCTACTCTGCAAACATGTTCTTCAATGAAGTCAACCCAATTTATTTCTTCTTTTAAATAACTTATTTATAACCTAAGTCCTAATGTTAGAGATAATTCAGACGTGACACAGTTTTGAATCTTACGTTCTCTTACGTCTATTATTTTAAAGTGTTATGTAAAGGTGAGGAATTGCTCGCAGCTGTATATGACGTCTGAGACGCCCCTGACATCAACTTCAGGGTGAAGATTAGGACGCTAAATCTTCAAATATATTGTACTCAATTAAAATCAATTTTAAAATTGTTTTACCCTGCAAGTATTTTAAGTTCTTCAGGGCACGGAAATGATACAAAGAAGTAGAAAAATAAACATGTGGTATCACCATAAATTATAATACAAGTATGCAACAGCTTAGAGGAAAGTATAGAGCAAATAAAAAATTAGAACATTTAAAGATTAAGTACAAATATATCTGCATACGTACAGTACAATCAGATGAGTACAGTACAATCAGATGAATACAGTACAATCAGATGAATACAGTACAATCAGATGAGTACAGTACAATCAGATGAATACAGTACAATCAGATGAATACAGTACAATCAGATGAATACAGTACAATCAGATGAGTACAGTACAATCAGATGAATACAGTACAATCAGATGAATACAGTACAATCAGATGAGTACAGTACAATCAGATGAATACAGTACAATCAGATGAGTACTGTACAATCAGATGAATACAGTACAATCAGATGAGTACAGTACAATCAGATGAATACAGTACAATCAGATGAGTAGTACAATCAGATGAATACAGTACAATCAGATGAGTACAGTACAATCAGATGAATACAGTACAATCAGATGAGTACAGTACAATCAGATGAATACAGTACAATCAGATCAGATGAATACAGTACAATCAGATGAGTACAGTACAATCAGATGAATACAGTACAATCAGATGAATACAGTACAATACAGAAACAGAACTGTTTGTTACAACTTACATGGTAAGAGACAGCGACAAAACAACACAATATAATTAATAAGTGTACCACCCATATTTGTCTTACCAAGAACAAAAGTATCAACCATTAAAAAATAAAAGGATCGCATTTTGCATAATGATAAAATTCTGTATCTTAAATTATGTTACGTCATAGATGATATAAGTAAGCAAGTATATCTATAAGAAATACGTGGTGAAAATGATATATCCTACGCAAAACGACAATTCAGTTTACATTTTAACATGTAATATCATATAAGCTTCGGTCACAATTGAATCTACCCTCTCTTTGATTAATTATACTTTTCCAGTAATCAGCACCGTTGAAAACACCCTCTGCACATGATTAACCCTCCATGGGTTTGGAAAGATCACTACTATGAACTGACTAAAAAGGGTTTTAATCAAAAAGGTAATGGATAACTACAAAACTATAATGGAAGAATGGTCGACAAATATATCTCTATAAGCATATCTGCACTGTTTTCTTCATTACTGGACAAAACACAATAATAAGTAACATCATTGCGAATTATGATTTATATACACATGTGTATATCAATACTAGTTTCTTACTTAATTTCATTCTTATACTGGCACATCAATAAATATAAGATACGAAGTAGAAATCTAAATACATATGTACATTTTCTACACAGACTAACACAACGTATGCAAGTGTACCAGTCAATGATCAAACGATACCCAAATAAAAACAAACACAAGCATAGCAGCACACACTGAGCTACATATCACTCACAATAATGTCACTTTAAAACCCAGAGATAGCCTTTAATACTATTATAATCTAACGCCCATTGCCTCGGTCAAAATATTCCTATTAAATTATAATAATTAGCTACTAAGTAGCGAACTTTCCACAGAATATGCTGGCGTTGCCTATGAGGCCATAGGTAATTAATATCGGCAGCAAATCTAACAATGAATAGCAACTATTAAAAATCAACTGAAATAAAATCGACTCCAGAAAGAAACGGTCAGTATCAAAGTCAGTATTTATTTCTAAATATAAATGCATCCTATTAAATAAGCCTTGTTACACTAAATTTCACTACGCCTTTTTGTAGAAATGTTGTACCAATTCTATTAATCAATATTTGTCACAAAAACTGCAGGTTCGATTTCAAAAATTCATCGTTACGATAATCACAAATATCGTTAAAATATGTGTAGTTTTGTAGCATTTATTGAGATTTCCATAGAGATATACTTTTTGCCTCAGGCTGTATGCACATGTCACTAGATTAACGAGTTTTAAGATATATCTTAACGCTCGTACTATATGGTACCCTGCAGTTTCTTGAGAGACTTTATAGTAAAACAAATCACTTGCCCTTCTCACAACAGTCACATTCATATTTACAGAAATGTAACTAATTTACTGCCCTAATCATCTCAAAATATTAAACACCATCCTTTTTATAATAATAATAATAATAATAATAATAATAATAATAAAGGTTTAACGTCAGTTTCCTCATCCAGGGATGATGTCCGGGACGTCCCCAACAGCACACAGCTTTATCAGCTGAACAGAAACTTATAAACCAATTTAATAATGGATCTAAAAACTTATTTAGTCCTACAAAATAGAACAGGAGAGATGAATCAACTGCAAACGAGTAATTGAAAAAATACAGAAAACTGACAGAATAATAGTAATAGACAGAACTAACAATTATACAAGTGTAAATATTAAAACTGCGTTAATTAAATGATTACATTGCAGAAGACAATAAAGAAGAAAGCAAGAACTAATCAATCACTTGAGCAATCAATGCGCACTTAAACTTCAAGCAGTCACAATGACAGCAGTAGCAGCAAGAAGCTGATTATACCTCTATTATAAGTTTATTTACAGCATTAGTTAGTTATAGGAATTTATTTTCTGGCAAAATTATCAGAAGCACACCTACATTAATGTCAGCATCAGCTCTGAAAACAGCAGGTTCAAGGCACAAACTTTTCTTTCAACGAGAAGCAAACAATCGAACAGTTGTTGTTGTTAATTCTATATCTCTAAGTTTTTTCCCTATCAGAGTGAAAATATTGTGCTTTGTCCTGCTGAAAAAGAAATGTCACATCGAAGTTAGTTTTTATCCTATCACCCTGTGTACATTAACACGGAGAAACCCCTTAACTTACGCCCACACAAGGGCGCCCTAACATAGGCCCATACACAAGAGAGCCCTATCTTACGCCCACACAAGGGCGCCCTAAACTACGCCCACACAAGGGCGCCCTAACATACGCCCATACACAAGAGCCCATGCCATACATCAACTGGGACACATACACAAGACTACTCGATCCTTTAAAAATGCGAGCAAAATAAATCAAAGAGATACTAATCTTTCAAAGCTTCTCTATGAATTAAACTAACATTATGAGGGTACAACACAATTCTTAGCATATTCCTACTAGACGTCATAGAGAAAGAACTGAGGCACAAGAGAGACACGCTCAGACGGCATCGACACAATCACACGCATGCATCGTACGATCAATCAACTGCCTACCACTGGGCCAAGTCTTCCATTTATTAACATACAGGAGGGAATGAGGTCTGCGAAGAGTCATTTCTCTGCTAGAAATTAATAAAACTAACTCAACACTTGCAATCTATCGCCAGCAGATCGTGATCAAGACTTAGCAACCGATGGACCATCAGATAAATATCAACAGAGTGACCACAAGATAAAAATCAATCGATGGACCATCAGATAAATATCAACAGAGTGACCACAAGATAAAAATCAATTGATGGACAATCAGATAAATATCAACTGATGGACCACCAGATATATATCAACGGATAGACCACCAGATAAATATAAACCCTTGGACCACCAGATATATATCAACGGATGGACAACCACATAAATATTAATCCTTGGACCACCAGATATATATCAACGGATAGACCACCAGATAAATATTAACCTTTAGACCACCAGATAAATATAACATCTTATGGTCCTAACTTAAGGTTAAGTTGGGTATTACTCATAGGAAGGAGGAGGGCCTAAAGCTATCACCTTGGGCCTTTCAGATTCCTTAGGGCTAGGTGGGGGCTGAGCTACGATTACAGTGGGGCGGTCAGAGGCCCCAGGTGGGGTGGCTGAACGTGTGGGTTGTGTAATATGAACCTCAGTGGGATTAGAATATCTGTCTGAAGTGTAACCATGGGCAGTTCCATTCATCTCTTCATCCTATCAACACACAACATCGTCCATTGATTGATGGCTTCAAATAGTGATTCACTATTGATTGATTGATTGATAGATTGAATTGATTAATACTTGATTGTTTGATTCATCCTGAGATATAATTGATTGATTCATAATCGATCACACATTTATTATTTATTAAAAAGGCATAAAAGATTGAAATAAACAAGGTGGGTAGATAGACAGATACAGAGAAACATTCGGTCAAACAGACAGAAGTGGAGAGAAAAATAACTGAGTTTGACCAACTCAAAAAGTAGAGAAAGAGAGAAATTGAGACAGAGAGAAAGGTACATATCCAGACCTCTTCGATATTAAAGTTAGTTTCTTCTTCCGTCTCCTCCATCTTTGGCTTGCACTTTCCACAGCAGAAGTTAAAGCAACAACAACAGCAGCAGCAACAGCAACACCCAGTTAGTAACACTCCACAGCACATCAGCACCTGTTGTATCAAAAAGCATTATATCCATTATGATATTAAGCATTAATCACGCAGAAATACTATACAGCACACTATCATCTCTGTTTAACACAAACAAACGATGAAATACATCCAATATTCATAAAGCCTTTAATACAGACATTTACTAAACTTGCTTAAACCGCAGATCACTTACGCCTTGGATGAGAGTTAAACTGTGGATCACAAATTTGGGGCATTCAATAAATAATGTTGCATGGTTATTAACTATAAGGCCACCCGCAAAACTATAGTGCTCAGTCAATGACAGTCCTGTCCTCCAGGCTGATCAACCAATCAGCTTACTTTGTAAACAAAACTAGAATGTTACTCCTTAATCGACAGATTAACTAAACATTTTAAACGTCGTTGGACTAACTAATTTTAAACCGCTAGTTCAGCTTACATGTTTCAAAATTATGAATATCTGTGATTTAAACCATTGTTGAGGTTTAAACTGTGGCTTATCTCGCTAGTGAATACGCCCGTAAGAATCTTTAGTGCATAATGTGCTTCAACTCATTAATATATTTAGACTGTAAGACAATACTATACGCTAAGTCATTTCTTCAAATAGATACAAATTGATCTAACTTCTTAGATTTAATTATCTAATCCAACTATCTAATGTGCGTATGTGGATGTCTGTTTGTATTAAGCATGTTTATATAGGTGGTGTTTTTAAAGCTGTATGAATATACAAAAAGTATCAAGTTAAAGTAAAATATTTTCTAAATTTAATTACACAACCATCTAAACTAGATAAATTTGAAACCATGTTAAAATTTCCTATAGAATTTTTTTTCAAAAGAGTGCTTTTCATTAAAACACACTTTACACTTCTTAATTCACTATATTTCACTTTTTCTGTAGATGTGTAAAACTAAACTTATGTTACAGTATATGAAAACTGCACAGGGTTGTTAAACCCTGGTGTTTAAAATATTTGAAAAATTATATAAATATTATATTATTAGTATAATAATAATAATAATAATAATAACAAAAATAATAAAAGGTTTAACGTCCATTTCCTCATCCAAGGATGATGTCAGGGACGTCCCCTAAGTATAATATAATATGTATATAATATTACATCATATATACTAATAATATAGTATATTAGAATATATAATATACTAATATAAGTTGGTATTTCTTTTTTAGTTTTATGTCCAATTTCACGTTCTTAATGATTTCTGAACTTAGCTATCTGATTACCGCTGCATAAGTTTATTTGCATTATTCTTATCGTATCCTGACTCTAGTTAAACTGGGATTCGAGGGAAGATGATGATGATGATTATAAACCAAGCTGACAATCCACCACTCAGCCAATCGGCTATCGACATTAAAGCATGAACCGACAACAGGAGCAACACTTGATTATTACCTTGACCCAATTACTGCTGAGCAGGAAGTACGTCTTAACGTTCTCATCTCCAAACTGTTCTCCAATGTACAGACCCAGCGAGCCATATTTGTCATATATCTCCTTCTTTGTGGGGTCACTCAGTATGGTATTAGCCCTGTTGAGTTCCTTAAACTAAGTAAGATAATAAGAGCACAATAATTTCAAATACTAGGACAATGAGATGCAACACAGTATAGTAAATCGCTGTATGCAAAATCAAATACAATTACATAGAAAAATAATAACATTGCAGAGTAAAAATCTATACTTAACTAAACAATGTCCATATAAATATTAATATGCACAACACACACACACAAAACAATTACATAGAAAAATAATAACATTGCAGAGTAAAAATCTATACTTAACTAAACAATGTCCATATAAATATTAATATGCACAACACACACACACAAAACTCTCACACGCATATTTAATCACACACAGTGGTACACACACACACACACCTGCCTATTTAAAGATTTACATGCATGCACACAATACACAATAAATGCAGTTGAAAAGTTTCATTATGTATAAAAAGCAATTAGCTCATAGTAATTGGCCTATATTATTGACATGAGCTTCAAAACCTATCTACTTCCTTCTACAGAATAATTTATTCTGTAGAAGGATGTCATATCGTTCCGTCTAGTAGGCTACTCATTTTCACTGTTCAGTATAGTTATTTGAACAAGAAAAAATACCACATCTAATTTACAGTTGTATACTAAATCTAATAAGTAACTATATAAAGAATAGATCAATCCAACACTGCACACGTTATGTATGAGGCGACTAAAAAGGAACTTTAGGAAAATGTAGAAAAGCATCACAGAAAATTCCAACACAACAAAAAAGCATTTTTGAAATGGAAACTTTTCTGATGAGGTCAGCTACATGGTTGATAATGCGTTCTTTAATGCGCATGCTATTGGACCCTGAAGGAGAATTTGTGTCTAGGGTCTGAACCTGACATGGATTATAAAATCTCAATATTTACGAACTTTTAATGAGTTTCTTAGATCGGTCTAACCTCTCTTAGGCGATTTACGAAATCTCCAGCAGTCAAAGAAATGAGAATTAAATCACATCAATTGTACTAATGTTGTGCAGAAGGTTTCCGTGTTGAAGTTGGTCTAATAATCGCCACCTACTATTTCAGTACACTACAAGCAATGTCATGCGTCTAATACTCATTATACCATTCCCTCTAATATTCATTATACCATTCTGTCTAGTATTAATTACACCATTCCATCTAGTACTCATTACACCATTCCGTCCAATACTCACTACTCCATTCCGTCTAGTATTCATTACACCATTCCGTCTAGTACTTCTTACACCATTCCATCTAGTACTCATTACACCATTCCGTCTAGTACTTCTTACACCATTCCATCTAGTACTCATTACACCATTCCGTCTAGTACTTCTTACACCATTCCATCTAGTACTCATTACACCATTCCGTCTAGTACTTCTTACACCATTCCATCTAGTACTCATTACACCATTCCGTCTAGCACTTCTTACACCATTCCATCTAGTACTCATTACACCATTCCATCTAGTACTTATTACACCATTCCCTCTAGTACTCATTATACCATTCTGTCTAGTACTCAGTACACTAAACCGTCTAGTATTAATTACACCATTCCATCTAGTACTCATTACACCATTCCATCTAGTACTCATTACACCATTCCCTCTAGTACTCACTACTCCATTCCGTCTAGTACTCATTACACCATTCCGTCTAGTACTTCTTACACCATTCCATCTAGTACTAATTACACCATTCCGTCTAGTAATAATTTCACCATTCTGTCTAGAACTAATTACACCATTCCATCTAGTACTTCTTACACCATTCCATCTAGTACTCATTACACCATTCCCTCTAGTACTAATTACACCATTCCGTCTAGTACTTTTTACACCATTCCATCTAGTACTCATTACACCATTCCCTCTAGTATTCATTACACCATTCCATCTAGTACTAATTACATCATTCCGTCTAGTACTTATTACACCATTCCGTCTAGAACTAATTACATCATTCCGTCTAGTACTAATTTCACCACTCCGTGCTTAAGAAAAATGCGATAAAGAATAGAGAAATGCACAAACTGCTTTTTAACATCTTTTTCACTGCTTTCCAATAAGCTCTTCAAAATCTACTGACAGGCATTATTGAATTTCAAAAGAAACAAAAAATAATTAATTGCATCACAAGTTAATCATCTTAACACCAGTTACCAGATAGTCATTTTTTATAATGAAATCAACGGTAGTTGAGGTAGTTTCACATTCCATTGCTCTATTTCTCATGCTGTAGTAAATTCAGTATAAAAGAGTTCAATTTTAAGCAGATAATTGGTTACTAACCTTTTCTGTGGCTTCAGGATTATCTCGATTCTTGTCTGGATGCCATTTCAAAGCGAGCTGTTCACAAACACAGCAACCTACTGTTTAAAACTAGAGAGACATGTATTATTTATCATCAAGAGCCAAATACTAATTATTATTACTTCACATCATAAGCATTAAGCACCCAAATTATAATTATGTGCGACATTATATAGACTATGCAAGGAATAAACTGTTTCTTCTAAACATGAAACATTATTGTAATTTATCCACATATGACATTAATCTTCATTTTAAGTTGGCCAATATCTAAAAATAATAACAAAGAGAGCTACTATCATAAAAACATTGTGCACTATTGAGACAAATCCAAGCCAGTGAGCAAAATGAAGATCAAAAACGGGGAAAATTCTTAAATCTAAAAAATCAGTCCAAAGATAAAAAAAATTAAAGAAAACGAGGTTTGCAAGTTGGTTGTAAATCATGGTCACTGGATGGAATAGACAGAAGGAAAAGATATATATATATATTTTAATTTTTTATTTAATGAAGTACTTTTAATGTGGAAATGAAGACGAAAGCAGAAGATAGAGAAAAGTGGGGGCGTTATATACCATGGACCTGCCAGTAGGCAGTGCACTAAGAGAGAGTATGATTTATCACAGAATTTGGTTAAAATTATTCTTCTAGAGAATTCTCTAACAAACCCTGCGATAAGATTTCTTAACATCGTCCGGTGTTGCTCCTTTAGACAACTCTAAAATCTCGTATAAGGACGTCCCTGACGTGCTGCAAAAAAGTATTTATAAGAAAGGATCAACATACTTTAGAGTGAATTGATCATACAGGATCAAGTCTATTGCATTCATACCACAAGTTAAACAGAATTTAGACAGTTGATAGTCAGTTTACTCTTTTACCAGCCATTGTGTGAAAATCCGAATTTCACTCTCTCGTCCCTAGTCAGGAATCAATTCAACAGCAAGAAAGTTAAATTCATATCAGTTCATCATAGACACAGCCTCATAAATCATATGATCAATACATCTTGAAAAGAAAACTAACATCATATTATATAATATATTTAATATAATATAATATAATATATAATATAAAATAATATAATATAATATCATATGTATATTATAATATAATATAATAATAGTAATAAAGGTTTAACATCCATTTCCTCATACAAGGATGATATCAGAGACGTCAGGACGATGTCAGGGACGTATAATATAATAACTGTCCACAATATTTCTTAACTAAGAGATCCAGGATGCGGAAATCAGCATTAAAATGAGTTTAAAAATTAAAGGCTGGCAAAATCTCACACTAAAAAACTTTAAAATAACCGTCATCTTTTTAATTTTTAATTTGTAACCTTAATATTCTAATGTAAGGCCTTACTGATGACAATTAATTTGATCAGAAAGTGAAAACAGGAAACACTCAAAATCATCTAGGTTTTCCAAGAAAATGATAGTGCTCAACTAGAAACATAAAACGTACAGTACACTGAGTACTGCCAAGGCCAAGTAACTAATTCATAAAACTGAAACCTCAACTTAGCTATATAGCTTTCTTCATGATATATATATATATATATATATATATATATAATATATATATATATATATATATATATATATTATATATATATATATATATTATATATATATACACATATATTTATATATACCGTATATATATTATATATATAAAAATATATATGATATATATATATATATCTAATTTCTATATACATGTAAATATAAGATCTATATATATTGTATGTATGTGTCAATACATATATATATATATATATATATATATATATATAGATCTATTATATATATATATCTATATATACTATACATATATATATATTGCATATATTCATATATATAGATATGCATATATAATATATAATAGATTATATATATATATGCATATATATATCTTATATTATAATATATATATATATATAGAATATATATATATATATATATATATATATATATATATATATGTGTGTGTGTGTGTGTGTGTGTATAAATATATATATATATATATATATATATATATATATATATATATATATATATATTATATATATATATATATATTATATATATATATATGTGTGATGTGAGTGCATGTGTGTGTGTATGTATATACAAAATCATTATTACAAACAACATCTGAGTACTTACGACAAATTTCTAGTTCTGGCATTTTGATTCATCATTTATTGTCCACTGCTTCAATATAACAATGTAAAACTCAATGGAAGACTAAAAACTAGAGAATTGAGAGCAAGAATGTGTTAATCCAGTTTTAAACTATTCCATTGTGTTGTAAAACACAATTACCTGCAGGATATCATTCTATTTAAAAATTGTAAATGAAACTATTTAGAAAAGTAGTAAACAAATGTGTAATATGACATTTAATGTACACAGAGGATATTTTTACAGACTCGACTCTTGCAGACTCTGTACAAATAGACTCCAAAACACCACACGATGACAACTGAATATACAAAAACTACAAGAGAAAGCGAGATCAAAGCAGTACAAATCCAAGATCCAAATCCAAGGCAAGAGGGTCAAAATTGAGACCTTTGGCAGAAAGAAATGGATTTTTAGTTTGTCCAGGAAGTACTAATACAGTGACAATATCAAACATCTTGTGGCGATGAATTCCCTATTTTTGGAGTAAAAAACATGATGTCTGATGAGCGTCTGCCAATGGCAGATCTAATGTCCGGTACAGTAAGAATGTTTTTATTGGAGGAGTGAAGACTACGAAAGGGTTGACGGATAAAAGGTCAGATAGATAGGATGGTTTACCATAATTTAATCCATTGAAACCCAAGGAAGCTATACGGCGGAGATTTCACAAATTTTTAGCTAGAATTGTTAACATAAAAATGATAATCACTTTGGATAAATGTGCCTATAATTGGCCTTACACTTCTATTTAGAATTAGACACTTCCTTCTCACACTTATTTAAAGCAGAATAAAAATATTGAATAATGACATCAAAGTTATTCTGATGATTGGAGCTTATTCTTTTAAAATGACTCATCTGACAGTTATCAAGTGAAGTATTTCAACACCATTAGCGCAAACTCAACCAAGTTACTATAAAGGTCATCATGCTTATGGCTACATCACAAATGTTATCAAGTGATAAAACATTACATCAGGTCTACAATAAGATTTAGAAGCGGTGATAACAGAGTAAGCCATTGCACCCCTAAAAGTCCTGTGTGGAAATCGATTTAGATTCTTTATTTTTAAACCAATATTGACCAAAATTGCCAAAAAAAGAGTAAAGTAAAGCATTTAATGGCAGATGAATTAGCGATTTATTGGCTCTATTATTTTCAACTACAATTTTTAAGACTGTTAAATTAATTTTATTTCTTATTTGTAATTATATTGAATAGGAACTATATAATTATATTTTAATTATATTGAATATAAACTTAGTCATATATATATATATATATATATATATATATATATATATATATACGTGTTGTGATTAAATGCCATTTGTCTCCAATGGCTGGAGCCAATGGCGAAGTCGGTAAGTTACTCGACCGCGGATCAGTAGATGCGGGTTCAAATCCTGGGCTCGCCCGTCACTGACATCGCTTTCGAGTGAGGAAACTGACGTTAACCTTAGCTTTACCAGCTTTTAGCTTTCATAAAAATGAGAGTGTTTGAACTGTTTAATCAAAAGTATTACATTTGACAGCAAGTACTTTTACTTTTTATTTAAGTAGAACTCTAATGGAGTAACTTCTATTGGAATATTTACTTATTTAGGTAAATCAGAATTAGCAATTAGTTTAATTTTTCTAAAGTATAGGCCTACCCTAGATTCAGGGGCGGATCCAGGAATTTTTTAAGGGGGGGGCCTGAAAAATTTTTTTGGACAGTGTACACATTTTTGCTTACTCTTCATTTTTGCCTTCTTTGGGACGTGATGCAACCAGAAAAAATGCTGTGTCAGGGTGGGCTCAAAATTTTTCAGCATACTACGCTCGGCTCATAGAGTGAGTATATCCCCGTATCTTACCTCCCCCTCATACCTGTACTAAAGGGAGAGGAAAACTTAAAATGCCTAAAATCCTACATTTGTTTAGGAAAAAAGTAGGTTAATTTTGTTCACCTCTGAGGGTCTGAAGAAACTCAGCGGATCTGGACCAATTGCAAATTGACCAAATTTTGGCGGAAGATGGGGGGGCTTAAGCCCCTTGATCCCAGCCAAGGCGGTTTGCACCACTGTTCCGGGAGAGAGTCCACATTTTTTATTTACACCCTTTTTCCTCCTATACAGTGGCTAAAGTAAAAAGCTAAAGTAAAGCTAAGGTTAACGTCAGTTTCCTCACTTGAAAGCGATGTCAGTGGCGGGCGAGCCCAGGATTTGAACCCAAATCAACTGATCCGAGGTCGAGTATCTTACCGACTTCGTCACTGGATCCACCACTGCTTAGATTATTTGTACATATGCTATGGTATGTCATGGTTGTGGAAGCGTGACGTCATGTGTTGACAGGACTGTTTATTTATTGATTTATAATAAATAAATAGAATTTTGATGAAATTTAGCATCTAAAGAGTGAATAGTTTTAGACTGGACTAAGTTCATTGGCGTACTTTTAACTTAGTTCATGGTTCTATGTTATATTGTTAATCTGTTATATAGTTATTTTATTGAAAAATCAATTTGCAGTTTTAACCGTTATTTTACCGTTATAGTTGATCCATTATACGTTATTTTATATTGCTTTTAGTGTTTAAATTGTTACAGTTATAGTGTTTATGTTTTGATCGTTAGTCAATTATTACATATTTGTATTTTTTATGTAATTTGCGTATAACTATATTGTACTTTCTGTATTGTTTACAATTACTGATTTGTCAGTTTCGTAAGCATGTTTCGATCAAGAATTCTGGCTAATTCTCTTCAAAGCAATCTTTTTTTTTGCTCTCTTAACATCCAATCCCTCTCTAACTCAGACCATATCATTGCTTTGCATGATTTGGCTGAGACTCACAAGTTTGACTGTTTTGCTTCAGTGAAACTTGGCTATCCTCTATAACCACTCCTTCTGAACTGATGTCTATTCTTCCTCCAGGTTATGATATGTTTATTGCAAATCGTGACTCTAGGATATCTGGTGCTAAGGGTGGTGGAGTTGCTCTCCTACTAAGGAAGCCCTTTACACTTCTTAGCAATGACTGTCATAAATTTTCTTCATTTGAAGCAATTTCCGTCACTGGTAAATTTAGCACATGTACTCTGCATGTTGTTGCAGTGTATCGACCACCATCTTCTTCCCCCTATGCCAAACCTTTCTTTCTCTTTTTATCGGAGTTTTCTACCCTACTCTCCTTCCTTACTACTTCTAAATCAGACTTTGTGATTACCGGTTACCTCAACATTCACCTTGAAAATCCTCTTGATCCTTTAACTCAGCAGTTTAATACTTTGCTGTCCTCTTGTAATGCTGTTCAATATGTGAATGTTGCTACACGTATTGACCATCATGCACTTGATGTTGTTATTACACCAAGTCTCTCTGCTATTGATCCTTTAAGTGTTACTATTTTATCTCACTCACCGTCTGACCATTTTCCTGTTGTATTCACTTATAATCATGTTAAGCCAGATACTATTAAAAATTCATCTACTGTTTCATTTAGGTGTGTAAATAAGGTTGATCTTGATCTCCTTTGTTCTGATCTTGAAAATTCAACTTTGATCAAGTCTAATGATCCAGTGCTTGATAAGCATGCACCTCTGACTACCAAGAAGCTTAAGAAGTCTAACCCTTGGTCAGTAAAACAGTATAACACTACTCTTTCATCTCTACTTGATAAGCATGCACCTCTGACTACCAAGAAGCTTAAGAAGTCTAACCCTTGGTACACTTCTGATCTGAGAAAGCTAAAGGCTGCATGCTGTAGAGCTGAAAGAAAGTGGCGTCATACCCATTCAGATTTTTGGAAAACTGTTTCTAATTTGCAACAAAAGATTTATCGTACTGCTATTGCTAATGCTAAGAAAGAGTACTACTCCTCTTTGGTCAGTAAGGCTGTGAATGTCAAGAGATTGTGGAAAACCATTAATGATCTTTTACATAGATCTAATTCTCCTTCTCTTCCTTCTACTCCTGTTGAGTCACTGCCTGAACAATTTTTCAATTACTTTACAGATAAGATAAGCAATCTTAGAGAATCTATCACTCCACCTCATAACTCTACTCCTCATACTCCATTAGAGAATCATTCCAAGGATGAGCTTTCTAATTTCACTCCAGTTACAACTGAAGAGATTACTAAATTAGTTTTAGACTCTCCAGCCAAACATTGTGACTTGGACCCTATCCCAACCTCTCTTTTAAAGAAGTGTATTCACATACTTGCTCCTGTATTAACATTGATTGTTAATCTCTCTCTCACTACTGGCATATTTCCATGCGCTTTTAAGCTTGCAATTATTACCCCATTGCTTAAAAAGCCTACACTGGATAAGGAATCATTGTCGAATTACAGGCCTATATCTAATCTGTCATACATATCTAAACTCACTGAAAGAATTGTTCTTCAGAGGCTTTCTACTCATCTCTCTTACAATGATCTATTTAATAAGCATCAAGCTGCTTATACTAAGCATCGTTCAACTGAAACGGTGCTTCTGTGTGCAATTCTATTGTTAATGCCATGTGCACGCAACGCTTAACTGGATTATGTATGCTTGATCTTTCGGCCGCTTTGATACCATTGATCACAATATTCTTCTGGAACGTCTTTCTTCCTGGTTTGGTATTCGTGGAATTGTTCTTGATTGGTTTTCCTCCTACCTGACGGATCGTACTTTTAGTGTGAAAGTGATGGAGTTCATCTCTTCGCCTTCTCCCTTAAAGTACGGTGTGCCTCAAGGCTCCGTACTTGGTCCTATCCTCTTTAACCTCTATACAACACCCTTAAGCTCTCTAATCTCTTCTCATTCTCTTGATCATGAACTATATGCTGATAACACTCAAATGTACACTTGTTTCAACCCTAACTCCTATTCTGATGCTGAAACCCTCCCTGCAACAAAGTTTTCAGTCTATATCCTCTTGGATGTCTGCTAATTTCTTAGCACTTAATCCATCTAAGACTGAATTCTTGTTGGTTTGGACACCTCAACGGCTTCTGAAGCTGAATGGGAAAACTCTTTCGTTATCTTCGGATATTAAAATATCACCTGTGTCTTCTGTGAGAAATCTCGGTGTTATCCTTGATAAACACCTAACCTTCCACGAACACATAACTAAAACTTCACAAGCGTGTTTCTTCCATATCCGTGATCTTCGTCGAATACGTCCATATTTGTCACGTGGGACAGCTTCTACAATTGGTGCTGCTCTTGTGAAATCAAAATTGGACTACTGCAATTCCCTGTTTTTAAATCTCCCTGGCTGTGAGATTGATCGGTTGCAGTTTGTTCAGAATTCTCTTGCACGAGCAATTTCTTGTAGTTCCAAGTACTCACATGTTACGCCTATTTTAAAGTCTTTGCACTGGCTAAAGATTAAAGAGCGTATCATTTACAAAACAGCTTCGTTAACCTACTAGTCCATCACCATCCCTGGACAAACTTGTATGTCTCACTTGATTAAAGTGAAGCAGCCTGCTGTTACTCGGTTTTCTAAGTTAATTACTCTTGTGAGACCTAGCTTACCTTCACGCTCTAAGTTATCTAATCGTTCTTTCCAGCATGCTGCACCGCAGATCTGGAATTCTCTTCCATCCAATCTTCGGAAGGCTTCATTTGAATCACGTCGGCCTTTGCTTTTCCTATAGGCAGTTGAAGACCTATCTTTTCAATCCCTCTTTTCCATCCAGTGTCCATGAGTAGCGACCTGCGCCTAAACCACCTTTTCTTTGACTCCCTTTACTTTGGACTGAATTTCCGGATTTTGGAATTTGCACCGTTTTTGGACCTTCTTTTTGCTCGCCGGCTTGATTTTTGTCTCAATAGTGCTCGATGTTGTCACTGATGACTGTAGCACTCTAATTGTTGTTGTTGTTACAACACAGCACAGGTATGCCTATATGAGCTTCAATGCTACAATAGAGACATAGGTAATGTTTAAATACTAATGAAAAAAAAAAAAAAAATAAGATTTAGATCTAACTTTAAAACCAAAGTACTCCCAATATTAATTTGAAAACATTAATATAAAATAATAATTTTTAAATTAACAAGTTTAATCGATAAATAGAATATATAGAAATTGAAAGTCAGGTAGGTATAGTCATCAGTTCAATATACTTAGAAATTTTATTTATTTATTTTTTAAATTTAGATTCTTTACACAATTAGTATATATTAGTTCCTAAAACTTTAAACTTCCAGAGAAATGCCTAATCTCTGAATAATTTATTTTTACTAAAAGTTGCATGCTTTTTAAAGCCAATTAAACAGAACAAGTCACCTAAAATCAGTGTTACCAGATTGTTTTCATAAAAAAAGTAGTATGAAACTGACCAAAGTCGCAAGAAAGCACAGAGTCGGCTAGTAAAGAATATAAGCCATATTTTCTCGGGGATATATTTGAAAAATAACATAGGACTAAATTAGATAAACGCATACATGTTGCAGCTCTTGAGCAATCCTGGTGGACTACTGCAATTTCTTGCTTTTAAATCTTCCTGGCTGTGAGATTGATTAATAACACACTTTATAGTGAAATGATCAACTATATTGATATCTATCACTTTTAATACCATATGTTATATCCGTTAGGCCATTTAGTCCATTTTCCGTGTTGCCAGTCCAGTGAATGTCCGAGATTTTACTCTCAGATCAGCGCGGCTGGGATTCGAACCCACGAGAGTTCAATTCACCTCAGGGTCTGTCATTTAAAACTTCATGACGTTATGTACACCCTTAACCATTGCGCTATTGAGACATTCAATTTTAATTTACAACGATTTAAATTTAATTTATTACAAATTTACTTTAAGGTATTATAACGATTGATGGTATACTTTGTCTAAAATTCTCTTGCGCGAGAAATTTTTTGTAATTACAACGTACAAGGATACACATTGCTAAGGATTAAAGAGCGTATTACTTGCAAGTCGGCTTCCATAATCTATATGTCTATCACTTTCCCTGAGTCAAGTTTTTCCTATGCAAATATACCGATTCTGTGGCTTTATATTTCCCACGTACTTAATTAAAAAGATGATGTCTTCTGTTACCCGGTCTTCTAAATTAAATACTCTTGTAAGACCTAACTGAACTTCACTTTCTAATTAAGCTATGGTGAATGATTCTTTCTAGCTTGCTGCATCGATTGTAGATCTGGGCCGAATTAATTCGCCTCCATTTGCTCTTAGAAAGTTTTAGTTTTAATCACATCCGCCTTTGCTTTTCTATAAGCAATTCCGTTATTTCTTAGATAGTTGATAGACTTACTTCTTGCTTACCGGCTTGACTTTTTTCTCAATAGTTCGCGATGTTGTGATGAACGATAGAAGCAGCCATTCGCGAAATTGTAGAGAAAGAAGAATAAGTTTACTCAGTATTTTACTCTATGTTTTCTATTTATTGCGAATTTGTAAAAGAAATAGAAAAATCATTGTTAAGCCTTGTTATTATAATTAAATTGTAATTCTGTTGTAGTGAATTGCGAGGAATTAGGAAGTTTGATTTAACCAAAGCCACAGAATGTCTGACAGGGATAGCGTTGTAACAGTTGATGAGTTGGAAGACGAAAATTTCGACGCCGGCTTGGACCGGTCCGACAGCCGCAAGGAATGGTCGGATGAGAGCGGGCGTGGACGAGTGGAGGACAGGCGAGGGTATCGTAGTGGATCTCCTTCCAGACAGCCTAATGCCAGTATGTTTATGTTTATCGGCGTTCACCGACCACAAACTATTTTACTGCATTATTTAATTAAGACTAAAACCATTGAAAAAACTTTACATTTGTATTTTCTTATGTGGTTGGTCGACTGGATGCCATCGGTTCGAATCTCAACCGGGCAGTTTCTTAAAGTTTCCCTTGTGAAACAGAAACACTCTAAATTTTGAAGTTTTGTATATTCTTATTAGCAACTTGCAGACTTGACCTGTTCCGTAATGTCTTAATATGTATTCAATAGTATTATCATCGTCCCTGAATCCCAGTTTAACTAGATTATGGATTAGATAATTTTGTAGCAATTTCTGGAACCTAGGAAATCACAAACCAAGTGCCATTTCTTACGTCAGATATTCATTAGTAGCTTGTGGTTTTTAATAACTTTATTAATTTTTGAATGTTACAAATCGCATATGGTAAAATAGGCTGAATTTTATGGTCATGGTAATATATTGTAATGTCAGTAATGTGGTGATTGTATGGCTAAAATGTTTTAGTGTTTATTGTATTTTGGCATTTCTGTGTTGCTTAAAGCTGGAGAGCTGTGCACTAAAATTTTGTACATCCAGTCGAAAAAGTTCTTTATTGACGTCAAGGAGTCTCGTAGAGGCAAAATTCTCAAACTATCAGAGGTAACTAGCTGTACTGTGTTATGATTAGTATAACTGAAATAGTTATGCATTCATATTAGAACTTCAATGTACACTGATTTATTTTGAAATCATTCCCTTTGAATATCCAAGTTCTATGTGATTGTCGAATATCATGCCATGAGCTCGTACTCTTGATATTATTCTCTTAATTTATCTGTTATATTTCTAAAATGTATTATTTAAGTATGAAATTTTTTTAATTTTTTCTATGATATATTTAAATAAAAACCATTCGGAGTTATTTGCTCTTTTGTTCTTAAAATACATTTTAATAGTTTTAATTCCATTAATGTAGCCCTGTTGTATTCTGTGGCTATGAGTTTCTCACTCATAAGAGTCGGTGATAAATTAACACTGTGGCATAATTTCATTGACAAATCCTGCCTTCCAGTTAAACTTAATAAACTCAAATCCATCAGAAAATTGGATCTCTCATAAAAGATGTAATTGAGGATACTTATTGGTTACAAAATCTAAAATGTGCTATGGTTTTGCTAGCTCTTCCTGCTGCTGCAGGTTGTATTTATCTAATTATTTTCTCCTTCTGAATCTTTACGTAATAGATGTTGCGAGCTGTACATTTTAAATGAAGCAATGTGCCGCATTACTGTATAAGTGTATATTGATCACTGATTAGGTGCTAAAATGTTGAAGGCAGTCACGAGTAGCATTGATTGGTTGATTGATTGATTAGATTCAGCTGAATGGAGCTAAGAGTCGTATGACGATGGAGATGAAGATTGCGGCGGAGATGCACGAGAAACTTACTGATTTCATAGAAGCGTACGCCTCGTTAGGTATGTCATGCGCATTTGACTTTATTCTATGTTGTTGTCTAAAATCATTTCTGTGATGAAATTAGTGATGGAATAAGAATTAACTCTAAAAAAACAAAAATCCTCAACTGCAGTTTCAGACATACATACCAACAGTAAATCACAAGGAGGTTGATAGAGTAAAAAAGTTTATGTATTTGGGTAGTACAATATCGCAAGACAGATCAAATGAAAAAAGTGTGGAATGTAGAATCAGTAAGGGATATGACGTCTTTCAAAGACTATAACGTATTTGGAAAAGTAATAGAATTGATGTGGGACTGAAGAAAGTTTTTTATTCAATCATTGTACGTCGTGATGTATGCATGTAAAACCTGGGAAAGTACTAATAAAATAAAACACAAAATTGACTGTTTACAGCAAAAATGTCTCAGAAGAATCCTAAAAATTCATTATTGGGAGCACATCAAAAATGAAAGGGTACTTGAAAGGTTTGGAGAAAGAAAATTAGGCAAAATAGTTGCAGAAAGAAGGGTAAGAGTCTTGGGTCACGTATTAAGGATGCCTGTTGAGAGAAATGCAAAGACTGCAATGAATTGGAAGCCAAATCAAGGAAAAGAGGAAGTTCTGGAAGTGCTTGGTTCAGCATAATTAACAAAGATTTGAAAACTTTTAATTTCCACGGGAAGATGCTGTGAGAGTTTCTGAAGACAGAAAAGAATGTTTCTGCCGTATGTTCTCTTCAGAACGCAAGGAACTGATGATAAATGAGCAGAACCTTGGTGAGACCCATTGCTATTGTTATTGTGGTTGTTAACAAGCAGGATCTAGGTCATACCTGTTGTTATTTTGGTTTTTAAGTAGCAGGACCTGGGTCAGACCCGTTGTTATTGTGGTCGTTAATGCTCAGGACCTTGATCAGACCTGTTGTTATTGTGGTTGTTAATGCGCAGGACCTCGGTCGGACCCATTGTTATTGTTATTGTGATTGATAATGCGCAGGACCGTTGTTATTGTTATTGTGGTTGTTAATGAGCAGGACCGTTGTTATTGTTATTGTGGTTGTTAATGCGCAGGACCATTGTTATTGTCATTGTGGTTGTTAATGAGCAGGACTGTTGTTATTGTTATTGCGGTTGTTAATGAGCAGGACCTCGGTCAGACCCACCTAAACCAACGATAAAGAGTGAGTCGCTGCAGACCAGTGAGCGTAGATACTACCTGGATCTAAAAGAGAATCGCAGAGGTCGCTTCCTCAAGGTTGGTTGTTTTTATGTTAAAACATCTTAAAAATGTGAAACCAATAACTCTTGATTAGAATTTTATTATCTTAAACTCTCTTAATAATTCATGTATTTGCTAGGTGTGTATCATTATTAAACTCAGTTAATTGTTACTTATTACCCAGTATTATGGAAAGCATGATTTTCAGTTTAGTTTAATAGCTAATCTGAATGGATTTTGTTATAATAAGAGTAATTTTTTGGTATTGTAGCACTGTGCTTCTTGTCGCAATAGACACTGCACTCACCAGTTAGTGGACTGTGACAATTCTGGCACCATATTGTTGTACTATTATGTATTGAATTGTGGTCTTTAATGTTATATTGCATCATAATGCATCATCATCATCAACTGCCATTTAATCCCAGTTTAACTAGGGTCGGGATACGAATGGACCTTCTCCACTTTTCTCTGTCTCATACCATATCGAAATCTCTTCCATTCATTTAAGGAAATTTTGTAGCAATTTCTGGAGCCTAGGCGCTCACTAACCGAATGCCCTTTATGACGTTGATTGGATCTTAGTGCTTTAGTTGCCTTCTACGACACGTGCAGTCATCGGTTGGTCTATTCTCCAAACAGCCTGGACGCAACATGGGAAATTGCATCATAAGGCATCAAGTGCTGCATATTAAAGATTGGGAATGTACCAGTCTGTAAGTGGTTTAGTCTAGACATTTTATTTTGAAATAGTTTCTGAGAGAAGGTTGAGGTTTTTAGGTCATTTACAGAGAATGTCTGAGAATAAATATGCAAAGACCGCAGTCAACTGGAGAAGCCAACTCAAGGAAAAAGGAATCGAGGAAGACGTAGAAGTACTTGGCTAAATACGATCAACAAGGATTTGAGAGCATTAAACATTTCATAGGAAGACGCTGTGAAGATTGCTGATGATAGAAACGAGTGGAGGAATGTTGCCGCCTTATGTTCTGTACAGAACGCAAGGAACTGATGGTGATTTTTACGGTAGATTTTTAGTACTATATCTTATTGTATTGCATTGTGTCATAGTGTTTAGTATTGCACTCTATCGTATTATATTTGTTGTACTGTATGGTACTACTAGATATCGATGATAATGGGCCCGCCCACGTACGAGCGGGCTGAGATAGTGATACCGGCGCAGGGCATGGTGGACCTGCGGGACGTGCTCACTGATCTGCTCAGTGAGTTTGGTAGAGGTGAGGACGACCCACAGGAACCACACGACGAGAAGCCTCGTGCCAGTGAGAAACAGTCCAGTGAAGGTTTGCTATATCAGCTTTGTAGAGATACAATTAATACGTTTTATTGTCAGACGTAGGGATGAATATGCATCTGTAGCGATACAATTAATATGTTAGCAGACGTAGTGGTAGAGATGTAGCAGTGAAAAACTGTGGAGTGAGGGTTTGCTATACCAGCATTGTAAAGATACCATTAATACGTTATCAGTCAGAGTGGTAGAGATGCATCGGTGAGAAACAGTCCAGTGAAGGTTTGCTATACGAGCATTGTAGAGATACAATTAATACGTTATCAGATGTAGTGGTAGAGATGCATCGGTGAGAAACAGTTCGATGAGGGTGTGCTAATAACGGCATTGTAAACAATTTTTACAGTGCTAAACTCTGCCCTATTTTAGATATTATGCACATGTGTTCGTGCATTTATGCTGTATGTAACAGTGTAACAATATCAGTTAATTAAAAAATTGGACATTTTGTTTAAAATGTTGCATGTATGTAACAGGACCAATCCTGAAAGATGAGGAAGGCATAGCCCTGAAGGTTCCAGGCAAAACTTTCTACGCCGCCATAGTCAACAGGAAGAATGAGACTTTCCTTCGTATATCTGAGGTTTGAAATATTGATATGCCTACTTATAAAAAAACTTATTCACTTATTTTCATAATGGTTATTTTTTATATATTGAGTATTAATATTTTAAACTGCATTTTGTATTTCAAGTGCTGAGTGATATTGAGCACTGTTCAGATAGTATGTTTTATAACTTTATTAACCTTATTGTAATTCATCAAAGCAATGGTTTGATCATATTAAAAAGTTGTTTTAATAAGAATTATAAATATGACGATGTAATAAATTTTATACTCGCCTAAAGTTTGTAGTGGACAAATGACAGAGCTGTAATTAGCGTTAATATTAACGAATTATAGATGTGACGTAGCAATTAAATTTCTATATATATTTGCCACAGTATAATTTGTAATTGACAAATGACAAAGCTGTAGTGTTAATATTCTAGAAGTATAAATATGACCCAGCGATAACTGTTAAATAGCCAATATACTCATCATAAATTTATAATCATCAAATGTTGGAGCTGTAATTAGTATAACTATTAAAGAATTTCGCCAGCGAGTGAGCTACGGGATCGTTACGAGTATGACACTCAGCGTTACTTCAGACAGACAGACAGAACGGGCTCATAATATTAGAAGGAAGACGGTTGATAAGTTAACATTAGTTGAAGTTGTTGATTGATTGGCTAATATAATGGATTGATTTAGGTGAGACCTAACTTCAGGACCGCAGTGAACGTGCCGCGGGACGTATGGGACAGGTTTCTGGAAGTGCTGAAGAGGAACGCTGGAGGAGATTCCTGTAAGACTGCGGAGATGAACCAGGATCCTGCTAACATCAGCGCCGATGATCCAGATGACTGTGTCTGGACTGGCACGTCCCAAGTGGAGGAACCTGCCTTCTAACTGAGACTAGTGCTGGCGTACGCTTAGAATTTAGGCTACTTTGATTTTCTGTTTTCTTCAAATTGTCAATTAGGGTTAGCCTAAGGGTTGGAGATGAGTGGGATGTACGTAGCAGTAATCCAAGGTTCAACGTATACTGTAGTAGTAAGTGAAAGTTTGAGGAAGATCATGTGAGAGGTTATATCATGAGAAAACAGCTCTGTCAGCTAACAAACTAAGCACTTCTTCTGCATTGAATGCATGGATGTAACGATAAACAATGTGTTCTGAAGTCTCTCTCTCGTATCCTGCTCTGAACTGTTGCCGTTGACTACGATTTAGATGTTCGAGGTATAAGAATCGAAGTGTTGTCAGATGGTTTAGACTGCACTTGTCAGTATTTTGATATAATATTTTTGCTTTTTTATTCAACAGAGCTATTCACAAACGTATCATAATCAGTTCCTACCTAACTTTTAAAAATAATAGTTCATCATAAATTAAATTATAATTATAATTTATTAGTTCTTTTAATATTTAAAGTCCAACTGACAATATCGAAATGTTGTTAAAAAGTTTAATGTTTTATAAGTTAAATGTCCATTTTCTATTTGAGTGAAACGTCAAGAACATCCCTCACACTAATTCTAACTGGACAGTCCACAATGTACACATTAAAATCTTCCTACTGTGAAACATGAACTCCTAGCATTACATTGTGATTTATCACCGAAAGATATTGTTCGATGTTTTGCATTTTGGCATATGTAAGAAGATATTTTATCACTAGCCTACATGTTCTGTTGAAATCTTATAGGGCTTAAGTTGTTAATGATTTGGGGAAAAGTTAAATTTGTCTTTTTTACTGTGTTTTCGTTGATGTTAGTAATTTTTTTACAGATGAGCTCATTACACAAATGTATGATGGTACAGATTGGCTATTAGCGAGTCACGTTGGAAAAGTACTAGGCGTACAAAGCTGCGTTGTAAAATGAGCGGCTGAATTGACTGCCTCTCGTGATCACAGAGAAGCAGCTGAATTGACTGCCTCTCTTAATGAGTTAACTCATTTCTAATATGAGTTAACTCATTTAAATTCAATTCATTTTTTGAGGTGATAACACACAAAAGTTCTCAAAAACATGAGCTAGTTAACTCATTTCTAATATGAGTTAACTTAAATTCACATAAATGAATTGCTTTATTTCTAAGTCATATGTAACTCAAAATATTCCATATGGTTTTTAACAAATGAAACTCAACCAGGAGTTTGTCCATTTCAACAACATTTCTTACATTTATTCTATATAATGATCCAGCCTATATTATGCTACATTTATTATAAATTATCACCGTTATTACATTAATGTTAATACTATTATTTTACTATTAGACAATTGAAGAAAATACTGTAAGTAGACTGGCTAATTGTTGTCAGAACTTAACTGTAGAAGAACAGAGAGCATTTTAGAATACACTAGCAGTTTAACTCATATTTTGGTTAAACTAATACTTTCGAACTCTACTTCGTTAACAACTCTAAAGTTAAGCAACTCTTTCGAATTACTAGCCCATCAGTAAAAGTACTCATGCAAACAGGCAGATGTGCTGCTGTTACAGCATTTATTTGCATTCAGTAGGATTGTAATACAAGTTTCAACACATTCAACTACACGCGGCACAAACATATTACAAATCTGAAGTTTAGGCCCCGATTTTATTAATATACTTCAATCTTTGAGGAAAAATGCTTAAGATGAAAAACATCACAGAGCAAGCAAAACTTCAAAGGTATAAAAATAAACTGAAGAAAAATAGCAAAACTTGTAAGATCATATAGTACTTATACCCAGTCCGCCCTTCAATACATAAACTCTATCTTAATTTTCTCAAATATAGCATAACAAATTTCACTACATAGGCCTACAGTATTAGTATACATTGTATGTACATATACAGTATACAAAACGTGGTGGAGCATAATGAAAGCATAATAACAGAAAGTGATGGCACTTGCAGTAAATATGATAAGCTTGAAGTTCAAAGTTAAATTTTAAATAAATGTACATATTGTGACTTAAGAAGTGAACGCTAAATGTACAAAACATTACATATTGTGCGACAATAAACAATGGCCCGTGAAAAACAAAGAAATGCATCGAAGATACTCAGGTAATACACTGTACACACTTAGCTCATAGTTCAGCATACAATAAAGCAATATAACATTGCATTCTACATAATGACGAAAATTGAAGTTAAATACGGTGATATTTGAACAGAGAAAAGCTAAAGGAAACTACCTCAGCAGAACTTCTCAGGTATGAACTACATCAAAGTATGGGTAAAGCATAGCTTTTTGTGAAGGAGTTGACTCGTTAATCGATAGAGTATTCTTTATGGAACGTGAAAGCAGAAGGTGAGTAGGAATATGTACCTTCGACCTGCCACTTGGCAGAACATTTGATAGAGATTGCGACATTTAATACGTTAGATTAATCAGCACAAATGATCGTTGTCCTGTCGTATTGGTGATCGTTAACCAATAACACTCTACATATTCAATTTCAATTATTCTGATCATTTTGCTCATATCTGAGCGAAACAATAAGAAAATAAGTAGTCAAGTATATTATACATACTGTTACATACCGTTACATACATAAGTATATACAACATACATACACACATACCTGTATATACATACATACATATTATTGTCCACCATTAAAGTATAGCTTATGTATATAATGGGCACTTTAAGCACCTGTATATGCATTCATACACATTCATAAGCAATTTTCAAAACAGGTTTCAACTGTAATAGAAATCATTTATAATTTTATATATAGTAAACAATATAGACAGTAGTTGCCGTGTGACGTGATTGTTCATTCATCATGCAGCACATATATCTAAATACCTCATCACAAGGATCGTTAGCGAGTTAGTGAATCTACATTGAGATCAGCCTTACAAAACAATCTGACAAAAATTAACAATCACCAACATGGCGAATAACAATGAGGAGTTGCATTAGGTTTGAGCAAGATCTGCTGTTTTCACCTGACTTGATCTACGGCTGCACAAGTGCTGATTGATAAATTAAAACATTGAGTAGAAAAGACTGACTATGATAGTAACAAATGGCAAGAACATTAAGTTATCATCAGCTCAATGCTTAATAATATAGCTCCCGCAGTTAGATATCTCTGTTTCATTATCGGTCCATATCATGCTTAGATATCTTTAGAGTAGACTGTCACGCAATATCATCTCGATAAACCTCAATATCTTCATATCAATATCATGCCTAGGAATCACCATATCGTACCATCATCTCTACAAGCGCAAAATTGTTTTAACAGCAGGTTTAGACACTTTCAAAGTGGATGGTTAAACAAAATCTCTGCTCTCATCAATTGTTAAAAGCCACAGAATACAAATTGTTCAAAAACAGTAAACATGAATACTGGGTTCTTAAATTTCAACGTGGACTCTAAATATAAATTGTGGCTTAATGAGAGAACAATATTTACTTTTACATCTAAACTATAGAATTATGCCTTCTCTAATACACTGTATGCATATCCAAAACTGAGAGGTAAGAATACAAAGAAGGGTAAGAAATTCATTACTTTTGCATTTATCATTTAGCAGTGCTCATTAGTAGTATTGCAAAATACAAATATACATTCATAACTCATAAGTATACACCGTTTATACTGACACGTGCATATAACATGAATTGACGTTAGGAGTATTCGACCAAACACAAGCTAGCAGAGGTACTCGACCAATAGCAAGCTAGCAGAGAAACTCGACCAATCACAAGCTAGCAGAGGTACTGGACCAATCACAAGCTAGCTGAGATACTCTACTAATCACAAGCTGGATTATACTGCACGTAGTTAAAAGCGTGTCTTCAAAAGTCACCATTGAATAGTAACCAACAACCATTAAAGAAATGACATTATACACATCAATAATATCGTTTAAATTATTACATAATACCGATGGTCATTAAACTACAATTATCTACTAATAACTGTATCATTATTTACTTTGCACAGATTTGCTGGATTTTGGAATTTGCACCGTTTTTGGACCTTCTTTTTGCTCGCCGGCTTGATTTTGTCTCAATAGTGCTGGATGTTGTCATTGATGACTGTAGCACTCTAATTGCTGTTATTATATTAGTAATTAATTGAAGTTAAACATCTAATTACATTATAATTATTAACAATTTATATCACTAATTAGCAGAACTAAATAGTAATACAGAAAAATACACACACTCAGCTTCGGGTGAGAGAAAGCAAATTAACAGAAACTAACAAAGAATTGCAAATAAATCCCTTTCCGATGCAGATTGCAGAGTATATAATTCTACATATTCAGCCATGTTTGTTATTAGTAACTTACAGTTATTTTTCATTTTTCACTTTATTATTCTTATTTCACTTCATTTCAATGTACTTGAAGACTTTGTAGTTGTGCACAAAAGCCAAAATGAGCTGTTTTCATTAAGCAAAAGATTCTTTTTCAACCATCAAAATTGAGATAATCGACCATATAGTCTATTCATAATTTAGAAGCTTAAATCGGAAACAGTTAAAACTACTGAATTTGTTCAAAAGGGGACTATTTGACTGTACACCCTATAACAATTATATCACAAAGTTTGAAACAATATTTACACTCACTAAACGATAACATAAGTTACTAAACAAATATCTAACATTTAAATGAACAAAGACCACCTTCATGTAAACTTCGTGCCTAAAACAACTTAGACTAAGCAGATGTAAATCTGCAGAGACGACATCATTTTATGCTCTCCTTCGCAAATTGAGTATTTTTAACCAGTGATTATGACAACTTTGCTCAGGAAATAAAGTAACTTAGAGAAAATAAAGTAACTTATATAAGCAATATAAATCTGCTCGTTTATAGAAGAGCTTATAGCAAGGTGTTATCAACAGCCTATGCCGACAAACAACTCTGGCTAACATAACATAGTAGCCTAACACAAAAGCTACTCTGGTAGGCCTACATATAATATAGTAGTCTGACAGAAAATTTAATCTGGTACATATAACATAGTAGCCCAACAGAAAAGCTACTCTGATACATATAACATCGTAGCCTAACACAAAAGCTAATCTGGTACATATAACATAGTAACCTAACAGAACCGTAGCATGCTGTCTGCCTGGCGCAGATAACTTGTTTAAGACATCAGAGCTGTATTCATTCTGAATTCTGTTCTCAGAAATTTAGCTCAACCGAAGGCGAGAGAAGCATATACGTCAACGGAAATTATTTATCACAACTACGACGCATGACTACTACTACCCTAATAGAGGTCACTAAGATCAGAATGCCCTGTGATCAGAATATAATATCTGAGATTATGTTGCATAAAACAGGAGAGAGGAGAAATCTGACAAACAATATGATGTCATAGATGTAGTATAACAAATCATTCATTTCCACAAATGTTATGGCTCTCTTTAGCCTTGAGAAGCGAGGTGTATTGATTGTGCTAAACTTAGTAGTGACACGTTGTTGACAGTCCAGATAAGCTATACATAGAACTAAGGTAAATATTTAGATCCTGAGTGACAGTGATAGCTGAGACGATTTGAGATCATCATTCATCTGCAGGTTTGTTATCATAGGACTTTGAAAGCGCGAAGGCCGTGTTGCTGTTGTTGTTGACTTGTTGTCTAACATCTCAATGGTTTCGTCATCTTCACATGGTAGCGCTTCACCTTCGTTGTTCTTATTCTTACTGCTGATTTTAAATAAACATAAAATGCATATAAATATAAATCAATAATTAATTTTTATTTAATGCTATTAAAGTTTAAACTTATTTACCATAGGAACTACTGAAAATAGCAATAAACTTAAGAATTAGCAATAAAACGCATCCAGACAAGTCAGCACAAATCTCTTCTCTTTAATACAGAAATTGCCAGCACTTGATGATCCAACTGGGATTCGAATCTGTCAACTAGACCATCAAACTAGGACAAATCATCCACCTATTACACATTCAATGCGTTTAGCACTCTCGAAATTAAGTAATTAAAAAATTTATAATTAACTAAACAATATTAAATTTGTCTATATTTATTTAACCTTATTTGTGTATATTTATTCAAATCCTGGGCTCCCCGCCACTGACATCGCTTCCGAGTGAGGAAACTTACGTTAACCTTAGCTTTACCAGGTTTTAACCTAACATTTTTACAAAAAATCTAACATCATCATCATCATCATCATCATCTTCCCTTAAATCCCAGTTTAACCAGGGTCGGGATACGAATAGACTTTTTCCAGTCTTCCCTGTCCCACACCATATCATCAGTCAATCCCCTATTTTTCATGTCCTTCTTAATTACCGCATCGCAAGTCAATTGTGGTCTACCTCTCTCTAGCTTAACGTCCAGTTCTTCCCTCCAAACTCTCTTTACTACATCCTCATCTGCCTTTCTCACAATATGCCCATACCATCTCAATCTCGTCTGAGCCAACCTATCCCCGATCCCCTCAACATTAAAATATCCTACATTTAGCTTTGCGAACCTGATATTTCGCCGGACGAGGGATTTCGCATAATGTCGATCTGGGTGGCCCTTCAGGTCGTTCCACCCCTACCGGGCGCGAATCCCCTAACCTTGTGGTCCGGGGCCCCGTACGCTGTGCACTGATACTTTTGAAGCTAATCCATTCGTTTAAGTTTTGTTAGACAAAAAGTCTAACGATTTCTATTATTTATATTCTCTCTTATCCACATCCAACTGATGACCTACAGGTTCACAATGCAAGGATCTCATTTTCCAACAGATCGTAGCACTAGTTAAATCAATCAATAATAATTTAACGTCCCGCTCCTCGCCGCAATGTCAAGGACGTCAATAAATGTTAAATGTTTACGGTCGCATAGACCAGGGTTTCACTTAATACCTTCATTAATATAAATCATCACGTATTGTAAAATATTTAACGAAATGAAAGAAGCACGTTCAATGCACCACCAGCACACACCCACCTGCTACTGACAGCCTTTTTGCTCACGGCTTCAGCCTGTCGTACAGTGTCTGGCAGAGTTCTGCTCATAGTCTCAGGCAGCAACACCACAAGTCCACCCGATACCACGCCCAAAACTCCAAATATCAGAGAGGGCAGGGGGCGCCACATGTCGTTCTGTTCAATAAATCAACCAAAACAAATCAATATACCTAAGACAATTATCACATAATTACAAATATCAGAGAGGGTAGAGGTATCTCATGTAATTTTACCAGATATTCCACGTAATTTCACCACATATCTCACGTAATTTCACCACATATATCCCACGTAATTCCACCACTTATATATCACATACTTTCACCACATATATCTCACGCAATTTCACTACTTATATCTCACGTAATTTCACCACTTCTATCTTGCATAATTTCACCACTTATATCTCACGTAATTTCACCACTTATATCTCACATAATTTCACCACATATCTTACGTAATTTCACCACATATATCCCACGTAATTCCACCACATATCTCACGTCGACTCACCAGGTACCCCCCTACGAAGGAGGCGCCCATGCCGCTGAGCCGCGCGAATGACGCCGCGGTGCCCAGCCCCACGGCGCGGAAACACGTCGGGTAGATCTCGGCGGTGATGACGTAGATAGCTGAGTAGGACATTGTGATGAAAGCTTTGCCGAGCAGCGCAAATATCGTTACCATTACCTCCAGACCTGCGGTAGTCAATCAATCAGTCAATAGGGCAATTAATCACTCAGTCAGTCGACCAATCGATCGATCAATCAATAACCTTACAAAATCAGTAACTTATAGAATTACAGCGATCAATTAATCAACCAATCAATCAATCAATAGCTAAATCAAACAATCAATCAAACAATTAATCGATCAATCGATCGATCAGTCACACAGAGAGCTGAGTGAGTGTGATACTTGCTTTAACAAAATATCAGTAACTTTAACTTCTGCGAATTACAATAATATAAGCAATAGGGCCTAAGTATACAGCAAGAGAAACTGGTTTTATGTTAAACTGGTCCTATTACAGACTAAACTATCTAGCCAAGTAGTCAAAGAGTTTCGAATTAATAATGAGGTAGCATCTCAATAAATACTAGAAAGATATATAAAATATTCACAGACCTTCTATATAGTCACATTAAATAAGAAAGAACTTAGCTTTTATTTAAATAAGTGCGTTAATAATGACTAGCCGTTTCATAAGTTGCCTTCTATTAATCACATTCTGATTAAATGTTACCTTGTCCAACCAATTATAAACTAGAATTAGTCAGAATTTACAAATGCTCAACAACTACCCGCGCAGAGCATGAGAAGAACCAGGATTACAATATGATACATTGATATTCATTTATTGATTTAGTTAAATTAATTAAAGTAATTATTGACTCCATTATTTAGATGAACGATAGATGTCTTGATTAAGCCTCATGAAATTCTTACTTCCAAAGAACATGAATGGTATCATAAGGAAGCCAGCCAATCCAGCGAGACAAGTGAAGATGACCAGAGTGAGCTTGCGACCTATCCGTCCACACAGATATATCGTGAGCAGGTTAGCCGGGATCTCTACTGCCATTAGCAGGAAAGTGTTGAGGAACACGTCTCCTGGTAGTCGACCAGTGTTCAGAGACAGTGCATAGTACATCAGTGCATCGGTAAACCTGCAACAATCAATAAATCGATCGGTGGATCAATCAATCGATCTGTGGATCAATCAATCAATCAATTGGTCAGACAGTCAATCGATCGGTGGATCAATCAATCAGTTAATCGGTCGGGGGATCAATCAATCAATCAAATCAGTCAATCGATCAGTGGATCAATCAATCAGTTAATCGGTCGGGGGATCAATCAATCAATCAATCAATCAGTCAATCGGTCGGTGGATCAATCAAATCAATCAATCGGTCGGTGGATCAATCAATTCGGCAATCGATCGGTCGGTCGGTGAATCAATCAATCAATCAGTCAATCGGTCGGTCGGTCAGTTCGTCAGTCAGTCAATCGATCGCTCGGATAGAAAGAAATTCGATAGAAATCTTAAGAATCAGAATTAATAAATGTACGTATGTTGTAATACGTAATCTTGCAAGAGGGATACTAGAAAAATGTTATATTGCACGCACATTATAATAGCAAATTCCTGCAAGCATGCTATACAAGGGGCCTAATGGCTAGACGTTAGAATAACAATATGTACCAACAATAACAACAACAACATTGGAGCTAACCAGTTGAGCCACAGAACTAGACTGTATCTTCTTAACACGGCTGAGGAGAGGAGATCTTTCAGTTTGCCATCGCCTGTCTTCTTCTTTTCTTCCTATGTAATATAAATAAATATTACAGTAACAATATAAAAACCTTTTACAAAACTTCAAACAAAATATTATCTTATAGGAAATACTGAAACTAGCAAATTTTGATTTGAAAATATCAAAAAATGATGTAGAATTTATAGAGAAAATAGCACTAACACAAGATTGGGAGAAGCGGAAAAATACTGTTACAATATCTACAAACGTAAAGTTATTTTACAATATTCACGATCGAGTAGTAATTCGTCAATATTTAAATTCGATACAGATAATAACGGCTAGTAAGCTAGCCAGTCAGCAGTCACCACATTGAGTATATATAAAAGGCAACCCGCCAGAGTGTATTTCTTTTATACCACAGCCGTAAATTTAGATCGTTCTGATTGGCTACAACATAATAACATAATACATTTACACAGATTTCATGCAATATCCATTAAATCATTCCATTAGACCACAGTCGATCGAAAGGTGCCTTATTCCAGCGGCTAAGGTGTTAGGCTTTAGATCCTGTCGTCCTAGGTTCGATGGGCTGGCGTCACTTCAGGTTTGTTCCAAATATTCTCACATCCTTGGGCAGACATTAATTTTCTTACACAGCACCCACAATTTGGAACTCTTTACCTGCTAACCTTCGGTCTTGTTTTTCTCTTTCAACTTTCCCAAGCAAGCTTAAGACTTACCTTTTCCCACCATAGACATACTCATTTTTGATCACCAGACTGGCTTTCGTTTAGGACCTTACTTCTCTTCAGCACATTTCTTTTGCAGATTGGTCTGGGTGAATATAGTGATGTGTGCTGTGGGGACGTCCCTGTCATCATCCCTGGATGAGGAAACGGACGTTAAACCTTTATTATTATTTTTATTATTATTATTATTATTATTATTATTTGGGTTAGGGTTAGCTATTAGCTAAAAAGTTTAAATTAAAGACTGGTAGAAAAAAATACAAGCAACCCGCCACGTGCCTGCAGGTCAATGGTTACCTTCAGATCAGCTTTGGAGTCAGCAGCCGTTGAGTCTTCAGCGGCGACAACTTTCTCCTCGTCCAGCACAGCTGTCGCTGATCTTCCATTGATCACAGCGATCCTCCTCAGCACAGTGACAGCCTCTTTGTGGCGCCCTCTAATCATCAGCCAACGAGGTGACTCATCCAATACACTATCAATCAATCAATCAATCAATCAAGCAATCACTCATTACATTGATCACAGCGATCCTCCTCAGCACAGTGACAGCCTCCTTGTGGCGCCCTCTGATCATCAGCCAACGAGGTGACTCATCCAACACACTATCAATCAATCAATCATTGGAATAGTACATCATTCATTCAATCAATACATAAATCAAACAATGTATATATTAATTAATTAATTAATTAATCTATCAATTAATCAATAATCAATGCCAACCAACCAACCAGGGAACCAACCAACCAACCAATCAATCAATCAACAGATCAACTGATCAAACAATCAATTAATTAATCCATTAATTAAAATCTAGAAATTAGTAACTAAATCCATCAAAACTCACCAAACCATCAGTTAGTCAATTAATCAAGATCAATAAATTAATAACTAAATCAATCAATCAGTATCAAGGCAGCCTCAATCAGTTCTCCTAAATAGCAGCTATTAAATATTTTCAGCATTTTCTTATTGTTGGCTAACAGACGAATTCACATTACACTGAGCACATATTACCAAATATAAATCCAGTGAACCTGACTTTTCTATTAAAAGCGTAAAACAACAGCTATAACACAAGAACTCGACCACATCCGGTTTAATACTCACAAGATGACAGCAGTGCAAACTTTAGTAAATAAGTTATTAACCAGATGGCAGCACTTATAAATCATGTTAGATTGGACCTACTCATAAGATGATACAAAGTTCTATTTTTAATAAATACGTTGGTATAATGCCTTGATAGCAGAATCAGCCAATCACAGTACATACCACAAGATGACAGTATTACAAACTCTATCTTAAAAATTACTTAAAATGATTAAATTCATGATTATTAACTATTAATTTATTGATTTTGAATTACTCCAGGTATGCTCTTTACTTCCTGCGCATGCTCTCGCTCCATTGTCACGTCTTGCTGTTCGGTGAACAAGACTGATCGTATAGTAGATCGATTAAACACCAAATCATTTAGGGGTTTCAGGTAGTAAAGGATAAGTTTATAAAATAAAGAATAAGATATAGAAACGCCCAGTTAATCGTGTTGAATACTCACAAGATGGCAGCAAAGTAAGCGAGCTGAGGCCAGGTGTAGACAGACTGTAGGTATGAGTAATCTCGAACAAAGTAGGCAAAGGCTGGCAGTAACATGCCACCCACAGATATCATTGTGTTCCACCCAACACCATAGATATGCCGCTGCTTCTCTCCTATCACTTCTGACACTAAGCATCAATATATCAATCAATCATTCAATCATTCAGTCAATCATTCTATAAATCAATCAGTCGATCAATTAATGAAGCAATCAATAAATTAATTATTGGAGCAATCACTCAAATAAGAAAATTAATTATTAATCAGTAAATCGATATACATAGATTTCAAAAATATTTTTATTATTCCTTATAGTTACACACATGTCATACACATGTGCAGTAGAGTTTCCTTTCTTATAAGTTGCTGTTTTTGAGCTTTCGTTTATTTCTCCTCCATGGTTATTAGTACTCGTTGCCTTTTTTGGCGCTTCTATTGCAGGCGGCGCTGATTTATGAATAACCTTCCAACACCCTCGGGATTATTTACAGTCAAGGCTGTCGGCATTCGGCCTTCTAAAGTGGTCGCCCACAAATTACTAACCGAGCGCAACGTGTTTCTACTTTATTCAATTCAAATCCCCTCTCTAAAGACGAAACAATCCAGTAATCTAGCACATAATCATCTTTGGGTATCACAGAGTCCATATTATTTCAAAACATATCATCTTCATCATCTTCCCTTGATTCCCAGTTTAATAAGGGTCGGGATACGAACAGACTGTCTCAAATCCTCTCTGTCCTACATCATTTCATCCATCAGTCAATCCCTTATTTGAGATTTTTCCATTCGTTTAATTTTTTGTAGCAATTTCTGGAGCCTAGGCGCACACCAACTGAGTGCCCTTTCTGAAGCTGGTATGGATCTTAGCGCCTTAGTCGCCTTCTCCGACACGTGCAGTCACTGCGTTGGTCAATTCTTCAAACAACCCGGAAACAATATGGGAACCCGGACACAACACGGGGAATTATTTAATAACAAATATTAAGTTAAATTGGCCAATGAGAATACTAACGGAGGACGAAGAAGACGAGAGTGGAGGCGGTGGAGCCGAATGCGATGATGAACCTAGAGATGACGAACAGCTCGTAGGTGGGCGCGTAGATAGACATTATCGAGCCGCACATCTTTATACCGTGAAACACCAGTATGGCCGATCTGCGTCCAAACCTGTCAACACACCGTTATACTCGTCATCCACGATACATCTAGCAAGATACGGTACATACACAAGATGACATCACGACATGTATTAGGCTATACTAAACATGCCTTACATGCCTTGATGTGACTTTATAACTTGTAATATTTTACTAATAATATTTCTTATAACTTGCAGTTATAAGAAAGTATGAACAAAAGCGATAGTCGTGCTATGAGATCTATAGTTGAAATATCGTTAAGGACTGTACATTTTACTACAGTAGATCATTAAAAATCATGTGCGGCACTGTATATGATTCTCTCACCCTCTTTCCTCTTTCTATCTCTCTCTCTCTTGTCTCTTTCTCCCTCTCTCTCTCTTTCTCTTATCTCTCTCTCTCTCTTATCTCTCTATATCTCTCTCTCTGTCTCCCTCTCTCTCTCTCGCTCTCTCTCTCACTCTTAAGTATTCTGCCGTATAAAGACATGCTATATTTCTACTCATTATCATAGTCTGTTTACATTATATGTCGTCAATTAACAAGTTATTCCCAAGACGATTTAGTGCTTTAACTGAATGCATGTAGCCTCGGCTAAAAAGGCATCTGAGGTAGTTTTCTAGTGACTCTCTCAGCTTCAGCGTAGTCGTTCTTAAGACGAGAACGCAAATGCTTGGTCCATTCTGTAGTGACCACGACACAGCTGTAACATTTTATACTCCTATATGGCAAGCAGACCTTAAATCTCATAGAATGCATTATATAAGTATTCATTTAAAATCTGCAAAAGCAAATCTCTCCAGCGTTTATTAAATCTCTCCAGCGTTTATCGAATCTCTGCAACATTTATCAAATCTATGCAACGTTTATCAAATCTATGCAACGTTTATCAAATCTATGCAACGTTTATCAAATCTATGCAACGTTTATCAAATCTATGCAACGTTTATCAAATCTATGCAACGTTTATCAAATCTATGCAACGTTTATCAAATCTATGCAACGTTTATCAAATCTATGCAACGCTTATTAAACTACCAAAATTCATATCATATTCTAAGTCTGAACTCTGCACTTATTTGTTGGTATCTGTGGCTTGATTCTAAGAAATAACTAAACATATTGACAAATGAGCACTCCCTCCACAAATCAATTGATCACAGTAGAGTGTACAAAGCTTTCATACTATGGTAACCTAATGCAACTTTTCAGATAGAAAAAAATCTCTTCAAGCTTTACATTATATTCTTCTATGTTTCCATAATTAATCAATTCTTGTAAACACTTGTGAACAGTTTTCGGTCTAATTTTCATGTTTTACCGAGTTCTAGGCTTCTAGACATCTTAACAATGAAGGCATAAGTATGTATATTGCTAGACAAAACACTCATGTTAAGACAATACAAATAGCTGTGGAGTCAACTGAATAAATCACTACAGTATTCAACAGTTATATAGTTTTTGAATAGTTTGCCCTGTGTTTTAATGCATAAATAGATTTCTTACAATAGCTTCTAGTGTTACATGCGGCTTTATACCCACTGCGGTGTGTTTACATCACTCACTTTCATTAGTGGAGTTCTTCTACGAAAAATACTAACAGTCAAAAGTTCAGTGGACTCATAGATCTGTAATTCAAAATGCTTTGCAGCAAATTCCAAACTTGAGTGTATTGGACTATTTACACTTAAACCAGCATCACAGGAGTTATTTTCAAGCTTAGCTTCTGTTAATTATATTTACTGACATGTCAAGTAAACTGTATATTGGACATATTAAATAAAAACTACGAAACACAGACTATGACCCTTGATTTAACTATTCAGCAACTACTGTATATACGCCTCTATCATGCGTGAACCAATGCCTAACTTAATGCGAGAATCATGTGTGCACATTGAATGCGAGAGATTATCATTCCATATAACCAGGCGTATCTAATCGATAAATCACCCGATATGTATGGAAGAAATGTTACAATTATCTTCAACAAGCCGCAATTAACTAAATAACAGACAATTACTGGACCACTAGATTCAACAAGAAGTAATCAACTCAATAAAAGACCACAAAGTTGTCATGGATAAGACATAAGCAGCCAGTAGATGTTCCTTATCTTATCAGCTTAAAGAGCTTCACAAGTAATAGATCAAGGCTAAGTTCTAAAACTTTGCCGCATTCCATAACTGAGCAGCTGCAGAGACCAAAAACTGGGAGTCAAAATCTAATATAGACCTAAACCCTAAATCTATACACCCTAAACCTCTACACCCTAAACTTAAGTTAAAGTTACTTAACTCTAAACAGAGAAATTTTAATTACCACCAAGACTCAGTACATTGACAGTATATCATTGAGGAATGATAGTACATTGATAATACACTGATAATATAATACACTGATAATATAATACACTGATAATATAATACACTGATAATAAACTGATAATACAATACACTGATAATAAACTGATAATACAATACACTGATAATACACTGATAATGCACTGATAGTATACTGATAGAAGACTGATAGTATACTGATAGTAGACTGATAGTATACTGATAGTACACTGACAGTAGACTGATAATACATTGATAGTACACTGATAGTACACTAATAGTACACTGACAGTACACTGATAGTACACTGATAGTAGACAGATTGTACACTGATAGTACACATAGATAGTACACTGATAGTACAGTGATAGTACAGTGATAGTACACTGATAGTACACTGACAGTAAACTGATAGTACACTGATAGTAGAGTGATAGTACACTGATAGCAGACTGATAGTACACTGATAGTACACTGATAGTACACTGATAGTACACTGATATAGCGTATTCAACAGAAGTGAACGTTGATCGCGAGACAAACTGAGAATTGTTTATATCTAAACATTCCCAAATGTCAATTTTGTTGCCTAAAGCAGTATCAATGAAAACGTATGAAATCTAATTGATCAGGTCACTGACTCCAGCCCTACATCCAAAGAGCTCGAGCAACAAGTCAATCACTAAACCCTACATCTAAAGCTACAAATCAATCGCTAAGCCCTACATCCAAAGAGCTCGAGCAACAAGTCAATCACTAAACCCTACATCTAAAGCTACAAGTCAATCGCCAAGCCCTACATCTAAAGCTACAAGTCAATCACTAAGCTCTACATCTAGAGCTACAAGTCAATCACTATAGCCCTACATCTGAAGCTACAAGTCAATCACTAAAGCCCTATATCTAAAGCTACAAGTCAATCACTAAAGCCCTACATTTAAAGCTACAAGTCAATCACTAAAGCTCTATATCTAAAGCTACAAGTCAATCTCTAAAGCCCTACATTTAAAGCTACAAGTCAATCACTAAAGCCCTATATCTAAAGCTACAAGTCAATCACTAAAGCCCTACATCTAAAGCTACAAGACAATCACTAAAGCCCTACATCTAAAGCTACAAGACAATCACTAAAGCCCTACATCTAAAGCTACAAGTCAAACACTAAAGCCCTACATCTAGTGACTATTGTACCACACCTAATGAACACAGGCACTTTTTGAACACACAACACTTATTGAATACACGACACTTATTGAACACGTGTACGACACTTATTCAACACATGACACTTATTCAACACATGACACTTATTGAACACACGACACTTATTCAACACACACGCAACGGATTACTTATTCTAATTTCTAGTATTGGTTGGTGTCTCCCAGATAATCATAATTTGCAAGCATCCCATGCAAGTTTCAGAGCCAGCTGTACATTATGCGAAGTTGGCTAATTGACTAACTTAATTAATATAGGTCATATACATTACTAATGACAATAAGTAATTTCAATATCAATGATGATACGTAGATTTTAGTATAATGCAGGCCTTGATGTCATTTACTATGACATCAAGTATGAAATATTCAACATAGGATATCTATTAATCTAAAGTATTACAAAACATTACCAAAATATCTACACAAATATTGTGAAAAATGTCTAACTAGGTATACATCTAGTGGCATAGATCTAGGTACACATCTAATTATAACATTATAAAATTATATTCGTTTGAGGCCACTGAATAATAAATCATCAGTAAACTGCACATGTCGTAAGAAACGATTAAGCACGAAGGGGATGAGTAAAGGGTAACCTAAGTTATATAAACACTATTTACAATAACTCTTCCCAAGCTATACCCTCCATTAAGGTTTGGCAAAGACTTAGCCTTTGAGAAGATCAACCTCTTAGGCAATCGAGTGCTCTTTAACGAGCGAGAAAGCGGACTATGGGTAGGAATATGTACCATGGACCTGGCCACTTGACAGAAGACTAGAGAGAGAGAGAGAGACAGACAGAGAGAGAGTGAGAGACAGAGAGAGAGACAAAGAGAGAGAGAGACAGAGAGACAAAGAGAGGTATAGTGGCACATACATACACTCTAGAGTCATACACTCAACCGCCACTTGATATATTTATTATATTTTATATTATCATTACTGTATTATCTACTCCAATGCAAATCTTGTGATAAACTGTATATATGTATTATCAAACCCTTCAAACAATTCCAGGATAAGGTAACGTCATTATCAGCAGTAGCAATGTTATCATCTCTAAATCACAGCGATATCTCCACGGCACAAGGTCATAGAAATAAAGCACATTATAAATCTCCTTGAAGTCACAGGCTGGACCACCCAGCACTAATGGATTGAGCAGAGAGGGTCAGGATATTTTCTCCTTTGAGTATATGGATTGACTTAGACAAAAAGTGCCACTGTAGTAAGAACCATTGGTTAACTTTCACAGTATCAAGGTTATGATCAGTCAATCAATCACTCCTCACTAGCTTACACAATCAATCAATCAATCATTCAGTCAATCAATCGATTCCACAATGGATCAAACTCAATCATTTCATCGAGTGAGTATATTCTAAACATACGTCTATGTAATGCCATAGAGTCATTCCATGAACTACGAGGATACAAGTAATCTAGTGGTCATAGGTTACAAATATCGAGACTGCTTGGACGTCTGCAACTTAACACAGATATTACTTGTACAAAACGAAGCATCTTATCACACTGACCAATCTGCATTAGTCGACACTTAGGAACACATGCAGAGTAAGTAGAGGATTAATAAAATACTTTTCTGAACACACTCAAATATCATCTCACTAACTTCCCATGTCATTCTACTTTCTTTTGTACTTTCTCATCTAATTTTGCTTATTCAGTGGTCTTAAAATCTCAAATAGACATTAACAGTAGCCTGGATACAGATCTGTCTGAGATAAACCACAGAAAGAGATCGGACCAGAGATAGGACCAGAGAGAGATCGGACCAGAGATAGAGATAGGATCAGAAATAGGATCAGAGATAGATATAGGACCACAAATAGATATAGGACCACAGGTAGATATAGGACGAGAGATGGGACTACAGACCTGTCAGATATAGGACCACAGATAGATATAGGACCACAGATAGATATAGGACCACAGATAGAGATAGGACCACAGATAGAGATAGGACCATAGATAGAGATAGGACGAGACATGGGACTACAGACCTGTCAGATATAGGACCACAGATAGATATAGGAGCACAGATAGAGATAGGACAATAGATGGGACTACAGACCTGTCAGATATAGGACCACAGATAATACAGGCGAGTAGTCTGCCGCCCATATAGATAGTAGATACGAGATCAACCAGCCATGTTCTATCACACACCAGGTCCCACTACGTACAATCATAACAATTATATGACCAAATCGTTCAAGACAGCACCAAGTACCAATGCATAGATATAGCTTTATCTAGAAATCTAGATTTCTAGATACTATATTAGTATCTGAATAAAATTGTCACGGACTCCTTCTGTAAAAAATTAATATCGATATTTTATTTGTTACAGAGAAAATATAAAGTACAGTCTGCAACAGCTTCAAGTGTGATAAAGGTCTTTCCATGAGGATTCTATCCCAGGCTACTTCTTCCATTTCCCTATTGTAGCAAAAGTAAACTCCCAAGATGAATTCAATAAAATCTAAAGATGTTGTTTCAAACTATGGTCCCATATATCAATTGTTTTCAAGCATTATTTCACTCTCAGAGAAACACATGTGATTTAGATGTTAACCAATATTATATTTATTTTTTATACAGATATAACATATATGTTAAATATTTCTAATACTGTATATTTACTCTATATATTTACAATTGAACATGTATATATGTATATTATATATATATATATATATATATATATATATATATATATATATATATATATATATATATAATATATATATATATATATATATATATATTTTGTGCAATGTCTAATATAATATCTGAAAACAACATCATCATATTTACCCTGCTGACAATCGTGGACAAAAACACGCTCCTATTATAAGTCCAGCTCTCGCACCCTACGAGATCTTCCGTTATATTTACATCTCCAATCAAAGCGCTGCGATTCCATTCAACGTCATCTTCTAGCGACACGTTATAAGCATGATAGAGGTAGTGCGTGTAATTGATCGAGTACCTCGAGCAACTGCTATACGTCGACGTATCGACTCCGTGCACAATGGGTACAGCAATGGTTCGTTGGAGCTCCACAGGAAGTTGATTCAGATCTGGTATAGAGCACCAATGTTCCATCCGTCCAGCAAAAAAGTTTATGATAAAAGAGTCGACAGAGGCAAATGTTAATATACTGGCCAGGGCAAACAGAGACGTCTGATATAATCCATTTTTTCCAGCTGCCTCCAATGCTTCGTTAAAATCCATGGTTACCGGGTTAGTTAGGGCTTTACCGTAGATGATTGTTTTAAACTTTTTCACGTAATATATTCAATTATTAACATAATTGTCATATGTAAATGCTTTTGCTGTTAGAGTGATTACATCTGCAATAAAACACTAATACTTAATAGCAATAGACAACTAGGCAGAAAATGCAGGAAGGTCAATCTCTATAAGAAATTAAATAATTTTTCCAGTGAGCCTGGAAAAGACTCAGTAGTCTAGCACCTTTAATGTTAAGACTGTCTCTCATATTGTTCTCAGCAGAACAATCAGCATTACTTAAAATGAGATTCCTGAATTAATTAGGTATGCAATTTTTACGTTACTAGTTTTATAACTTTTATAGGGCACTATTTCTAAACAATATTCTACTAAACAAAAGTCATGATAACTAGATAACTATGGAGGGATAAACAGATTTTCATGACTATTCCTCAACTTCAATCAACTGTCCTGACTGCCATCAAGCCACTTTTTCATTTTGATTAAATATAAGAAAAGGTTAAAATTTAAATATTTAAGGCTTAAAATATTTGAAAAGAATGCTATTCTAGTTTATATAGTGTGCACATAAGTTCTTATCAACCGAATCTGGTCCCAGATTAATTCATTAACGTACCATTTTAACAACATCATTTAATAATTTGTCATCATCATTTTAATCATTTCAACCATAAATAATAATATCAACAAAACACAGAGCTAACGAGGTAAACTAATACCGGTCAATCAAAACTTCCATGGCACTGAAATTTATCACAAAATATATAATACAGCCGTCATTTAAAAATTCAGGCATTTCATCTTAACTTAAGTACTGTAATATGTTTGGACCATACTCTGTATTTCACTTCTTCAATCCTCACTACATTAACTTTGCTGATATCAGACGCACCATAATCATGAATATACACAAACAGAAGTAAGCTTATATAGAAAGCGGTGGAAATTAAAGTGATAACTAAACTCAAATATTTATTAACCGCCTCAATACGAAACGAAGAATTTCATGCATCAGTACTAGTGCCTACAACACCATGGCATTTATAATTAGATAATACTTACAATATACATGCATAATTTCCAAAATCAAGAATTTTGGGCCTCAATTATCAACAACAACAGACAAGTATTGAAGCCAATCAATATTACCATTGTCTAGAGATTTGTTTGTCTTTAACAACTACAGCAAAACTCCTTAATAACTACTATTTTGCCGAGTAGCTCCTATTTCAGTCAAGCAATCCCAGCTAAAGTTTGCAGATAAATACGTAAGTAAATACATACAAACAAGTTTAGAAATATGTAAATAATACGCTCAAATAATCGTCAATACAACCCACCTGTCCGACGATCAGCTGATCAATTTCATTTCAGCTATTTATAGATTTCTCTCTGGTCAACAGCTCTCATAATGTAGGGTGACCGAAGATTCGTTGAATTTCCATTTCACCGATTGTTTAACATTAGAGATGGGAATTTTATCAATTTCCAGAGTTCGGGTTCGGTTCGGTTCGTTGAAAATGAAAGTTCGGTTCGGGTTCGGTTAGCAGTTGACAATTTGAGAGTTCGGTTCGGTTCGGTTCGTTGAAAATGAAAGTTCCGTTCGGTTCGGGTTCGGTTCTAACAAGGGTTCGGGCTCGGTTCGGGTTCGGCTTGCTTTCCAACTCACAGGAGTTCGATTCGAGTTAGAAATGGTTTGGTTTGAATAATGTTGCAATTGTTCAACTTTACTTACAATAATCATGGTTATGACAAACATGTTTAAAAAGGTTTATGGTAAATATGCTTAAAAATTAATTAAGTCATAATAGCTGCCATATTTTTTCACTTGGGCAAAAATATGACAATGAAAAAAGGGAAGAAGTGGTATTTATTCCTGTACATTTCTTAAAATATTGTTAGTTTACCAACAAATGTTCATAATATAGATAATTAACTTTATTATTGTATCTGAAATATTTTCCTTGATTATAACGAGCAAATAGAATGCTTCATCAATTTTTAAATTATTTTGTCACTATAGGCCTATATATTAGATACGTTTATAATTAAGTGGAAATGTCTTGTCTAAAATTTGATCCAATATTTCAGAGACAAAGTGCAATTTAGTAACATAAAAATGTCAAAAAAGATGATTTGGTAAACAAGTGTACTTCCATAGAAAAATGATCATAATATACACTGTTTGCTATCAACTGACTAGTAATAAGCTTCATAATTTGCCTTCGGGTTTCAAATTTGATTTTCTCTGATCAATTATGAAGTTACGAAAATAGTTATGAAATTAATGCATTTCTATGGCGCAAAATTATTTACTCCAGATTGCCTTAACACATATTGAATGTCATATATAATTATTTGTAAATCTGGCTGCAAAATATTAAGGTAGCACACTAAAATTAGGAAGTGGGGGAGGGAACTTAGTTCACTAACCTGAATTTTTCAAATATGGGCCCCACACGGGCCCATATTTGGTATAGGCCTACTATGGGCCCTGTGTCATGGAAGATTAAAAGTCTCGGTTGTGTCATTATGCTTCTAACGTACGTTTTCAGACATCTTAAAGCACTGAGCGATCTCTCTGCCTCCCATGACGAGGTGGGAACTACAAGACAGCGAGCTACTTTCTCTCCCTCAGGAGAAGCAGCGATGTGCGCAAATTTCTGGAGATTTTCTAATAAAACTCTAAATGATGCTACAAAATTGCGTATGCAACTTTCAGAATTCAAAAACGAAATTAGCAATATATTAATTCTTACCAGACGTGGCTTCTTGGTCTTCAGCAGAAATTTATCCATGATGAAATTATGTAGAACTTGGTTTACTCTCTATGAATTTATATTGTAACAAACTCCATAAGATAAACTTTTATGCACATTTTTCAGAGCATCTACCGATGGTGATAAGTTGACCTCTCAAGATACAATATGCAGCCGCAATCTCTAGACGGGCCTATTATACTAGTTTCATACCGCTTAGCTCGGCTAGCTGGCACTTTTCCATGTTTCGTCACCCTCACCGAGTATGCACAGTACAACTACAGCTATGTCATTAATTAATATCATGGAAGCGTATCAGTTTACCACTCGATCTACAGCACGGCTCTGTAAATGTTAGTAATACTTACACATGCTGGTACTGAGAGATTTTGAAAATAAGCAAAATTTCTTAAAGTATATATATATTTGAGCTTAAATTCTGGGAGAAGGACATTTACATGCGTGTCCCCCCACTCTAGATTCTGGGGGGGACGTGTCCCCCTGTCCCCCCCCGGTGGTTACGCCAATGTTTCTAGGCCGATATTGTAAAATCTCTCCCACAGAAAAAGTGATGATTTTTTTACGCGCTGCATGGTACAGCATCATTTTTGCATAGTCTTTCACGTTTTCTCTTCAAATAGAAATTAGTCATTATATTTTAGGGCGAAATCACTGGAAGGGTAAAATAGCATTTAAATAATCGCGGGTGAGCATCCCCCAGTTAACATTTTAAATGAGGTTATGCATATTATAGCGGGTTTGAACAACAACAAGAAACAATTATTAAAGAGAACATGAAGATGACGTTATCTCGGCATTTAATTATTGCAGACTCTACAATCTCTATGTGCTGTAAGTTCTTCACACCAATAAACTTTTCTCATCACTATTTGACTATTCATTTGTATTGAATGTCTAATTAAATTTATTAATTAAATAGTGCAGTGTGTAGATGTATTAAGTATAACGGCATGAAACTGGGAACAATTGCGGTAGAGCTGATCAGAGAGTAAAATCTGGGACATCCACAGGAACATGGATAATTGACTAAACTACCTAATGGTTAAAATGCGTGAATAACTTTACGAGTCTCTATCAACTAAAACAACTATACGTGTACAATATTTCACACATTTTGCGTACATAACTGTTCATATTTTGAGAGTAAGTGAAACTCTAAAGCACTGCAGCGGATGCAATAGATCAGGGCCTACATTGAGCTATGCGGTACATTGACCTGACCTAAAGCGACAGACATCACAGTTCAATATAAGTGTCGAACTGTCAATAAAAAATTACATGAACTAGGATAAAAGTTACCAATTCTAAATCAACATTTATCGCAGTTTGCAGGCCAACGCTTGTGTTTACTAAGTTCATGCACTGGCAATCTGCAGCTTTTCAAATGCAGGACTAATTTTCCATTTAACAAGGCTAAGAGGCTTATAAATATATATATATATATATATATATATATATACTGTATATATACATATATATATATATAAGCCTCTTAGCCTTTATATATATATATATATATATATATATATATATATTTATAATATATATATATACATACATGTATATATATAATAATAATAAAATAATAAAGGTTTAACGTCCGTTTGCTCATCCAAGGATGATGTCAGGGACGTCATAGATATCTATAATGTGTTTGTATATATATATATATATATATATATATATACTGTATATATATACACATGTATATATGAAACTTAACTGAGAGTGGTACGGCAGGCTTTGGCAGCTTGCTCAACTAGCACTAATAATTATTATGTAATTATTAGATTGCACATTATAATTGTGCATAATTGTACATAATTGTACATAATTGTACATAATATATAATCGTTTGATACTTAAGCAATAGAGAGCGAATGAGAGAGAAAGAGAGAGAGAGAGAGAAATTTCTTTTCTGACTCCACTCCTATTCGCAAAACCATAACATTCATGTTATTAAAGCTATTCAAACAAAATTTCTCTATGTTTTGTAGAATTGGCTGCTGCTCAAGTACAGTGAATTTCAAGAACATCGATCAACTCCTTACAACTTTATTGTAAAAAAGAAACTGTGGGGTATCAGTTATAAATATCACAGTATATATATATATATATATATATATATATATATATATATATATATATATATATATATATACATACACACACACACACACACACACACACATATATATATATATATATATAAATCAAGTGTTTTCAAATAACTATATTATATATATATATATATATATATATATACAGTGTATATATATATATATATATATATATATATATATAATATAGTTATTTGAAAACACTTGATTTACGTCCAGTAGTCAGACCTAGCATTGCTACACTGTTGGTCAACAAACAGGCAATAACAGGATCACCTTTGTTTCCAGCTCAACCATTAATATCTGAATTGATTAGTGTAACAGAATTCAAGATTGGTTTCCATTTGCTGCGTCCAACTTCCTGTTTATATGGAGAATTTATGTCCTTTTCATGTTGTCTCATAATTATCTCTCAAGAAAAGCTTAAGTCGTTCCACCTTCCATCCTTTAAGGCTTCCAACGTGAGGTCATTTTTAGCAAAACTAGGGTGTGAATTAAGCGGGGATTTGTTATTGCTTTCTTCACTGGATGCTGCTTTGTTGACCCTTTCTTATCATCACGTTCGGCTTACGGTTCAATCATTTCGCAACGCTAATAAACCTACTGGCTGAGTTTATATGCCATGCCTACAATCTGCCGAATGGTGTAGGATCTGAGAAAATTTCTAAAGAAAATTACCCAAAAACTGTGCGCCCTTCAGTTTTATTATCAATTGAAGATGACGCCCATCACAGCATCCAAGTGTGCCGAAACGGACTTCAAACCTTATTCTTTATAAATATATATTGTTTTACTTTAGCCCTCACAATTTATCTAAATAAATATCAGGACTGCCTTCTTATAGTTTATACCGTCAGATGGTTTTGGCGATAGTTTCACTAATAAACTATCACAATATCTACAAGAACACTTGTCCAGAAATTCACAATCACAAGAAAATCACAAATTCCTGTAAACTCAAGTGTCTCGAAGGCATGCAGTATCTCTAACCCCTGCAATTTGTTCATATAAGCTTACTAATTTAATAACGGAAATCCTAATTAAGTATGAGACTACGGAGTCCACTTTGCTTGAATTATAAACATTAACTTTATAATTATTCTAGAAAATTTAATTCAATTTGTAAGAACATGCTGCACAAATTATTTACTATTGACTTTATTTTACCCTCTCTCTCTCTCTCTCTCTCTTTCTCTCTCTCTCTCTCAATCTGTATGTCTCTCTCTCTCTCTCTCTCAGCCTATCTCTTTCCCTCTTTCTCTCTTTTTCTGTCTGTCTCTCTATCTCTCTCCCCCTATGCACCTCTCTCTCTTTCTCTCTCAATCTATATATCTCTCTCTCCTCTCTCTCTCTCTCTCTCTCTCTCTAGCTCTCTCTCGATGTCCCTCTCTCTCTCCCTATACACCTCTCTCTCACTCAATATATATATATATATATATATATATATATATATATATATATATATATATCTTTCCCTATTTCTCTCACTCTCTCTCTCTCTTTAGCTCTGTCCCTATGCACCTTTCTTTCTCAATCTCTCTACATCTCTCCCTCTCTCTCTCTCTATGTCACTCTCTCTCTCTCTCTCTCTCTCTCTCTCTCTCTGGTTATTGCTCAAGTAGCGGGCCTAAGATACATATTTATACTCGTACTCTGTGTTATGTGTTCTTTAAGAGACACACCAACAAGCTAGATAAGCCACGAAATTAATAATATGTATTAAATAATTTTAATTTAATAATTTTCCAGTATATTCCAAAATTAAGTATATTCCAGACCCCGGGGCGGGGCAGCCCCCGGGGCAGCCCCGGGGTGGGGCTGCCCCGGGGGGTGGGGCAGCCCCGGGGGGTGGGGCTGCCCCGGGGGGTGGGGCTGGGCTGCCCCGGGGGGCGGGCTGGGCTGGGTGGCGACTCAGACTCAGGTCGATAGTAGGTGTCTCAGGTCGATAGAGTAGACTTTTATAACCGTTCACTCATTAGCCTGCAGTTGCAGCAGCAGGCTGAAGGCTGTCGCAGTGGCGCATCATTCAAATGCGTATTGAATGATCGGCCTTAGTCTAATTAAGTAGCTTTTTGTATAGCGTTGTCCGTAGTCTGTATGCATAGCTTCAGTATTAAAGCTTAATATTAGGATTATATAGTATATACAGGCGCGGGATCCAGAGCGAGGGGCCCAGGGGGTCCGGGCCACCTTAGACCCGACGGAAAAAATGTAAACTATATTTTCATTATGTTCATGGTTAATTGAATGCATTTAAGAGCTGTAGTTACAGTGGAGGGGGGTACTAGGGGGAACTCAGTTCCACTATCTCCCAAATTTCTGAAGTCTGTTCTCCATTAGGGACCCATATTTTTAAATTGATATCCTATAGAGGCCCTGTAGGCTATAATTGAAAGGGCAGCGACAAAATGTCGACATTTCCCCTGTAGCACTTAGCGCATTACTACTTTAACCACTGTGTAAGTGTATAGATCGTGTAAGTAAAGAAACTTGAACTCTGTTCGGGAGCAGTGACGCAACCAGCCTTGGCTGGGTGAGGCATGAGCCCCCATTCAGCCTAAATTAGGTCAATTTGCATTTCGTCCACATCTGCTGAGTTTTTTTCAAGGGTGGAAAAACCTACTCATTATGTTAATGTGTTTATTGTGTAAGTGTACATGTATATACACTGTGTTTTTTTATAACTGATACCCCGCATATATTTTACAATAAAGTCGTAAGGAGTAGGCCGATGTTCTTGAAATTTACAGTACTTAACCAGAAGCCAATTCTACCAAAAATAGAGAAATTTCGTTTGAATATCTTTAATAACGTGAAAGTTAAGGCTTTGCCAATAGGAGTGGAGTTAGAAAAGAAATTTCTCTCTCTCTCTCAAGTTCAAGAGAGGTAGACCACAACTGAAGTGGAATACGATGGTAAGTAAGTTATGAAAAATAGGGTATTGGCTTATGATCAATATTAAATGAGACAGAGAGGAATGGAGAAAGTTTATTCGTGTATCGACTCTAGGCTTTTAGCGTGTATCGAACTCGTTCAATTATCGATGTTGAAACCAGTGTGGTCGGAATTCGTTTTAAAACAAATCGGCCGATAAATCTGTCGAAATATTCTTGTTTCTGAAGTGAAATACTTTTTACCCTTAATCGATACTCTGGGGTCCAAAGGGACCCCAGAGCATAGATTAAGGGTAAAAGACACTTTATTTCACTCAAAGCTGTCAACACTCGGTCTTCCAAGGTGGTCATCCATCTATTTACTAACCGGGTTCGAGAAGTTTAACTTCGTTTATTGATCCTTTCCTTAACCGGCTGTACTAAATCTTGATCATAGTTAAATTAGGATTCAAGGGATGATGATGATGGTGATGATTATGATGATTATGATGATGATGATGATGATGATGATGGTGATGGCGATGATAATGATGATGATGTTTATGACGATGACGATGATAACATACATAGACTGAAAATATTACATCAACATTTCTGATTTCTGTCTGCGCTATTAAAGTTTACAGTGGAAGCAACGAAGTTCTAACTATTTGCAATTAAAACGAACGCATTCATCGTGAATTTCATTAACCATACAAGATTTATATTATTGTATCTTTTTGGTGTTATCTGTGGATCAATTGATGCGAACTTTTTCTGAATCACGGGTACTGAGAGAATAGAGTTATTGATTGATCTAGTGATAGTCTTTATTTTGCATGTGGATTCTTTCTCGTCCATCTGTGCGCTCTTCGTTGTCTTCTTTTTCATCGCAAGCCGTTGCTTTCCTATACCAGTTCCAGGCATAGTCATGCAGCTAAGGCCTATCTTTTTGATATTTCCTTTCATTCTAACGAAAAGAGAATGAAGGGAAAAGAGTTGCCACAATTACCAAAATTTTTTCAACAAGAATTTTTGGATTGGCTATCCAGATTTATATGATCTTTTTAGATTTAGTTTCCATCGCGACGTTATATTAGTTTCTTAAATTACTCGAATTTAAAAATGGCGTCAGCAACTAGGCTCCTTTAATTATACAATTAATTATAATTATCGTTGTTGACGTAATTATCAATCAATCAATCAATAAGATTTTAAAGTCCGGTTCCTCGCCATAAGGCAGTGTCACGGATGTCTCTTGCAGACGCTACACAAAAAAGGCGCCAGAGCACCACACGATGACGACTGAGTACACAGAGACCACTAGAGAAAGCGAGATCAAAACAGTGCAAGTCCAAGACCCCATACTCATGGCATATACGTCCAAGATTACCATACCCATGGCATATAATTAATGCACAAATCAAAGTAAAACCTATTCCTAGATCTTGCGTGAGTCAGGCCCTGTGTATGAAATCATTGTAATGTTGTAGCTGGCCCGGTATGCAATATAAAATCATTTCGGGTTAGATAAGCTTAGTTAATTTATTTCCTAGTCATATTTATAATCTACTTTTAATGTTATCTAGCAGCTATACGTTTATTTTCAATTTAAATTATTCTCCATATATGTATTTTTATCAGCGAAAGTACATCAACGTAGCTCAAAATGAATAGGCTACTTGATAGAAATCTGTTCCGCTGCGTTAACCCTAAAATAGTTAAAAAATCTTCTTGCCAGGAGTTAGCCTGGTGATCTCAAAGATCTACATATATGGTTGATCTAGACCAAAATGTACATTGTATTTAAAAGTTAGGTATGGTTCCGTGTTTTGTGCAAGGTTCTTGGTTGCTGGCTGTCGATTAAAATGTTATCTTGAATGTCGATGAAACGATTAATCTTGGGGATTTCTGCTTACATTAATTAAATGCAACAGTTTTTTTTAAAACAAATGATGATCAACTATTATGTGTTTCAGATTTAAAAATATTCCATTTATTTCTAAAATTCTCTAGCTTAATAATTAGTTTGCTTTCTACATTTCAAGTCTATTAGAGATAGAGATAAATTTGAATCGTCAAGCTATTAAATTCGGTCAAGTTGAACATGAAGTAATTTCGTCGATTTGAATATCGGCCTAATAAGCAATAGTCTTACTAATTGGTTATGACTACCACTTTAGGATGATATTAACCTCCTATATCGTTTTCGATGAAGCTATACAGGCGTATACTCAGAGTAACGATTATGCGTCATATTACCTTTACCAAACACTAGTATGTAGAACAACTAAAGCGCCGTTCTTTCTTCAAGCCACCCATCTTTTAGTAATAAATTCTGTGCGATGTTTACGGATTTTATCTCAGTAGGTTCTGTTGAGCTACATGTAGTTGTCACAGTGCTCCTGGAATTAACTGTTGGAATAGATGGATGGAGAGGATGAGATAGATCGGATGAATGCTTGAACCAAGGACAGAACATTCTGGATAACTCAGACCTCACAGTTCGATGTAGAACGATATAAAGAAAGGCGTTGATAAATCCGCTGTACATATATAACCAGTAACTCGTAAATATATACCATCCTGGAAACGGTATCCAGCGTAATAGAAGTAGAACTATTGGCAGGTACGTAAGAATATAGGCCGAACACATGATGAAGAGATTCTTGGCGGCTACTATGCTCGAAGCCCACAAATATCCTTTTAATACTTTATTTCTTGCGCTCTTCTTGGCAATATTGTGATCTTCTTGCTTTCCTATGGCATAACTTCTCAGAATGGTGATCGGCTGAACTACCTTAATCTGATATCTGACGACAAGAAATATCTTACCATAAACGAACATCATAACCACTAGTGGGATTAAGTAGACCACGATGACCCAGATGTATCCAAACACGGTTCCTATACGAGAGCTACTAACCGCCATTAAGGTCGTCCAATTAAATTTGTAGTTATACTTGGCGGCCATCATGGCCCCACTCATTAATAAACAAACAACCCAGACAGCAACTATCAGACAATCCAACCTTTTCTCGCTGAATATATTCCAGTAAGTCATCGGTCGTACGATGACGCAACATTTTACAACTGATGCCAGCGTAAGAAGCCATATCGCAGTCAATCCGAACGAACTAACCACGAAACTCTGAATGATTAATACAGTTTCTAGGTTAGACCTGCCCGGTCCTGCCCAGGCTACGCCTGCGCTGATCGCAGGGGCTAGCGCGCTGAAGCCTATATCTGCTATAGCTAGAGCAGCAATAACCCTCGTTGTAATGTCTCTTCTCATTCGCTCGCTTCTCAGTAGGAGGATGATAAGAGGAATATTTGTAGCCAATGTCGCGATCACGCATATCGCAGGAATGGCTGCTCTGTACACGTAGCCCTCCTCCTGCATTCTACAGTTTCATTGACATTTTGTCAGTATCCTTGAGTTTACAATTAATATTTCGTGTATTAAGATCAACAGTTATAACAGTATCCAAATAAGAATTTCGTTAAAGATCTATCGTATGTTACATGTATGCTATGGGTCTATCGGTATAAGCAAGCTGCAAATAACAAATATAAAATTTGTAATGTTAATTAACATAATAAGAGTCCTATTCAATTCAATTTAATTGAAATGAACAGTCCATTGCCGCGAATCAAGAATTATTACAATGAAACCAGAAGCCACTGACGTGAATCTTTGACGAACTGCAATTTTGAGACTTTAAATTTATTTACAATTTCGTTTTTAGTTAGAGATATAGCCCACAAAGCTATTGTACAAGTTAATCAAGAGTTAAGTTTCAAAAACTGTACTAGTCGATATTGAACCCAAATTATCATAAATGTAGGCATATTTAATCGCAGTAGTCGTAATAATTAATTGTGCAATCAGTATTGAGATATTATCTGTTACCGGAAGCGGTACCTACCTATTCATTGATTACTGCAGTTATGCTGAGATAATTCTACAGAAGTAATTATTACAAGAAAATGAACTAAAAATAAGTTATCGTTATCTGTGATCTAATAGGCCTAATGTTATTAACACGAGCTTGTAGGCCTACTATTAGACTAATTTATGATATTTTCGAAGTAATTCACGTATCTGTACAGTTTAATACTCTTAGTTCGCAATGCTGCAAACTCATTCAGTAGTCTATTCAACGATGGGTATTTAAAGACCGGCTTTTGTCCTGATCACCTAAACAGATTCCCAAATAGTCTATTTTCGGATATAACAACGTTGTAAAGCTATTAACTGTGCAAGCCCTTAGTCTTATGCAGCACTCTCTATAACCGAAGGAGAAATTGCATTTAAGAAAAACACGAGTTACTGCATTTCTCATCAGGCTGTTACTCTCAATCCTAAACTCTATTGTAATTGAATTATTAATTTTTTAAATTTCATGATTTAAACTGTAGTTTTAATTTATTAGTTAATAAAAATTATCTTACTCAATTACTGCGTTTGATATAGGCATTTTCTTAGGTATTAATTAACACCACGACATAGCTTTAGAAAATGGAGGTTGTGTATTTTAAAAGATTCATAAATATAAGGAGTTTTGAAAGGTACTTTAGAAATTTGAAAATTTTCTCCTTAAAAATAAATTTAACTTACAATTTTTTTAATTGTTTTGTACGCTTTTGTAAAGAAATTATCTAGAGTTTACCTCATGAATTTGTAAATGTCTGTTCGGGCGGTCCTGGGATCAAATCCCAGTTGAGCTGATCAGAGACGAAAATCTCAGACATTTGATGAAAACAGAAAATTAAAAAAATTAAAGACGTTTAAAGCATTATGAATCCGAGGGCGATGAGAAAGAGTTCGAAGTTCATTTAGCGGCACACTTACAAAATTCAAAAGATCACTCTACAGTCCACATATATACATGTACATGTAGGCTATATGAAATTGTACATTCCGTATGTCATGTACATGTAGGCTATATGAAATTGTACATGGCATACGGAATGTTCAGCCAATGGAACGATGCCAATTTTAATGAAAGCAATCTAGGATACCTTAAAGCAATATGTCTAGAGAGAACATTGTCAGTATTCAATTATGGACTACCAGTCATTCAATTCACACCAGTGAATAAAATATATACTATGATTTATTATTGTACTCTGAAATGATATACAATGTATAACTAAAATAAATCCGGTATATCCGCGGGTACATATCAGTGAGACAAATGCTGGCATGTAACGTTGCGTGACATTAAAGCAACAGGGCGTGTAAGCTGAGTGCGTAACAGCGCCTGTGAACTATGAAACAGGAAACCGAAGTAATGGAGCCAGACAAAAAAGAGCAGAGAAGATGCGCGCACTCTCACGACTGTGAATAGTGGATGACAAGAGAGAGAGAGAGAGAGAGAGAGAGAGAGAGAGAGATATGTATATATATATATATATATATATATATATATATATATACATGATTATATACCCGTACATATATGTATTATATAATTATACATATTTGTATATATATACATATATGTATAATATATATATATATATATAATGTATATATATGTATATATATATATACAGTACATATATATATATACATGTATATATACATGTACATATGTACATATATACATGCATATATATATATATATATATATATATATACAATATACAATATATATAGGCCCTATAATGTATATTTGATTTTGCACTGTTATTTTCTCCTAGGATCGAAAGTGAATACTTCGAAACGAATTTTCTAACTTTAAGCTTGACAATTCATATGTTAATTATGTAACCCAGTACAAATATTTAGGTCATACTATAAGTAATATTGGATCGGGATTTTGCGTACTCGTTTAGCTGCGCGTCAATTGAAGGAAGTTAAGCTGCGACACGCCCGGTTAGTAGTTGTGAGTGACCAATTTGGAAGAACCGAGCGTTGACAGCTGCGAATTAATAGTATCCTGGAGAGTATTGAAAGGTTATTCTTAAATCCGCGCCGGCTGCAGTTAATGCGCAAACTAAAGCATTTATTACTCATAACCATTCAAATGATCGAAAGGAGGAAATAACGAAAACTATAAAGACAGCAACAAAGAAAGGAAACTCTGTAACACATACGGTATATCGTGTTTCTAACTACAAGAAAAGAATAGTTATGATGTTCTAGCTACTCAATGTGAAATACGTAATATGTTTCTTCGTTCTAATGTCTTGAAATATAAATTCAACTGTTGCTTTTTAAATGTTAATAACATAATCAGTGGCAGATCCAAGGGGTCCATGGGGACCGGCCCCCTTAGGCCCGCCGATAAAAAATTTAAACTATATTTTCATAATTTTTATGGCAATATCTATATGTAAATATATAAGAGCAGTGGTTAAGTGGGGGGTGCGAGGGAACTCAGTTCTAATAGCTCGATTTTTTGTAAAATATGGGCCCCACTAGGGGCCCTTATTTTAAACAGAGAGATAGTCGCGACAAAGAGATATTTTAAACAGAGAGATAGTCGATCAGGCAAATAGATAGATGGATGAACGGATGGATGGACGGATGGACTGATGGTTAGACGATTGATGGAGAGGTGGAGGGAGTGAGAGAAAGCGTCAGGAATTGTCACGTGAGCGAACGGAAGATGATTATATGGAAGATGATAATGATGATGATCTATACTATAATTAAGAAAATTCGAGAGGTCTATTAATTAAAAAAACAAAGTTCACTGCACTGTCGGCCTAATTTCAATTTAACAGCAATAGTATGTTTGTTGCAGCTAAATTTAAATTGGTATGAAATTCAAATCGAGTACTGTTTAATCTAGCTTCTAGTACAACTTGCTGAGAAGCTGGAGGGTAAACGTTCTAAATCCAAACTGTCCGCGTATCGTAAAAAACTACGGCATCGACACTAACGTTAAACTTGGGTTTCGATATATTTTGTATTAGAGATGGGAATAGAATCGAACCGACTAAAACGTATCATATAACTTAAAGGTGTATGGCTAGAGCCAGTGGCGATATCGGTAAGATATTCGACCGCGGACCAGTATGTGATGGGTTTAAATCCTCGGCTCGCCCGTCACTGACATCGCTTTCGAGTCAGGGAACTGACGTTAACATTAGCTTTACCAGCTTTATCTTTACTATATAAGTGCAGTGAGTACGATTAGAGAAGTTACGAACATTTTTAGAGAATGAGAATTATTTAATCCTTTTCTTCTTTTTATCTTACTTTTTGCAATTTTTCATTCTCTCTTATGCGACGTGCCACTAACAAATATGATCCGAGAAGCATCCACGACAAACTTAATTAAGTAGGTATATATTAGATTCATATACATCCTTGGACATACAAATTAATTAACTTACTAAGCTTGATCCACGATGAAAGAGTCATCGTTTTAAAACTAGTCTTGGTGTTCAAATCCACTTGCTGTAACGTATAAACGCTTTCATTAATCTGGTTGAATTCCGTTTGCATTGGTAATATGTTTCAAATGTTCTTTGGCGAAATTGATGAAAATACTCATCTAACGCAGCAAATGGAAGTTATCGATCCGGTTTTAAATTGGAGAATATTACATCACTGGATGCATTATTTTCCACAGAACCGCCTGTGCAGCCTGAGACTTATTACACGAGATACTCGTGTTCAAGTGCAATCTACGAGAGAATTAATTATAGGATGTTATAATGCGCTACATCTTTCACGAGTAACATGAAAGAACACTGGAGAAATGATAAATCAATCTTACAGAGCTCTCTTCTCTTGTTTAATTCGTGCTTTATTTTTAAATATATGCCAGTGGAATATTACTGAATGAATACTACTACTACTACTACTACTAATAATAATAATAATAAAGGTTTAACGTCCGTTTCCTCATACAAGGATTATGTCAGGGACGGAATAGTATCATGCTTCCTGTGCTTGTGAAGTATAATGCAAGGCACGGCGCTGAAGGGATTTCAATAGGGTGGGTCTGGAATTTAAAGCTACAAGGTTTCATGACTTCACTGTGACAGGTGTCGACGTCATACTCATCAAACTGAAAATGACCCACCCGGACGTGAGTCAGAAGTCCTGTGAGGTTAAAGTCCTGACACACTAGCTGATCAGAGAGTAAAATATCGCTCTATCACGGGATAGGTAAATGGATGCTGGAATTTTATGCAAAACTGTCTAAGTTTGTGGCTTTAAAAGCGATAAATACCATTATAAATGATAATTTCACCATTACGTGATCAATTCAACGTTTACTCTAACTTTTACTTGACCTTTTAAAAAGTGTGTAATTTCTTCATTTTGCGTATGATTATGTAGCTTTATTCTCTCTCTCTCTCTCTCTCTGTTATTTACTACTCCTCACTCTTATTTTTCCTTTTTCATTTTCAGTCTCTCTTTTCTCAACCTAGCGATATTCCTCTTTACATCTCTCTCTCTCTCTCTCTCTCTCTCTCTCTCTCTCTCTCTCTTTAGCTGTCTCAACCTAAGCACACATTAACAAGACAATTTTTCAACAACTTTCTTCAGATAGTGCATTATCAGTGCCGGCATCTTGCTATCGAGTTATCTTGCATGTAAAGAGGGCGACGTAAGTTGAGGAGACAGTTTATTATTAAGAGCGGAGAGAGCTGCTAGCTGGTTCTAACATCATCGCCTTGCACAACACTGCTCTGTGCAGCCTCATTCATCACATACAACATTAATAACATCTCTTCAGTTTGTCTTAAAATAGATGTTCTACTCGGATTCGATACCACGTGATAGTAAAGTGACAATTAATTCTGAAGGCTATTTAACAACCAGCTCATCATTCAAACCACTCCGCTAACTGTACTTGTCGTAGGAGGCGATAAACTGATATTGAGACAAGTACTTCATTGATAGGTGAACCATAGGCCAAAGACTCAATGGTACAAGGCTCTACAGCCTTCATATAGCGTATAGGCTATATCAGAGGTAGGTGCCAGAATAGGCTGAATTCACTGGTATGCCGATGATAGAGCCTTTTGTACGAGTAACAACACGTTTTGTCCTCATTGCGTTCCATATTAGCTTAACTAGCTATAACATTCTAATTAAAAATAGCTACTAATGCTAAGTCATCACTTCACCTTTATGCTTTATTCTATTTTTAAATCTTCATTTAGCGCTAAATACTCATTCTTAAATACTGTGACGTTGCCAAACTAATAAACAACGCCCACGTAGATCTATACTTGTTCATCCCCATCTCCTGATAGGCTATGTCCAACGTGAGATATCATAGACCACTCGCAGAACAAAACTTGCAAAAGAAGCCGTGTTTTGTTACAGAAATTAGTCTTATTAATTTTTAGCACTAATATGGATTCGCTGCAAAAATCTCCTTTTCGTCATAAACAAGAATATCTATATTCAACATACAAATTTCTCGTGTTGCTTATTGCATGAGAAAAACAGATGATTTGCATTTGACGTTGAGTATGCAGCTTTAAACGGACAGTTTTAATAAATTAAGATTTGTACCCGACGAGTAAGAAGCGCCTAACCCGGATATAACCGTAATGAGATATTGTATCACCATATATATGTATAGACTATATATGTATGTATATGTATATATATATATATATATATATATATATATATATATATATATATATATATATATATATATATATATGTAGGTATGTAATGTTAATCAGTGCGTTAAGGTAAAGAAATTAACAGCAGAATAAACTTGAATTTGATGTAACACAAACTTAATAACAATAAAATTTATTAATTGAATATAGCAGAATAAATGCACAGCGTTTATTGAGCAATATTATAAAAAAAGCAAAATAATGACTGTTATTTACATACATTCAATGAAAGAATGTAGCATTTTATAGACTGAACATCAAAATATTGCTAAACAGGCATAAAGCTACATAAAACTGGCTGGAGCCAATGGCGAAGTCGGTAAGATATTCGACCGCGGATCAGTAGGTGCGGGTTCAAATCCTGGGCTCGCCCGTCACTGACATCGCTTTCGAGTGAGGAAACTGACGTTAACCTTAGCCTTTACATGTAACTTTAATGAGTATAATGACTAAAATTAAACAAATTCAACAATAATTGTAAAATGCAATGAAACTAAAATTATTACAACAACAATTTATTTAACTATCATTTAACATTTCAAATAACGATTAATTAGTCCTGCTCAACTTACGCACTAATTCCATCGAAATTTACAGAAATATAATTCGTTATATAGTTTTGAGCAAAATCCTATACGACGATTCGATGTTGTTAGTGTTAGTAAAACTTCAAACCGTTTTAATCTAAAAGTTGATCGGTTCACTGAGCCTATAGCCAACATGGCACAAGGTACTTATTCAAAATTTCAATCTTCCATATAGCAAAAAGATTTAGCAATTATTAAAATCAACGCCCTAGCAAAAATACGGAACGACAGTAATATCTGCTGAAACTCTATATACAGCTAAAATTACGTTGTGAACTTTTCAATTCATCCAGCATTCGGTATGCAAGATGGTTTGCAACATATTAGTATGCCAATACAAAAGAAAATGATAAGCAGTAGCCTACATAGAGAGAGAGAGAGAGAGAGAGAGAGAGGGAAAGAGAGAGAGAGAGAGAGAAGAAAAAAGACTGCAAAATACTGGGTCATGATCATCATTAAAGTACAGAGTAATGGGCATCTGTAACAATTTACAGTAACCGTAATGTTAATAAGCTTAATTGCGTTCGATTTGTATCATACACTTTTTAATCTTGGAATCACGCACACGTCAATTCGCACTACTTTCGGTAAAATTGCGAGATATTGTGAACTGTCATAAATTTTAGTTTTTATTCTCCGTTCAAAAGATACGATCCTATTCTAATAAATTTTGCTTCCAACTTTTACTTTAAGACAGTGGTAGTATTTGATTTGACGATTATTGTGATTCTGAAAAACAGTGCAATTAATTATTATAGGTCCTACATGAAATAATATTCTAATCAGATCTTTATTTAATTCGTATTCTATATAGATATTCAATATCGACAAAATAACGATCAGGCGCTTCATTTCATGCACAAACACGCATAATGTGTACTTCTAATAGGACTACAAGTACATTAACGAGTGAAAAGCTAGTTATACGAGTGAAGAGCTAAATAAACGAGTGAAGAACTAGATATTCGAGTGAAGAACTGGATATAAGAGTGAAGGCACTGCGCATACGAAGCGAAGGCATACAGTTCATAGATTACATTACATGCAATTGCATTACAGTTATTACATTACAGTTATTACAATACAGTTATTACATTACACTTATTTTCTTTAGATTATCGATTTGCTATGACGCTTACGATCCGGTTTAAAGTCCGGTTCGACATCCAAATAGGGAGCAACGAATTCAAATAGAAGATCTCTGCAGTGCAACCGGCCACCTGTATACCTTATTTCTGTTCTTGTTGACAAAATAAACTTCCATCCTTATCAGAAATTGTCTAACTTATATTCGTTCGCCCAATACATTGACGCCAAAATCGAAGAGTCACGTGCCTAAGTGACGGTGCATCTTAAGGCATACAGCCTCACTATATTAAGATATAAGGATATATTCAGCCTCAACTATCTTAAGATATAGAGACGTTCTCTACCCTAACTGTCTTAAGATATACAGGCATTTTCGCTTGAACTATCTTAAGATAGTTGGTGGCTCACTTAAGATATAAAGGCCCAAGGCTGAGAAAAGGCATTCTCAGCCATACATATCTTAAGATATTAAGACACTTTCAGCCTCAAATATCTTAAGATGTAGAGACGCTTTCAGCCTCAAATATCTTAAGATATAGAGACACTTTCAGCCTCAAATATCTTAAGACATTGAGACACTTTCGGCCTCAACTATCCTCAACTGAAAAAGCTTGGTAGAGGTAGATTATCATAGACGTCTACGGGTGAGCCTAGCTCCAAAGCCTCCATGTCATCTATTGTCGACAACGCTGCTGTTGTTGTTGTTGTTGACCCATCCGACTCTTCAGAGGTTTGAGTTCTAGTCTGGCGCCCTCCAGCGGACAGCTTGTAGAGTTCTCCAGGGAGCTTAGCCGGGTCTGTCAGGATAGAAGTACTCTTACCCAGCTCAAATACTGACTGATTTATCACTGCAATCAATCAATTAAAATAGCGATCAATAACCAATCAGTTATACAGAATACAGAATCAATCACTTAGTCAATCAAATGAAGATAAATTAACTGTCATTTAACAATCAACTATTTAACTAGACGAGCAAATGCAGAAAGATAACTAGACAGACAGGAAGAGACATCTAGACAGACAGGAGGAGACAACTAGACAGACAGGAGGAGACAACTAGACAGACAGGAAGCGACAACTAGACAGACAGGAAGAGACAACTAGAGAGACAGGAAGAGACAACTAGACAGACAGGAAGAGACAACTAGACAGAAAGGAAGCGACAACTAGACAGACAGGAAGCGACAACTAGACAGACAGGAAGAGACAACTAGGTAGACGGAAAGAGACAACTAGACAGACATGAATAGACATCTAGACAGAGAGGAAGAGATAACCAGACAGACATGAATAGATACCTAGACAGACAGGAATAGACAACCAGACAGACGGAAAGAGACAACCAGACAGACGGAAACAGACAACTAGACAGACGGAGAAGAGACAACTAGGCAGAAGGACAAATACAGCCAGACAGACGAGTAGTGAGAGACAAACGGACGGACAGAGACAAAGGAGACAGAACGATGAAAACATAAAGACACACGCACGAGGTCTAATGGCCGCCAGGGAACAGTAGTCATCCAGCCAGTGTAGTATGGAGGTCTTCCAGTCAGCCGCATCAGAGTTAGAACAGAGTTGTATGTAAGATGGGAAGAGCTTTTTGAGAACCACCTCTCCAAACTGTTGTCCATCATCAGCAGCGTGGCGGTGTTAAGTGCAAACAGCAGTGATTTATTTGTGTTTTTCTAATAAAAAACTAATGCTAACGTCAGTTTCCTCGCTCGAAAGCGATGTCAGTGACGAGCGAGCCCAGGATTTGAACCCCACACATACTGATCGGCGGTCGAGTATCTTACCGACATCGCCACTGGCTCCAGACACTTTAGACACTAAATGACATTTGAATGACACTTTGAGGATTGCAGGTGAGAACTGTAGGAGCGAAGTGACAACTTTAGAGTTTAATGGCCCTGTGAATAAGCTCTTACATTATCGTTTGACTCATATTAAATCTTATTAAATAATACTGTATTAAATTATAAATATACTCCTAAAAACTAGCTTAACTCATCTAACTAACTTAACTTTTATTGTGCTATAATATTATATGCTTATCTAATTAACCTATCTCTTACTGTACCATAGTTGACTCAAGACTATACTATTTTATCATACTGTTATCTAACCATATATGTGGCACATATTATGATAAGCAGAAAACTACCCGTCCAACCTTATTGAAACATCGATACAATAAAAATTCATGCAATAATTAAATCGATGAAACACTTGTAGCAGTCAAAAAGGAAATTAAAATAACTAATTATAAAAAGAATCCCTAACTACGCTGTTTATAAATTTTAATACCTAATCTCACAATATCATAAGGACAAATGAATACTATTCTGCGACGCAATAACTACTTAATTTTAAAGATGTTAAAATCTAGCAGCATTGGGCCATTTTAAGAAATGGATTATGTTATGAATTGGGTCAGGTTAAGAATTGAGTCAGGTTAAGAATTGGGTCAGGATAAGAATTGGGTCAGGTTAAGAATTGGGTCAGGTTAAGAATTGGGTCACGTCAAAGGATACGAGACTGTAGATCCAGTTTTCAGAGGCGACGCTGGCTATGTGCTGATTCAGCATACGATTCAGTTTATCTCTGGCAGACTTACTCGTTCTGGCTCCACCTGCTGGTAACTGCTGCTGTAGAGTACTGCGAGTCAACAACAACAACAACAAAGTGAGGATTACAACAACAACAACGACAACAACAACAACGACAACAACAACAACAAAGTGAGGATTACAACAACAACGACAACAACAACAACAACAAAGTGAGGATTAAAGCTAACAGGAAGTAGAACAACAACAACAACAACAGCAAAATTAGAGTGCTACCATCGTCCATGACAACATTGAGCATTATGGTACCAAATCCAATCCGATGAGCAGAATGTGGGGTTCAAAAACGGTGCAAGAAAAATCCGGGAAGTCAGCCCGAGTCAGTCGATTAAGCTAACATGAAGTAGATCAAAAATTTCATCAATAAATACAATTATCATTTCGATTAAACAGAAAAAGGGATTTAAACTTTTGCTTCTTTGACACCCAGTCCCGATTGCATATAGACGACCTACTTTATCACTCAAAAATGTCAAGTCAATTGAAAATTAATGTGTCAGAATTTTAATACCTGAAAAGATCACTCAGAACGAATTGGTAGAAGAAAAGGAAAGATGCAAGAAAATAAGGAAAGGCAAAGTAAAATAGGCCTAAGCTCATTGATACAAACCCTAGACTAGAACTGAGTGACTCGATCTCTTTCCTCAACTTCCTTCCCTCATCTTCCATAGAGCAGATCTCTGCATTCAGCTGCCTGCATACTTCAGCACCTGCATCAATCAATCAGTCGTCAATCAATCAAACTCTGCATTCAGCTGCTGCATATGTCAACACCTGCATCAATCAATGAGTCTTCGGTCAATCAGACCTTTGAATCAGTTAATCAAACAATTATATAGCGATCTTCAGTAATTCGGTCAATCAATCATCCATTCAGAGAATAATTCTATCATGGTTGTCTTTCTCAATAACTAATAGGCCCTACTATGCGTCGATCTCCAGTCCGTATGAATGGAATAAATTTTATACTTTGCTTTAGTGATTTTAAAATAGCAAGTTAGCAGTACTCTACAGACTAGTCTATGTCTATCAACATAGCCAGCAACCAGTGCAAGACAATTAATTAGCCAGTCAACCAGTTAAACGACCAGCAACCAACCCCAGAACCGCTCAATAATCCACTATCATTCGATCATAGCGGTTAAACAAACAAATCCAAGTAAGATTCTAACAAAATTTAACAACCTTTCTATGCTTGTTTATTGACACTGCAGGATGCAGCTTTCCAATGATGCATAGTTGCAATCGTCCACGTCAATAAATACATTAGTTGTTCACTAAAATGTACGTGCGCATATGTCACGACCCAAAATTTGACAAATTGTAACGACTTGTAAAGTGGCGAACCCATATCTTCAGATACCATAAATTTTACAATTTTGTTCATGGTGGTTCAAGTTCAATGTTCAAATAAAATGTTCAAATAGAATTAATAAAAACTAAAACTAAAAAAAATAATTAAAAAAATAAAAGAAAAAAACAATTTTTTTAAATATAAAAGAAATAAAAACAATGTTCAAATTAACGTTCAATGTTCAAGAAAATATGCCGATGTTAATGAAAAGCTGATCATAACTATACTATACTATAACTATACTTAAACTATACTAGAAGTAAAATAAAAATAAAATAAAAGTACTAGAGAGTACTACCATTTTTCAAAATGGCGGCTCTGCTCGTTCGACCAGCAGGCCTACCTGTGGCAGAGCAGCATAGCGAGTCCAGCAGATCAAATCCTTCCTGTCACACATCAATCAATCCATCGATCAATCAATCAATCAATAAGAATTTAACGTCCGGTTCCTCGCCATAAGGCAATGCCAGGGAATAGTAATTGTCACATCGTACACAATTACTCTTACATTCCTTTTTAAATACAATTTTCTAATTTTGCTCAGTTATATATAAATGTTTCCCCGTGCTGTGTCCGGATTGTTTGAAGAATTGACCAACCGGTGACTGCACGTGTCGTAGAAGGCGACAAAAGCACTAAGATTCATACCAACGTCAGAAAGGGCATTCGGTTGGTGAGCGCCTTGGCTCCAGAAATTGCTACAAAAATTTAAACGAATGGAATAGTCTCAAATAGGGGATTGGCTGGTGGTGTGGTGTAGGACAGAGAGGATTTGAGACAGTCTATTCGTATCCCGACCCTAGTTAAACTGGGATTCAAGGGAGGATGATGATGATGATATATAAATGTTTTAGCTTGCTTCACGTATAAATAAATATATTGTCCACATAATAAGTAAACAAACTCAATATTCGGATACCTGCCTCCAAGAAAGGGCGTTTGATTGATTGATTTATTAGTTTATTGATTGATTGATTCACAGAGCACTCACATTGATGCCACGACGACGTTTTTGTTCAGAGGTGATGTGGGAGGCCCTTCTGCTTGAAGCAGCTGGTGGGGCAGCTCCAGCAGCTGTGTGAGCAGCTGCAGCAGCTGAGGGGTAAATCTCCTGCTTTACTTTTGATAGCTGTCAGTAACAACAACAACAAGTGTCAACAAAATCAACGCCTACAGATTCCATTATCAGGTCCAGTTATCAGAATCTCATTCTCATATTTCGCTATAAATTTTCGCAATCAATTCTCGGGGTTCAAATCCAGGGCTAGCCCGTCGCAGATATTGCTTTCGAGTGAAGAAACTGACGTTAACATTAGCTTTGCCAGCTTTTTTGCTTTAACAGATCTTGTTATCAGACCTAGCTATCAGACCTAGCTATCTATTTACCTAATAATCTTATCAGATTTTATCTGGTTACGTTTTCAGATCACCTTGCGGACTAACAGAGTACTTAGTAAAGTTTGTATCTGATACCACTATAATGGCAAGATGCTATTTAAGATTGAAACAGGGAATGTAAGTCTAGGGGTGTAGAACTTTACTCTCGCAGCGAATGCATTAACCAGTGTGCTACCGCCACGCATGACATAGAGCCCTGCGGTTGAGCTGTTAAGATTACAACCACTACTAATAATGAATTAAGGCCGAATATAACAATACATGCCCAAACAGTATGGAGATGTTATTTTATCGACAGCTGAATTACAGTAATTTCCAACCACGCTACAACATAAGTCACGGCTTTCACACCTATGTTTGATGTTAAAGCTGATTTCCTATAGGAAACCGGGGCAAATGAAAAATCACTGACGCTTCTTTCTATTAATGACAATTCGATAGCGAGTTAAAAGCATAAGCTCATATAAAGAGTTGAAACAGCGTCTAAGTTCTCGATAAAAAAACGTTTGTGACATTACAGAAAAGCATAAGCAATTTCTACAATATATCCATATCTCTGTAGAAATATTATCATAAAAGGTAACGTTTCAGATTAACATGCACATAGTACATAGGCCCATAGGCCTATACTTCTAAATGAATAATTCGATTCCTTCATTGACTTACAAATGTAAACTTAAATTTTCTTGTAGTATCACCATTTTACTTTCTTAAAAATATTTTTAATATAGCCTCATATAAGGATTAGCTAAAATACTGTAACAGATAAAGACTAGCGTTGCTGAAATGTGAAGATAAAATTAGATAAACTGACAGATGATTTAGGCCATACCGGTTCAAAACAGTTGGTCATGTAGTTCATTCCACAACCCTCACTATACTTCCTACCTCCTAGACTCTATAAAGTCAATCAATCAATCAACCACATCAATCACTCAATCGATAAGTAATAATAATAATAATAATAACAATTAGAGTGCTACAGTCATCAATGACAACATCGAGCACTATTGCGACAAAATCAAAGTCAATCAAACAAAAACTGAGCTAATTAATTGATAAATAAACACATTAATTAATCAATCAAAAACTCAACACGTTATCAAACAAACAATCCAACAAAAAACTGAAAAAATTAATCGATAAATAAACACATTAATTAATCAATCAATAATCCACTATATGTTAATATATATTATCAAGCAAACAATTTAGTACATCATCCAATTGATCTATAAAATATAAAATTTATCAATCAAATACCTTACTAACAACGTAATCACTCATCATGACAAAAAGATTGCAATGGTCAGGATATCAGTCGAGACTTTTAAGCCAAAACAGTCGATAGAGTAATAGAACAAATATCAAACAATTCACAGAAAATATCATACTAAAGCTCATCAATCAATATGGCAATAAATAAATAAATAAAAAATATACAACTAAACTTCTGCAAAGTGTTGGAAGTATGCTCAAAGCTGAGCGATAGAATCACTAGCACAGAAATGTTTGCGGATTGATAAGCTACACGCTGATAAGGTATAGGATGATAAGCTATTTGTTGATAAGTTATATGCTGATAGGTCATATACTGATAGGTAGTATACTGATAGGTTGTATGCTGATAGGTTGTATATTGATAGGTAGTATACTGATAGGTTGTATACTGATAGGTTGTATACTGATAGGTTGTATACTGATAGGTTGTATACTGATAGGTTGTATGCTGATAGGTTGTATGCTGATAGGTTGTATGCTGATAGGTTGTATACTGATAGGTAGTATACTGATAGGTAGTATACTGATAGGTTGTATGCTGATAGGTTGTATGCTGATAGGTTGTATATTGATAGGTAGTATACTGATAGGTTGTATACTGACAGGTTGTATACTGATAGGTTGTATACTGATAGGTTGTATACTGATAGGTTGTATACTGATAGGTTGTATGCTGATAGGTTGTATGCTGATAGGTTGTATACTGATAGGTAGTATACTGATAGGTTGTATGCTGATAGGTTGTATATTGATAGGTAGTATACTGATAGGTTGTATACTGACTGATAGTTGTATACTGATAGGTTGTATACTGATAGGTTGTATACTGATAGGTTGTATGCTGATAGGTTGTATGCTGATAGGTTGTATGCTGATAGGTTGTATACTGATAGGTAGTATACTGATAGGTAGTATACTGATAGGTAGTATACTGATAGGTAGTATACTGATAGGTAGTATACTGATAGGTTGTATGCTGATAGGTTGTATATTGATAGGTAGTGATAGGTTGATATGACAGGTTGTATACTGATAGGTTGTATACTGATAGGTTGTATACTGATAGGTAGTATACTGATAGGTTGTATACTGATAGGTAGTATACTGATAGGTTGTATACTGATAGGTAGTATACTGATAGGTAGTATACTGATAGGTTGTATACTGATAGGTAGTATACTGATAGGTAGTATACTGATAGGTAGTATACTGATAGGTTGTATACTGATAGGTAGTATACTGATAGGTTGTATACTGATAGGTAGTATACTGATAGGTAGTATACTGATAGGTTGTATGCTGATAGGTTGTATGCTGATAGGTTGTATGCTGATAGGTTGTATATTGATAGGTTGTATACTGATAGGTTGTATATTGCTAGGTACTATACTGATAGGTTGTATACTGATAGGTAGTATACTGATAGGTTGTATATTGATAGGTTGTATGCTGATAGGTTGTATGCTGATAGGTTGTATATTGATAGGTTGTATACTGATAGGTTGTATACTGATAGGTTGTATACTGATAGGTTGTATACTGATAGGTTGTATGCTGATAGGTTGTATGCTGATAGGTTGTATACTGATAGGTAGTATACTGATAGGTTGTATGCTGATAGGTTGTATACTGATAGGTAGTATACTGATAGGTTGTATACTGATAGGTTGTATACTGATAGGTTGTATACTGATAGGTTGTATACTGATAGGTTGTATACTGATAGGTTGTATACTGATAGGTAGTATACTGATAGGTTGTATACTGATAGGTAGTATACTGATAGGTAGTATACTGATAGGTAGTATACTGATAGGTAGTATACTGATAGGTTGTATACTGATAGGTAGTATACTGATAGGTAGTATACTGATAGGTAGTATACTGATAGGTTGTACACTGATAGGTTGTATACTGATAGGTAGTATACTGATAGGTAGTATACTGATAGGTTGTATACTGATAGGTAGTATACTGATAGGTTGTATACTGATAGGTAGTATACTGATAGGTTGTATGCTGATAGGTTGTATGCTGATAGGTTGTATATTGATAGGCCATATACTAATAAACTACATGCTGTTAAGCTATATGCTAATAAGCCATATGCTGATAAACTATATGCTAATAAGCTGCATGCCGATAAGATATATGCTGATAAACTATATGCTAATAAGCACTATGCTAATAAGCACTATGCTAATAAGCACTATGCTGTTAGGATTTTCAGAAAATAGCCTATAAGCATATAGGCTATATCCTGAAAAGCCTCAATAAGCCTTAATAATTTATAAGCGCTTAATGCTAGTGCTGGAATTAGTAGGAACTCTAAGTTTCTTACAATTCATTTTTGATTGTTCTATGTTCTTATGTGTATGTGTGTTTATATATGTATATGTGATGCATATTTTCCTATCTGTTTTTGACGAATAATTAAATGAATATATATATATAGTTTAACGCTATATGCCGATAAACTATATGATAATAAGTTATATGTTGATAAGCTATATGATAATAAGCTATATGTTGATAAGTTATATGTTGATAAGTTATATTTTGCTAAGTTATATGCTGATAAACTATATGATAATAAGATATATGTTGATTTGATATATGCTGATAAACTATATGCTAATAAACTATATGTTGATAAGTTATATTTTGATAAGTTATATGCTGAAAAACTATATGCTGATCTAAACGTGAATAACTAACAGCAGTTGGAGGAGAATTGAATCCCAGTTCTTCTGGAATCGTCGAATGCAGAGATATGACTATAACAGAGAAAACCAAAATCATTGCAGAGAAATGATCATCAGATGATGAAATATAGCACACTTGAAGTCTCACTTGTAAATCATTAAACAGTACTTTTCATTATCCATATACCGGTCCTAGGATAGTCCGAGATTTGACCTCTGATAGGCTTCGCTTATAATAGAACACACAAGAGTTCAATGAACTTGAAGATCGGTAATTTAAAATGTCAAGATTTAATCAACCACTGTACACAGGTACAACCGTTGTACACAGGTACAACCGCTGTACACAGATACAACCGTTGTACACAGGTACAACCGTTATACACAGGTACAACCGCTGTACACAGATACAACCGTTGTACACAGGTACAACCGTTGTACACAGGTACAACCGTTGTACACAGATACATAACTACTAAGTACGTTGACTTAGTACGTAGCTCAGCAAAAGTAGTTCACGTTAATAAAACCATTATAAAATATTTCTGAAAATAATTTAAACAAGTAATTATGGACATTTAGTTCTAAGATAGATGTCTTGAGATTAATCCACACACAGAAGATTATGGGCAAATTTAAATTATAAATGTCTACATAGAAAAGGTATTTTAAACAATTATCTATTATTTATTATCATCACTATCATCTACTTCTTCTTCCATTGAATCCCAATTATTAATTGAATCCAAACTAAGGTCGAGATATGAATAGAAACTTTTCCATACGTTTTATAAAGTTATTTACTATAATAGTAATATTTATATAATACTACTATTATAATAGTAAATATTTCTTGTTCATATTTACATTCATCAAACGATTTGACTGAAGTGTATGAGCGTCTGTTGCTATCCGTACCATCGTCTCTCTTCTACAAATATACATACATATATATATACACACATACAAATACACAAACAAATACTAATGCACATACAAATACACATACATAGACACAAATTAATACAAATACATTTATAAGTCAAGTACAAAGACCTTAGAAATACAAATACAAAGACGCATACAACTACATATACTAATACACACAATAAACACACATATAATGTATCTATATATATATATATATATCATATATAGATATAATATAATTAAATATATATATATATATATAATATATATAATATATATATAATATCTATATAATATGTATATATATATATGTATGTATGTGTGTGTGTGTGCATGTGTGTGCATGTGTGTGTATAAAATATATATGTGTGTGTATTTTAATATATATAAATATATATATATATATATATATATATATATCATATAATATAATATATATAATACAATACAATACAATATAATATTATATATATATATATATATATATATATATATATATATATATATATAAGTACCAGCTGCTGCAACAATCTGCTACCGGCCCCACTTTTATAAGCTTGATTTCCATAGGACGGTGACAGACTAGAATCGTTCTTGTTTCTGGTTGGTTGAGAGGCTTCTGAAATATAAGCAATACTGAAACATTAATGCAAGTCATGATTTATTATCATTATAACGATTCTTGATCACTTTGGCCAACTTCTGTCTGCTATAGTTTGTTAATTATCATCTCCATAATTGCCAGAGATTCAGCACTCAGGAACGCTTAACAATATAAAACGATATCATATTATCAAAAAATGTAGTTATTGATCAAAAAACTGATAAAGCTAATGTTAACGTTAGTTCCTCACTCGATAGCGATGTCAGTGACGGGTGATCCCAGGATTTGAACCCCGCACATACTGATCCGCGGTCGAAAATCTTACCGACATCGCCACTGGGTCCATCCAGTGATGAAACTCTACAAGTAGAGAATCCTAATGGTAAAGATGATTAAATTGAACTCTGATTTCAAAGGATTGAATAGCAGATGAATTGACAGCTGCATGGATTGGGCAGGCAACTACAAATGTAAAGGTATAAGCTACCTTTAACATCTGTTACTCTATCACAAGGGACAGTATCAGAGCCTGACCAGCTGCAGGGATTCGAACCGATGGTCTACAGCTTCTCAGGCAAGCATGCTGTCCGTTCGGTCACCCCATAGGTACAATACTTAAAAAGCCAAGACTTACGCTGTAGACCCTGGTTGATATAAGGAGCTCGCCTTTTATCTATTTCTCTCTGTCTAGATTCTGAACCAATACCACCTGACTTGTAATTCCAGGTCCTCTGATTCTATAGCCACAAAAATATATCTTAATATAACTTCAATGTTTTCCAAATACAACAACTGAAATACATTTCAACTGACACTTGAAAGAATGAATTAAGTTTATCGAATTTAAGTGAGACAAATGTGTAATTATTGAAACTACAAATAATTATATTTATTAGCCAAACAGCTTATTAATATCAACGAAACTTTTATTTTCAAATATAGGAAAAGTAACAAACCACGTGCGCCTGTGATGGAGGCAAAGACCCCGTTGAAGCTCTTCTAGGATTTCTATCCAATTGCACGAGCTTTCGCATATGGGCTGATGTACGAGGTTGTCCTATTGGTCGTTGAAAATGGGAATCTTCTCTGACTGGTTGGCTTAAAAGTTCTTCTAGTTTAGACCCGCCTCCTAAGCGTTTGACAGACAAGCCCACGGGCGAATTGGGAGATAGGGGTGATAGAAGAGCACCGGAAGATAAAGTATCCGAGGCAGAAGATGATGAGAATAGCAAGGAGGAAAGCAGATTAGACGATGATGGAGAAGCTGATAGAGCACTCGATGGCGTTTGTAGATTAGATAATGATGAAAGGTTGGAAGAAGATAATGATGAAGTCAGAATTGAGGTCGACGATGGAATTTTGGTGAAATTGTTGTTGCCGACACTTTCAGATCTGGTGCTGGTAAGACTGCAGTCCAGGGGTGATGAAGTCAGAGTGGCGGCCATGTCCCACATCTCCCTGTTAAGTCAATTAATCAGTCAATTATTTAATCAATCAATCAATCAGACAATTCATTAATCAATCAGTCAATTAATTAATCAATCAGTCAAATGACTAATCAATAAATCAGTCAGTTAATTATTCAATCTAGAAGTCGTTCTACTAATTAAATAATTTATCAGTGAATGACTGCGTACAAACAACAAAATGCACTTATTTTTAAGCTAGAAATTTAGAGTGAGATAGGCCTACTTATTGACTGATGATTCATAGTTATGCTTACTCTTCGTTACTTACGAGGCAAATTCCTGCAGAGTATTGTTAAATGCTGAGGTATCCATGGGAGCGTGGTCAGTACCACAGCTGTCACTGCTGCTTCTGCTGCTGCTCCGCTCAGCTGTGTCTCTGACATACTCCTGCTGCTGCCGCTGCTGCTGCAGCTGCTGTAAGAAAGAATCTCTAGAGCTGCCATTATCTGGGGGTTGTTGCTGTTCATTAAAATTCAATAAAAATTAATTCTAAAAATATTGCTTTTAGTCAATATCAAGTTATATAAGGTATAAATGAAAAATAATTTTTTTTGCAGTATCAGCAAAGTTCAAATGCGAAATAAAACTCTGCAGATATTCAGTCAGTCATAAATTGGCAAAGATAAACAATTTGCACAGCGTAAACTATACCCTTGGTAAATATTCAGATAGATATATAGATTGACGAAATAGCAAGCAATTTTCTTAAGATGGAATAGAAATTAAGCTTCAATTGCTTATGATCTGTAATACAGGCTAAAACGTATACTTAGAACATAGTTGAAATGTTCATTTCTTTATTCGCCAAAAACAGACAGGATCAAGATGCATCACATATACATATATACACACACCTACACACATACCCATAAGATCATAGAACAATCAAAATAAATTTTAAGAAACTTAAATAGAGCTCCTACTAATTTCAGCACTAGCATTAAAAGCTTCGTAAATTAAATACCTGAAATGACGTGACATAATACGTACGAGTAGTGTGGTTAGAATGGACCCAGAATTAGCAGTCGGATAGCTTACGCCAACTCTTCTAGCCCTAGGTCTCGCTTCCGCTATGAGATAACAACAACAACAAGTCATCAAATTTTTATTTTATTCCACTATTCAAATAGTTCGTATAAATGAATTATGGATTTCTTTTCGTCCGTGTTCTGTATGCAATTCTAATGAAGTTAGAGTATTTAATAGAATTTCAAAACTCTACTGTCCTCTACTGGTATATACTGATCATATATACATGTACTGATCATACATACTACTCATACTGACCCGCGGTCGAATATCTTACCGGCATCGCCACTGGCTCCAGCCATCTTGATCGGTTGATCAGTTATTGTAACATATGATGTCTGAGACGACCCTGATATCATCCGCAGCTGATGAACAGAACGCTAAACAATTCTTTGATTTCGCTGTATTACAGAAAACTTCTGATATTGATCGGCCGCTTAATAGTAATTCGATCTGATTGGCTTAATAGTAATTCGATCTGATTGAATAAGTCAATTAATTAACTGATTATCTGACACAATGATTAATTGATTAGTTGATTGATTACCTGCAGTCCTTCCGCTGGAAGAAACATCCGGAGCAATGGAAGATGAGGAGGTCGATTGGAAGTCCTGAGGTCTGGACAGGAAGTAGTTAAAAAGTTGATCAGTGAGCGCGTCGTCCAGAGTATTTGAGCTAGAGACAGGAAGTGGAGATAAAAGTGGATTGGATGAAAGTCTTCTACAGTTGTTTAGCGATATTCCTCTTTCTAACTGATCGGCCAGCTCTATCACCTGCAATCAATCAATACATCAATAGAGCAATAGTTCTATCACCTGCAATCAATCAATAGATCAATAGCTCTATCACCTGCAATCAATCAATAAATCAACAGATCAATAGCTCTATCACCTGCAATCAATCAACACATCAATAGAGCAATAGCTCTATCACCTGCAATCAATCAATAGATGAATAGAGCAATAGATCAATAGCTTTATCACCTGCAATCAATCAATAGATCAACAGATCAATAGCTCTATCACCTGCAATCAATTCATAAATCAATACATCAATAGATCAATAGTTCTATCACCTGCAATCAATCAATACATCAATAGATCAATAGCTCTATCACCTGCAATCAATCAATAGATAAATGGATTAATAGCTCTATCACCTGCAATCAATCAATACATCAATAGATCAATAGTTCGAACACATGCAATCGATCAATACATCAGTATATTTAAACAATCAGCAATCAATCAATGCACCATTCAATAAATCAACTACCTACTGACTGAAATCTGTTCATAAATGAACAGATTTCATGACTGATGACTCATGCTGCGCATCAGTCATGAGTCATCATCAATTGATGACTCATGACTGATGCTGTGCATCAGTCATCAGTCATCAATTGATGAATACTTCAATTCAATATATGAACAGAGTTCAATCGCCAGCAATCAGTCGAAACATCAACAGAACCATAGTCCAATCACCTGCAATCGATCTATTCATCGATATATCAAGCGCTAAGTGACATGCAATCGATCAACAGAGAGGTTTAGGACTATTAATTTTTATCAGCTACACCTCTGAATTTAAATAGATTCCCAATTTTCTAGGAAAAGCAGCACCAAGATTTTAATGCAATAATATTAAAATCAAACCAACGTCAGAAGGGGCATTCGGTTGGTGAACGCCTAGGTTCCAGAAATTGCTACAAATATGTTAACGAATGAAAGAGTCTCAAATAGGGGATTGACTGATGATATGACGTAGGACAGAGAGGATTTGAGACAGTCTATTCGTATCCCGACCCTAGTTAAACTGGGATTCAAGGGAAGATGATGATGATGATGATGATGATGATGATGATGAATTTTAAAATCAACCTCCTGTATCTGATCCAGTTCGCTTTTACTCGGCTTTCGATGTTCCCTCCTCCACTTCTTGTACTCTGTTAGTACTGAGTCGTAGCTTCGACTCCAATATTTCCCTTCTAGCACCACGGCCTGCAAGTGAAAGTATAAAAGCTAAGGTTAAAGTCAGTTTCATCACTCGAAAGCGATGTCAATGACGGGCTAGCCTAGGATTTAAACCCCGCACGTACTGATCCGCGGTCGAGTATCTTACCGACGTCGCCACTGGCTCCAGCCAATTTTATAATGACAATATTACTCCAGTCAATTTATTATAATGGTATAATAATATTAAAAACTAATAAAGCAATAAACAATAAGTGAACAAATAAACAAGCAGTAAAAATCATAAATAAACAGTACACCATTAATTTCAATACACGTAAGAAAGACAATTTTTCAAAGGAAAATCACTTAGCGTGCAATTACAAGTTACCATAGTATTTTTACACTATTTCGCATTTATGCGGTATAAAATAATATTTATAAATAATTACATTTATATTGTATAATTTAATTAATGACTAATATGAATATAATTGTATAATTATTTTTCAATAATATTTCTTGATTTACTATTTCTTAAGTTCAATAAACTTTATGCACGCTAACAAAATTCCTAGCACATTGCTCTAATAAAGCTGCTAAAGTCTGTTCTATGTACAAGGACGTATACTGAGACCGACGATCCTAACAGGTATTTGAACAGAAAGCCTTCCGCTTACAAGGCAAGTCTACTACCAATCCGGCAAGGCAACTGATGGCAGAAAATTAGATTAGATCGTTAAGAGAAAATCTAATTTAAGGGAGACGATTAGACTATGATTAACAGAAAAGAACTAAAAGAAGGAATAACAGAAGTAGTGGAGTCCGTGGTTCAAATTAAAGTAATTCCAAGTAAATCTGTAAATATAAAATAGAAGTTATGGGCAAGGGCGTGCCTAGAATGTCCGGCAGATTAATCGCTTACTTTTTTTATTTATTCCATATAGTTACACACATGACATACCGCATGTGTTTACAATGTTTCCTTTCTTAAGTTTCTGTTTTTGTAGTTTTCGTTATTTCCTCCATTCCTCTCCATGGTTATTAGTAATCGTTGCCTTTTGTTGGCGCTCCAATAGCAGCCGGCGCGGATTTAAGAATAACTTCCATCACCCTGGGGATTGTTTTACTTTCAAAGCTATCTACACGCGGTCTTCCAAAGTGGTCGCCCACAATTTACTAACCGCGTGCAACGTGGCTTTACATCGTTCTACTCACGCGCAGCTTAACTGAGTGCGCTAAATCCCCCCCCCCCAACTTGTGCTATATATCAGCCGTGATCTCTAGGCAAGGGCATAAGAAAACAGTGTGTCATAAGAGAGAGAAAAGTGCAAAAATGGAAATCAAGAAAGAGAACACTAGACCTTGTTCGAAGGTTACGCCTGAAAATATCGAAATAAAAATAAGAATTGTTATTATTATTGCCTTGAAAGAGAATACGTCGAAATAAAGGCCAGCTGTTGACTCTATTACTCTAAAACATCAGTGCCCGCACGTGTGTTTAGTGCAAGTATCTAAATGTTAAGAACCTCCTGATGAACTTTGACACTCAGCATATATCGTATAGCTAAGAAATATACCAATCGCGCCACAACTCTCAAATTTGTTATATTGATCTGATACAGTTTAATTTCAACGAGCCGAATTTACCTTGAAAACAAAACAGAACTTATAATTAATATTCGGCCGATCAACGCACCGATCCGTCAGCCAACTTTAAATAAGTTGTATGTTGCATAGCGACCGTCTGTTCACGTCTTGTTGTTGTTTTTGCAGTTTTGCTCTGTTGTACACGCTTTGCGACGTCTTGTTGTTGTTGTTGCTGTAGTTTTGTTCCAGTCGCTGCTATGTTGCAAACGTCTCGCGACGTCTTATTGTTGTTGTTGCTGTTGTTGTTGTTAAGTGTTATTACGAAATATTATACGATGGCACTGAGTCCATCTTCTAGCGCCGATTGCTACTGCGGCTCTTTCAAACTAGAAGATCTCGAGATGCCAGGCGTCGATTCGATAAGTTCCTTTGATAGAAACACTTTTATCTAACTTCTGAAATTTACTCCCGATGTAAAAAATGTAATAATAAATCTAAAATAGCAATAATAATGATAACAATTTAACGTTAATGTTACATCTTAGGGTTACATCAGGGTTACACAGTTGCCGTGTCCGGGTCAAATACTAGACAAATTGCAAATGTCGCAAGCGGCGGCAAAGCAAGAACTGAGGAAGGCAAATTGAAGCTACATCAGATATGCCTATGCATGCAAATATATTTATAAAGCGGCGGTGAAGTGATTTTCTCCTCTTCATAAATTCGTTTAATAGTTATACAGATATATAGGAGATCGATTTGAGATCCTAGACGCCTGGATGATCATTCCAGCGAATATAAGATCATAGACGCCTGTATGATCACTCAAGCGAATATAAGATCATGGAAGCCTGGATGATCGCTCCAGCGATTATAAGATCCTAGACGTCTGTATGATCATTCCAGCATATATAAGTTGTTGGATGCTAGTAACAAAGAAACAGACGCTTATGCACGAGAAACAAAGTCCAACAAATAAATCAAACACGGCAGACAGCCAGGCCTGGGTGAATGATTTATGAAGTAATTGAGGTCAGATTAAATCATCACAATATAAAATAGCACTAAGAGACCGTTGAGATGCTAAAAATTAAACAAACATGACCTTAATAATGTAGATTTTAAGCACACGGGTGGAAGTGATTGAAAATTTAAGTCGCTAAGTGAAGAATCGTTATTTCTTTGTGCTTTTCCAATCTGACCTACTCTAATCCTGAACCTATACTAGGTGAGCCATCGCTATCCTTATCAAATACAATAGTATACCCATCCCTATCCTAATAATAAAACCTTTAGAATGGGTAGTCTTAAATTCTCAATTATACTCTATTCTAAAATGACGTTGATTCTGTATCAGATGCGAAAGCCTCCAAATTTTTCTATATTAAGTCTAACAATATATAATCACAATATATAATAAATTACACAGCTACTAATTGTTTAATATTTGCTTACTTCTATAATTATGTAATATATATATATATATATATAACAAAAATAACAGTAATTAGCTTAACATCACACACGGAACACAAAATAGATAAGATACAGGCAGGACTTGGATTAAATAGATAAGTATACAAATTATGCAACAAAAATATTACAATAATAGGTACGCCTACGCGTAGCTATATTTCTTATTTTGATGAGATATAGATTTTCGGCGTAAAATATAGCGCTAAAACATACTTTTTACTATCTCACTCAGTAAGTTGGAGAGCAAGCCTACATTATTCGCACAGCTATATATTTTGTCTTTTACTTTAACATCAGCAAGAAATTATATAACTTCAACATCAGCAATAAACATCGGGATCCACTGGAATTTACCGTTTCCCAATTCTGTAACTAGGACTCTATAAACACGTGCCACAGCTGATATTACAAAGTATTGACTGCGGCGCCATGGATCCGGTACAAAACAGAGGCATAGGCTATGTCTATCTCTAATAGGCAGACTGGCACAGTGTATATCTCTAAATAAACCAGTTCTCTTAGACTAGTGCAGACTCGAAAATATCTCTCTTTCAACCTCCGCAGATTAATCTTAAAATAATTTTACTAGTTTTCTTATAATAAATGTGGTCATTTTTATCAAACTTTATATGCTCAAACCTAAAACAATGTATTGAAAAATCTCCCATCTCGCTCTATAGTGATAGTAAAATTTAGCGTTGATTGTGATGGTTTCTAGTACGTCACGGAGTTATTGGACGCCATGCACAGACCTATAAACCATAGGTCTGTGCTACAACCCGTAAACATGTTTTAGTGCCGATGTTGCGATACATCAGCCGAGGTCTAACTCGCCGTCTGACGTAGCAGACAATTAACGTGACGTCACACAACTCGCCGTCTGACGTAACTGAAAATTAACGTGACGTCACACAACTAGAGGTCTGACGTAGTTAACAATTAACGTGACGTCACGCTATTAGCGGAGCGGCCATATTTGACTTGAGGCTTTCTTCCTATGCTATTGTCTCTAGTGCTTATACATCCAGCAAACTTTGAAGGCATAGTTGGTCTCAGCTATCGAAGGTAAAATTGAGAAGAAGTTACTGCACGCATTCAGAAAAGATTTTATTTCAGAATCGTTATAGTGTACGACCTGAATGGACAGGACACATCCAGAGCAAGAGAGAGAGAGAGAGAGAGAGAGAGAGAGAGAGAGAGAGAGAGAGAGGGGGGGGACAGAGCGAGAGAGAGAGTGTTCTAACCATCATAAAGCATACTCTAACAGTACTCCCAGTGCTCATCAATCTAAATCTCGTCGATATATTAATTATGCGAAATGCATCAAAAATTTAAATTGTTTAATCTGCTTTCAGACATAGAACAAACTTCAAATATGAATAAAAGAATAGGCCCCAATTTTAATTTCTCTTTCGTGTTCAAAGTCTTCATAAAATGCGCAGTCGATCATTTAATTGTCGACCATAAGTTACGCTTTCGATACCAAAAAGCATCAACAATCTTACTCTCTTTAGACGTGCCGTCTGATAAAGCATACATTAGAATGAAGACATGAAGAAACGAAAATACAATGAAATAGAAAAAGATAGAGCCTAGTGTAAAGCCAGTATAAAAAACTACAACAAATATAACAAAAGCACCAACAGTATCTGGAGTAATACTATCATCAATGACAACATAAAGCACTAAGGAATCAAAGCTACGCTGATATATATAAACTACGCATAAAAATGACATCTGTTGCAGATGGGAGCAAAAGCAGAAGTTAGGCAAATCAGCAGGAGGCGACAAAGGCACTATGAGCCAAGGGCCCTCCTAAGATAAGAGTGGAAGGCTGCAGCATGGTTTTTCATAAGTCTAACAACAACAACATTAAAAACAAATAATATATTAGAAGAAAACGTACCTCAGGGTTTTTATGCGAGTGATCGCAGGTGGGTGTTTCGAACCTGCAGACAATGGGTCGACGATATCTCCTGCCTGTAATTATATTACATCTCATGTAATCCTGTAATTATATTACATCTCATGTAAGCCTGTAATTATACTACATCTCATGTATGCCTGTTATTATATTACATCTCATATAGGCTTGTAATTAAATTACATCTCATGTAAGCTTGTAATTATATTACATCTCACGTAAGCGTGTAATTATATTACATCTCATATAAGCTTGTAATTACATTACATATCATATAAGCGAGTAACACACAACGCACTGTAAACACATTGTTTACTTTAAACATATTTCTCCACGAGAGTGAGAAATTGAGTCATTAAGGGGAAAATAAGGACACTGGTCGAACCTGGGGGAGAAATATCAGAGGATTCTGGGTGGTTAAATTATATTTACATGAACCTCGGGAGCTTTTAGGGGAGGGATAGTGTACATTAAAGAAAAGGTAAAAGCTGAAGCTAAAGCTTAAAAGCAAAAACTAAGCCAAGCCCATCGGCAGTTTTCTGATCGGTAGCATGTAAATGACGGAGAGGGCAATGATTTTTAACCCTTCACCGACTGATCCGCTGTCGAACAACTTGCTAACAAGACACCAGCTCAACTTAGACAGTAGTCATAAAGTTCTAGCGTTGAAATATAATTTATAGCAGTCTAGTGCGCCAACCTAATACTCTACAATATTGTGTGCACGCAGTCGATTAGTGCGTATTTTAAAACTGTTTCTCTAAGTTTTATAAAGGTAGAAATAGTTTCAAAAAGTGTTAAGCTAAAAAGACAGAAAATTCCACACAGTTTGGCTTAATTTAGTGTTTGCACGCAAACCTATTGAGTGATACGGTCATTCTGAAATGATAAAATAGACGTTAACTGTGCAAAAAGTTTACAGCTGTTTGATGTCAAAGTCAATCTTTCCTTTGACTTGATATAAACATATGTCAGCGGGCTTTCTACTTTATTTACTTGCAAATAACTTTCTAGTAAAATTTACCAGCTTACATCTAAAAATTTGCTTGCTAAGCCCATCAACCAAGAAGAGCTCATGGACTAGTATAGTGTGCTTTCATAAAGCACATTGGTATGGCACGTCGATAACTAGTAAGACATTTTTTATGACACTGGTAACGAGATAAATGATAAGACACTTTGATAAGACATTTTGATAAAACATTTTGATAAGACACTTTGATAAGACAATTTGATAAGACATTTTGATAAGACATTTTGATAAGACACTTTGATAAGACATTTTGATAAGACATTTTGATATGACACTTTTTTACGCATATGAGATATGACGCATTGAAAACTCCTGACTATCAAAGTTGTTCATGTAAATATTGTTCCGCTAATCAATACTGCTCAGAACATCATGTACAGAATCAGACAAAATTGACATAAAAGCATGAGCTAAATATAATGTTTGAATCTGCACACAGATAAAGTACTGATAGTCAGAAATGATCAGACGCGGTTTCGAACCTATTGAACTCATTGGAACTCTTGCTTATCAAGCAAACGAGTTCCAACCGCGACCATCAGCCGACAAAAAATGGTAGATGAATAATTACAAAGGAAAGAGTAAAGAAAAGGACTCACATGCTGGGTCCATTCCCTTCAGAATTACCAAAAAGGAAAGAGTAAAGAAAAGGACTCACACTGTAGAAACCATTCCCTCCAGATGATATTGTTCAGTCTGATCTTCATCTTGATCGACAGATCAACTCCTTTGAAATCATTCCATCTGGGAGACTGCAGCTTGTTACTGGTTAGCATTTCAATAGCAAAATAAATAAGATACAAATACATAAAATACAGTAGTAAATACATTACTCTGTTCTTGTATTAAATGAATGTTTAGAATACTCTAAGATATCAACCCTAGAAGTTCAATTCATCTGACTAGTCATTTGCAATCTCACTTTACCTGCTATTACAAAGCGAAGTGGTAATTAAGCTAGTATGCCTTTCACTGAATACTTTTATTAGCACATTTTAAACCGTTAGACAGGTTTATTATCCATGTTTCCAGTCCCACGAATGACATAGACTATTTTATTCTCTGATCCTGGAATCGTAACGATCTTGGAATCTACATCAGGAATGCCCATGTAAAACTACCTAACGTCAGCTGCCACTCAAAACTCTGAGCCATTAGAACATTCGCTTGTTCTCTTAACCTGCCAATATACACCACACTCAGTGGGATATCCCACATCAAACGACGCTTTAAGGAAAGCGCAAAAATTGTCTTAAATTTACATTAAATGAACAGCATAAGATTAGTAGCCTACACTCTAGCTGTATAAAATTAGTCTTATTTGCAACTACTTTAATAATCATGTCACGTCATCATGCCTATCCTAGGACTGGTACCAGCCAATGATTTGTATATGTTCCCCCAAGTGACTCTATTCTTCATCATTTCCTAGAAGTTCATTTTTTTCCCTTCTGTCCTCCCACAAATATTATTCTTGCAGCCAATCATTCAATTATCAATCCAGCCACTTGATAATTGAATGATTGGCTGCAAGAATAATATTATAGCTTTATTGAATCTTAGTACAAAAGATTTCTCAGAATTAACTCAGAAGAACTGTCAGAAAGAACTATCGGAAAAACTGTTAAAAAGATTTGTTACACAGAACTGCCAAGAAAGAACTGTCAAGAACTGTCAGAATATAAAGTCAGAAAGAACCGTCATGCAGAACTGTCAGAAAGAATAATAGAATCGTCAGAACGACATTCAAGACTATAAACAGAAATATCTACGGACAGTAAACTTACCAGTAAGTTACTTCCAAGCACTTAAACAGATCAACTAATTCCGCCTCCAGCTCGACTGATCGGTAAACGGGTAGGGGGTCAAGGCCCCAGCCCGTCCCCAGCCCGGCCGTAGGCGACGAGAGCGAGCCAGCCCTGCGCCCTCCCTGAACGGCCCCGTACGGCAGCAGTGACCCCGAGTCGACCGGGTACTTGAATATCAGATCATTATCCGAGAACACGACTTTTTTGCCGCGCGATCCCTGTGACGTCATCGCTAGCGTCGGTGACGTCACTGATGAAGAAAGAGACCGGAGCGATGACGTCAGACATGATGTAGAGGGGTAGTTGGTAGAACGGAGGGCTGTCGAAGATGGAGATATCGCTGAGGAGTCGAGTAGATGACAACTGATCGATCTATTTCGTTCAGATCTTAATTTAGAGTCCGTTTCGACGGTTGCAGAGCTACCGTCCTCAAGACTAGACTTCATAAAGGCTCCACTGTGAATGGGCTGGCGGCTTATTCTTACAGCTTCAAGCAGCCGTTGTCTTTTCTGCTGCTGCTGCTGGATTTGACGCTGCCACTGTTGCTGTTGTTGCTGTTGCAGCTGTTGTTGTTTTTCTTGTTGCCGAAGCTCCAGTTGCTTTTGTTGCAGTTGCAACATCTGATTTTGTCTTTGCTGCTGCAGCTGTTGTCGTTGCTGTTGTTTTTGTTGTTCTTCCTGTTGTTGGTTCAGCAACTGTAACAACCGATTTTGCTGTTGCTGCTGCTGTTGCTGCCTTTGCTGTTGTTGCTGATGCTGCTGTAACTGCTGCTGTAGTTTTGCTATCCTCTCTCTATCGACTTCTGCAATATGACTGTACGAAGCTAAAACATCGTCATTTTCCACAATTTCATCAGCAATACACACACCACTATTATCGCCACTGTCTGTATAATTATAATCTACAATCCCTTCGTCAGGTTCTATCTTTCCCACCGACGTCACTAAATCCATCCCTCCGTTAACCTGATCGGACTGAGAGACTTGGGAATTATACCCAACAGTTAAATCCATAACGTCAAAAGTTTCCTCATCGTATTGCACGGGCTGGACCTCTAGTCTCGAAGTACGAGAAAAATTCTGAACTGTGTCACCCCCTGACCAAATCCCAAATGGAGTCCCAACGTTTAGGACTGGCTTCGTGTTGTCGACTGAGTTTATCTTACCTAGAAGAAATTCTTCTAGCTCCACGTCAGTTATCTGCATCCAATCCATGATAACACCAAGCTCTCGCATTGGATCCCAAAGAGGTTAGAGTTTTCTTGTAATGACGATCGTCAATTAGTTACAATATCACCAGAGACGAACCAGGGTATTATCACGATACCACCAGGTTGTCACCAAGCTACCACCAGGATATCACCACGTTACCACCAGGCTATCACCAAGCTACCACCAAGTTGTCACCACGGTACCATCAGGATATCACCACTGTACCACCAGGATATCACCAGGGTACCATTGATAATTAATTCGTGAAATAACTTATTATGAAATTAATGTAATCCATTATTTGAAGGTTTACATTTTCCAGATCTTCAAATACTGTGTCAATGTTGTTTTTCCGATTATTTCAGTGGCTCTAGGAAATCAATACAAAAATAACATGTTTGGACGATTGAAAAATACAGTAGATTCGAATACGTATAAAAATCAAACTTTCTGAATCCAGTGCAAGCTTTGATATACCGCAAAATATAAATATCAGACTTATCATTACTATTATTATTATTATTATTATTATTATTAACAAAGAAAACTTACATAGCAGTGTCATGGTCGAACTCGGTCTTTGAGACTACTTTACAGGAAGAGTTCAATAGCAATAATAAAATAAATAACAATTACATTTAAATTAATATCTAAACTAGTAAAAATGTCTATATATGAGTGGAGCTTTATACCATCCAGCAACATGTCTAGCATAGATGAATAGATCAGTTCGGTAATTGAAAACATGTTTTGTTGCATGTTAACACTGGTTTGTTTATGTTGACATCTGATACATATATTTACATGTAAATGTAATGAGTCTACATTATAACATCGTTATAATGCATGCATATCGTTATAATGGGTGTCAGAGTTAAACTACATGTATAAGTGTTAAGTTATACTTTAATTAATATCCGTATTGTAGGTTGTAAAGTAAATAACATTTCTAAAGAAAGCTTGTATTAGAAATTTTACGAGAAACTAGTACATTTCAATAGTATTCTATGCAGTGTTTACGTTTTCTTGTCCACTGTTTACATTTGGTGTCCCCGATGTTCTGTTTATAGCTAGTACTGAAAAGATCTATTAAATGAAATACAGCAGGGTTGGGCGGGTTTTATGGTTGAGCGAGCTTTATTTGGTTTCGTTTTATTTTTTTAAGAGATTAAATGAACTCGCGAGAATAGTATAAAGTTGCAATTAAAATACAAAATTAATTTTGCATTTTATAAATTTATTTTACAGTATAACGCATGTATTTATTGAAACTTAATGAACTGAAATTCTCTGAATATACTTAAAGAAAGGCGACTAAAGCTAAGGTTATCGTCAGGTTCCTCACTCGAAAGCGATGTCAGTGACGGGCGAGCCCAGAATCTGTACCCCGCATAAAATTATACTGATATCTTATCTTATCTAACTAAATATATCTGCAAACATATGCCATTTCATCATTAAATCCAAACTTCAAATTCTACTTATTAATATGTCATTGCATCCTTTATCTCTAAAATATAACTTTTGTAATAATTGTATTTAATTATTACTTTGACAAACATTACTATCAAACTACTGAAGATTAAACAGTACTAAGAGGTCATAATATCCTGATTATACACGAGAAAAGAGAATGAGCTTGCTAACAAACATATCTGCAAAGTTACTAGCTAATAAAGTAACTAAGACATACTAAACAACAAGAGTTCAAAGTTGCATAGGCCAGCTAACCGTTGTACCAGGGATTGAAATGGCTTCTATTAAGTTTTTAAGCAATCTTTTTTGCACAGAAAAAAGCACTCGACAATTACTCAAACTCAGCTGAAATTTATGGGGAGATCTTGAAAAGTAAGTCCAGATAAAGGAGCATGAAAATCGCTGTGTTGTACCATTAGTTTGCATTTCTATGAAAAATTGCAAGGCGCTGAGGTGATTTTCCTTATCTTCTTTTAAAACCAGCAAATCTAATTTATACATGTACGCCAGCCTCGTCTAGCTTCTTATCAGCAATAATGGTCTACCTAATTACGCAAATGTTTACAGGATCAGTGATTTCAATAGGTAGTTCTTCGTTGGCTTCGAGTAGGCCCGCTGCAGTTTATAACAAAATGATGCTCGGTTGTGAATTTTACGCGTCACAATTAGGAAACAGTACGACAAAAGGCAGTCTTTGGCTCAGTACACATAGTAACAGCTACAGTTAGTAAAGAATATACAAAGAGTTCGGAACAGCTGCAGAGAGAGTGAGCTTGGGCTTCATGTTTTCATCGCAACACATAAATATCTGACTCCTAGATAACACAGAGGCTGTAATCTCGTAAACACTTGGGGATGTTGTCTAGGAACTTAGACCTAGGACCTGTCGTCTGAAGCCTACTGCATTGATTTTATACCCCAAGCTTAAAGTGTGTATAAGAACCCTTCCCCACTGAATACATATGGGAACCAAATGTGCGAAGATGTTTTATGCACAGCAATTACAAGACATTCAAAAATATGAAAAAAATTAAATAGGATTATGTGCCTATATTGAAAGTTGAAGGCAATGGGAAACCACCTCAGAAGCCATAATATTCCCAAGCTATAGGCTACACTAAGGTGCGGATAAGGCATAGAGTTTTGTGAAGGGATTAACTTGTTGATCGATGTGAGTAATATTATTTAAATTTGACCTGCCAGCTGCCACTAGGCAGAACACTAGATTGTGTGTGAGAGAGAGAGAGACAGAGAGAGAGTGAGAGAAAGAGAGAGAGAGAGCGAGAGAGAGATGAAAAAGATGAGAAAGTTGAAAACTAACATTGAATATAAAAATTAGTGCATAATAAGGCACAAAGCGTTATAACTATTCGTGATCATTATCCAGTATTACAGCCCTTTGGAGTAAAATGCTATATTCGAGTTCATTTGCGTGGTTTATTGTCCTGGCAAAATAATCAGTCGTTTCTGTTCTATTCTGTTATTCAATGTGAATTTCATTTACTGTACGTACTAGCTGGGTGAGCATCTAATGTTGTATAATATTATAATAATTATTAATTATTATAAATTAGTAATTATTAATATTATATAATAGTAAGATATTCAACGTTTAGCTGCTTAATTTAATATTTATTTATTCTAACTCACAAAATATCCAAAATCTACATCATACAAGTATGTCAATAAATCCTTAAATATAACTTTTAGGCATCTTCCTATCTCTTTATTATTTATTATCTATCAGTCACCTCGTTATTATAGGGCACGTCTGCAACCAGCTTGGTCATCAAACCAACATCACAATAATGTACCGTTATGCTTATAAACGATTTAAATAATAGCGCCTACGAGCCAGTAGCAATAAAACTGCGGGTACGCTTAACTATACATAGAACCTGCTGAATACCGAAGAATTAAATTTGATTGATCAATGGCCGGGTATTGAATAGAGATGGGAATCGAACAGAACCCGAATCGAACCGAACCCTAAAATCTAGAATTTTGACCGAACCGAACTCGAACCCAGTCTCTGACCGAACCCGAACCGAACCCGAACCCAGACTCTGGCCGAACCGAACCGAACCCAGACTCTGGCCGAACCGAACCGAACTCGAACCCAGACTCTAGCCTAACCCGAACCGAACCCTAACCCAGACTTCGTCCAAACCGAACTGAATTAAACTCTTGGAGGTCCTCTCTTCTTCACCAGCCTGACATTAAATAAAGATAGTAAGAACAATACAAATATATACATGTATATTTGTTTTTGCATTTGCATGTCTTACAGTATCTAACAGCATATAATCAGGTAAGGCTGGTTCCGACACAAATTTTAAAATAACAGATAGCAATATAAAGGAAAGGTAGCGTTAATAAGGAATGGTAGCGGGAAGCGAGACTGGTCTACGGAAGATATTGGATAGTCTGAATGATACGGCATTGAAATATGGAATGAAGATTAACATTAGAGACAAAAGTGATGAGAGTATACCAAAAAAGCTGAAAATGCTTGACTCAATCCAGGTAGATCTGTTGTTATTAAATTCAAATTATAAAATATTTCAAATTTTTGTATGCCATCTTAATATGTTTGCAGCCAGATTTACAAATATTTATATATCACATTATATATGTGTTAAGGCTATCTGGAGTAAATAATTTTGCACCATAGCAATGCATTAATTTCATAACTATTTTCGTAACTCATAATTGATCTGAGAGTTTAAAATTTGAAACCCTAAGGTAAATTCTGTAGCTTATTACAGGTCAGTTGGTAGCAAACGGTGTATATTATGATAATTTTTCTATGGAAGTACACGTGTTTACTAAATCATCTTTATTTGCCATTTTATGATACTAAATTGCACATTGTCTCTGAAATATTGGATCAAATTTTAGCCAAGACATTTCCATTTAATTATAAACGTATCTAATATATAGACATATATATATATATATATATATATATATATATATATATATATATATATATATATATATATATATATATATAGTGACAATAAAAATTTAAAAATAGATGAAGCATTCTATTTGCTCGTTATAATCAAGGAAAATATTTCGGATACAATAACTAATTAGGGGTCTATCTATATTATGAACATTTGTTGGTCAACTAACAATATTTTAAGAAATGTACTGGAATAAATACCACTTCTCTTCTTTTTTCATAGTCATATTTTTACCCAGGTGAAAAAATGTGGCAGCTATGACTTAATTAAGTTTTAAGCATATTTACCATAAACCAATTCAAACATGTTTGTCATAACCATAATTATTATAAGTAAAGTTAAACAATTGCAACATTATCCAAACCAAACCATTTCGAACTCGAATCGAACTTGAACCGAACGGAACTTTCATTTTCAACGAACCGAACCGAACAGAACTCTCAAATTGTCAACTGCTAACCGAACCCGAACCGAACTTTCATTTTCAACGAACCGAACCGAACCCGAACTCTGGAAATTCATAAAATTCCCATCTCTAGCATTGAAACAGTGATTTCTCCGTAGTATTTAAATCACAGATTTGTTAGATCCTAGATTCCTACTAGCACTGCAGCTTTTCTTTCAAGTCTGTGCTTTTAATAATTGTTTACAATTCAGAAATAAGATTTGTTGATTCAAATATTTCTTCAATAAAACATTTTATTCCATCTGCTTTCAATTTTCTTCATTATGTTCATGAGAGAATACTATACGCTGTCTACAAGACGGAATCTCTATAGTCTAGCCGATATTAGCTCATGTTAATTGATTACTAATTATAATTATACCCACGTAACATTGCCAATAAAATGATTGCATAATTAATTAATTGATTGGCACCAGTATGCCTTGAACGCTAGGTATATTTTCACACACACTCTCTCCTCTCTCTCTCTCTCACTCTCTCTGCCTCTCAAACACATACACACACCTTAGCACACACATGTATGGTACGCCTTAAACTGCAATATCATTCATGATCTCGCTCACGAAAGAGCACACTCTTGAACCTTGATTCGCTGAACCCCTCTACCAAGGTTTGGACAATTCTTTAGAGAAAGTTAATTTAATTGTTCCTACTGTTACCGTGCATTCCTATTGTTTCTCTGTGTATATCAGCTTCGGAGGAAAGATTTACTTTTAATTAATTTCTAACAGAAATCAAATAAAATCAAAGTCACTGGAACATTTATTTAGACATAACGAGTAAATGTGCAAATATTATTTACTTCAAAGTATGCCAAAAATCATTGTAATGATTGTGAAACTGTAAATTGTAAAACTGTAAATGAATTTATAATGCATAAAACTAAAGTTAAACAATAAATTTAAGGCTTTAAAAACAATCATCTACATTAATAATAGCATTGACGAGATATTGAAAAAACTTCAACCTCTGATTTTAAATACACACACGCACACTCACACACATATATATAATATATATATATATATATATATATATATATATATATATATATCTCTCTTAGTGTACTGCCTACTGGCAGGTCCATGGTATATAACGCCTCCACTCATCTCTATCATGAAGTATCTTCCGTTTTCCTCTTCATGTCCACATACGAGTGGATCTTTAAATCATTCATAACATTCCTTTTGACATTCCATTATTCTTGGGAATTCTGCTTTGACGAGGTGGGCCCCCTATGTCTTCCTCAGCTTCGACTAACATTTACTAGGCAGGGGCGTCATTCCCTGTGAAAACAATCCTGTTTATAAATTTACCCTATATACAGTATATATATATATAATATATATATATATATATATATATCTTAGTGCACTGCCTACTGGCAGGTCCATGGTACATAACGCCTCCACTCTTCTCTGTCTTCCGCCTTCCTCTTTATTTCCACATACGAGTGGGTCTTTAAATCATCTAACATACCTAATCTCGGTCTGCCCCTTCCTCTTTTTCCTTCCATTCTACCTTCTATGACCTCTTTTAATAGACCTTCCCCCCTTAGAATGTGTCCTATCCATCTCTTCTTCCTAGTTCTTAATACATTTATCAACTGTCTATCTATGCCAACTCTCTCCAGGACTTCCTCATTTGTAACCTTTTGAGTCCAGCTAATCCTCTCCATTCTTCTCCAAATCCACATTTCCAATGCCTCTAGTTTCCTAATATCTTCCTTCCTTAAGGTCCATGTTTCACATCCATGCAATAGCGTGGTCCAAACCAAGGTTTTCACTATCTTTATCTATGTGTCTTTCTTTAGATTTTTTGTTAATAGTTCTTTTCTACTACCAAAGGCCGCTTTTGCTTGTGCAATCCTACTGCATATTTCCGTCTCACATTTCCCATCATCGGTTATAGTATTACCCAAATATTTGAAACTCCTTACCTGTTCCAATTTCGTACCATTTATTGTGATATTAACTTCACCTTTATTATTGGACACTCTCATAACCTTAGTCTTTTTATATTAATCTTCATGCCATATCTTAGGGCCGTATCATTCAGCCTATCCATTATCTTATGCAATCCAATCTCGCTGCCCGCTACCATTCCTTGGTCATCTGCAAATCGTACATCTTGTAACAAATTCCCGCCTTACTTTTATTCCTTCTTCCAAGTCTTCCATGGCTTCATCCATCATTGCCTCAGCGTAAATGTTAAACAGCAGCGGCGAAATGCTACAACCTTGTCTTACTCCACGTTCTATTTCACCTTCTTCTGAGTATTCTTGTTGAATTTTGATTACTGCTCTTTGATTCATGTACAAGTTCAAAATTAGTCTTCTATCTCTCCAGTCAATTCCTATTCTTTTTAAGATATTCATCATCGTTATCCAATCAATCCTGTAAAAGGCCTTCTCGTAGTCTACAAAGCATACAAAAACGTCATTTCCATATTCTAAGCTTCTTTCGCAAAGAAACCGCATTACCCCTATTGCTTCTCTTGTGCCGCATCCTTTCCTAAAACCAAATTGTGTCTTGCTCAGCATCATCTCTGCTTTCGACTGAATGCGATTATTTACTATCATTAATAAGATCTTCGATGCATGAGGTATTAAGCTGCTTGTTCTGTAATCCGAACACTCTACAGCATTGGCTTTTTTGGGAATTGGAATCATCACTGACTTGGTAAAGTCGTCTGGCCAAATACCTGTATTGTACACTTCCATACATACCTCCATTAACTTTTTCAGTATTTCTCCTTCCAACATTTTCAAGAATTCTGCTGGGATTTCATCTATTCCGGCTGCCTTCCTCTTCTTCATACTGTTAATTGCAGAATAACTTTCCTCCTTCATTAAATCGGGGCCCCTTTTATCGTCTTCTATGATATTTTCTTCTTCTGTTTAAAATCCTCTTGAACTGGTTTCCCAGCCTTATCATACAGTTCCTCTACATATTTTCTCCATCTTTCTTTTACTTCTTCCAGCTCTGTCGTCAATTCCCCATCTTTACCCATTATACTAATGTTTTTTGCATCTCCTTTCTTTTTCTTATCGGTTCCTGTTAATATCCTGACTTCCTAGTATAATAGATCCGACCTCCCTCTTCTCTCATATTCTGCTAAATCACCACACTTTTCACTCCACCAATGATCTTTTGCTTTGTCTGTAATTCTTCTAAGTTCACTTTTTAAGCTTCTATATTTCCTTCGTCCATGACTGGTGTCAATACTTTTCCATTTCCTCCTTTCATCCATTTTGTCAGGCATTTCGCTTGTGATCCAAGGGTTTTTTTTAGCTGTATTTGCTTTAAGAAAGCCATAAACTTCTTTTGCACCTATTTTAATAGCTTCCTTTAGCTGACACCATCTTTCATTTACCCCTGTTCTTTCGTAATCCTTCATTTCCTTAACTTTTCTTTCCACTCTTCCTGAAACTGACTTCTTTTCTCGTTCAATCCGTTCAAATTCCATCTCTTACTGGTTTTCTTCATAAGTATTTTCTTCAACTGAAGCCCTACTTTTGCCATTACTAGATTGTGGTCTGAATTAATATCGGCTCCTGGATAAGCCCTTGAATTCTTCACACTATTCCTGTACCGTTGCTTTAACAGAATATAATCTAACTGGTATCTTTCCACGTTTCCGGTGCTTCCTGTTATTCCATGTATAACGCCTTCTCTTCTCATGTTTGAACCAAGTATTGGAGACCACTAATCTCATTCTATTGCAAAAGTCAACCAATTTCTGTCCTCTCTCATTTCTTTTTCCTAGACCATATTCCCCAACTTCATTCCATCTCTTCCTTCACCCACTACCGCGTTCCAATCCCCCATAACTATCACTTGATCTGTGGCTCTTTCTCCTTTAATCATTCCTTATATTTTTTCGTACATCGCTTCAATTTCCTCATCCTCTGAGGCTGATGTAGGCATGTAGATTTGGATAAACACCAAATCTACTGGATCTGCTTTGATCCGCACTAACATCAGTCAGTCACTGCACTGAAGAACCTTTGTTACTCGTTCACTTAAATTTCTATCCAATATTATTGCCATACCCTTCTCCCTTTTATCTCCTCCGGAGTATATAACCCTGTATCCATCACTTATAAAATCCCAGTTCCCAACCACCTTACTTCACTCATCCCTAGGACATTTATTTTCCCTTTCTCCATTTCCCTCTTTACATTTTCTAACTTTCCCCTTTCTCCCATAGTTCTCATATTCCATGTGCCCACACTTATCCTTTTGGGGCGCATGGAATGTCCTCCTGGTATATCTGTGGGGCAACCAAGGTGCCGTCTGGCCGTGGGATTCTTACCACCCCCTCCCCATTTAAGGGGTGTACGGGACTGGGGGCGTTCATTTTTGTCGTGATATACCATTATTTTCTTGGGCGACATGCTTTTTGACGAGGTTGGCCCCCTATGCCTTCCTCAGCTTTGACTGACATTTACCGGGCAGGGGGCGGCAATCCCTGAGAAAACTATCCTGTTCACCCGATTATATATATATATATATATATATATATATATATATATATATATATATATATATATATATATATAGTGGCCCTAAATCGTGTTAGACTTAAATAAATAGTTGGTAGATCTGAATCGATTATACACTGCAAACTTAAAATTAATAGTGACATGCATAAGCAGATGGTAAATCTAAATAGTAATAGACCTAATTAGATACTAGGCGTAAACAGTGATTGATCTAAGTCCATGGTAGACCTAAAGAGTTATTGCCCTAAATAGCGATAGACCTATAACCGTGGTAAACATAAATATTAATAGACCTAAATAAATATAGACTTAATTTCATGCAAGACCTAATTAGTGAAAGACGTAAACCTATGTAAACTAGTAAAGAGTGGCCCAAGCCTTTGTAAAAAAATAGTTAAACCTAAACCTAAACCTATATGATACACCTAACTAGCGATAGATATAAACAGTGATAGACCTAAATCCATGTTAAACCTAAATAGTGGTAGACATAAATAGTGATATAACTAAATCTATGATAGATCTAAATAGCGATAGACCTAATTTGATGGTAGATCTAAACAGATGGTAAACGTAAATCAATGTTACGATCGTCTGTGTTAATAATATACGATCTGCCGCTCCGCACTCGAAGACTTGTCATCAGACTATTATGAATAGTTATAGTTCGTACTTGAAAAGCCTAATACAGCAACGGACTACTTAGTTCAAATGTATAACCACGTCATAACCATAGCAACTCTATCTTTACTACTACAATTCTTGCGGTCTACCAGCTGTAGCCTGAATATAACTATAGACCAGAAAAATATATAGTACGTCAACGCTAGTTTGTTGCTACTAGTTTCAGGATATTAATCTCAATGACCGGCCGGGCTGGCCCTGGGACTGTTGATTAAACTAGTTTTAGATAGCGGCTTATCCAGAATGCGTTTTATAAACAAATAGACATTCTATGAGATTGCAGATAATACAAATTGAATAAGCGACTGAGTACTAGTAAGTAGGCCTAACTTTGAAACTAACTTTATATTGCTTAATGCGGCGTAAAAGAGCTTTGGAGAGAAAACATGGACTAGAAATGCTCATTTGTTTCTTTAACTAATGTTGTTTATTCATAACTGCAAGGATTCGTTAGTGGCGACTAAATGAGATAAAAGACTATGTAATATATTAAACCTGCTTTACATCATTTACATCATATTCTATGATGGAATTTGATTATGATTGGTAGTGCTGCAGACTCGTGGTCTAAAAGTCTAATTATTTCATTGTACACAACAGGTTTCTCTCATTGTTATTATTTGGCTGTCTAATATACTTTTACATACTCTATAGATATCACACAACTCTCTACATGAATTATTTGTTCACTTTTGGACTTTGGTTAATTATGATATATGCAATAAATAGTTGGCATTGTCAACCAGTACTAGCATTGATATATTGTATGGCTTAATTAATAGATTCACGTATTTTATCGGATGTTGAAACTGCATATCAAAGTACGACGAGTATCAGTGGAATTAGTTCAAATTGCAATGTTCACAGAGACGAAGTGGCGTGCTTGTCAATGACGATGGTTTTACTCACGCCAAATTTCACTGCATGCGTGTGTTCATGCATTAACGCGTGTAGTAGATCATTTATTTCTTTAATTTTCTACATATTTATTTTATTTAGAAATCGACGATTCACATGTCAAGAAAGGTTTTACTGCAACCACAGCAACCATTGAACCCATTGGTTGCAGCAGGTTTGTTTGATCATCTCTCATCCAACTGTCTGAACCAAAGTCCCGTGTGAAGAGTCCCATGTTTATAAATCTAAAATCTAGCTCAAATAACTACAGGGATAAACTAGAGTGTATTAGTTGAGACTTGGAAATCAAAGTTTGCTGGTTCAATACTCAGAAAGGTCGATCGTCGGATCTAAAATCCTTTTGTTCTATTGCAAACATCAATCAGCAATGTACAAGTAGTAGGAAAACCTCATGAAAATTATTGCACTATGCACAGGCATATGAAACTAATTTCAACTTTCTCTTCGGATGGCGAAAAAATGCTGAGGATAAAGAAATATTAAATATAAATATTAGACTGCTTTAGGTCTATAACAGGAGAGATAAGAATCACAAATCTCCGAAACTTCATTCCTCCCCCCCTCGCGATATAAAATATGCATCGACTACACCCTACCTGCAAATTACACCCCTACTCCCTGAAGAGCCTTTTATTTCTACCATCTATTATATTTAACATAACATTACAGAGTCAGGAATCAATTATATGTACATGCTTGTTTAAGAACTACTTTGTTCTCAAACAAGTTTGACCACATTCCACTGTGCCTCATTCAGTTTGCTTTTTACGATGGCATCAACATAATGAAACAATAAAGACATACATTCAATTAGTTTAATTTCTAGATAATCAGTTTGAAGGCAGATAACAGAGAGATGTATGATCCACTGACAGTCTAGTGCGTGACAACATGCCGCCTGGTGGCTTGCTACACAGGTAGTTACAAAGGTTGAGGCTAATCTATATACAAGGTCAGTAGTTTAAAAAACTGCATGTGCATTTGTTCTCTCTCTCTGTCTCTCTCTCTCTCTCTCTCTCTCTCTCTTTCTCTCTCTCTATCTGTCACTCACATACACATGCTCTCTCTCTCAGTCTCTCACACACACGCACTCTTTCTCCCACTCTCTCTCTCTCAATATATATATATATATATATATATATATATATATATATATATATATATATATATATATATATATACATGTATATATATCTTTCTTACTCTCTAGAGTCTAGAATAATCGAATGCAGTGTATTTCTCACTAGGTAACAGAGGTTCAAATTTCTTCTTACAACCTGACAAGAAAGCCACTGGCATTCGTATTCAGCTAATGCAGTCGCTCTGACTTTTTCAAATATAATTATCATTGAAGTGTTGGATAAATCTTGTATGGTAGGCCTATTCTACAAGCCCAGTTCAGATTCCGCGCTGATAAAGAAGTAGCTGTTGCTAATAAACAGCAGAGAAGCTTGCTAAAGGCTGCAATTCTAGGACCACCGATGCTGAGAACTGAGAGCAAACTCTGTGTCACCTGCTGACTTAATAATCATCGAAATCAATCTTTCACAATTAGACAAAACATCCAATGATGTGTTTCTTAAAGTTAAGCTCCATTTCTTCGATCTTTGAACTCGAGAACGCCATGACACCATGGCGTATACCTTCTGTCGGTGATAAAATGAACGCCAAATCTGGATATATTCTGCAGAAGCCAGTGTCATTACCATTTTTTTAAATTCTTCAATATAGGCCTACTTGTCCAGGCAAATCTTTCGATCCAAGTCCAACAATCGCTGTACAGGCCGTAGATAACACTTATAAAACACGGAGATAAAACATTTGACGTATTTGCTAGAATCCGATCGCCTTAGCTAGCTAGACCTGTATTCAGGACACGAGCGCCAAATCGAGCTTAGCTTCTCAACATACAGTTACATCAAAGCTCTCTGCAAAACCGATCTAGGCCACAGCTAAATTCACTGTTCTAGATAGCTACCCGAGAGCTGCAAGAATCTGTGACTACTTTATAGCTAGGACTAGGTAATCTCGTTCAATGGCAGGAGGAAGAACTAAATGTCAGTGGTCCAGAAATATCAGCGAAGGGTTTTTTGAAATCAGTTTACCGTTACTTCCTCAGCCTACAGCAGATTTAGACTGATCATCATTACTTTCTTTAAATTTTCAAGTGTCTTAATTACTGGAAGATGTGATCGATAAGTGCTTAATAAATGATAGTAGTTATGTTGCAACTGACGAACTTAGTATTACCATTATTATTATTATTATTATTATTTTAATTTTATGTTTTTAACCCCGGTGTAAAGAACCCGAGGTTTGATAAAACGATTCAAGAAATATATGCCGAATCGCCGCCCGGCTAATCGAGGTCATCTAGATGCATTATTATTGTATTTTTTTACCCCGGTGTTAAGAACCTGGGCTTTGATAAAAACGATTCAAGCAATACGTGCTGAATAGCCGCCCGGCTACTCGAGGTCATCAGTCGGCTTAAAAGAATTGTTGAAGTCTGCATTAAATCTTTGCAAAGCCATGGAAGTCCTTTGCCAAAGAAAAGATGTCTCTCGCTTATCGCCGGTTTGCTCTGCAATAAGTCTGCCTATGCCATTAATAAAGTCAACTCCTTCGGGATTCATCGGGCCCATGGTTTCAATGGCCACCGGAACAACTTCATATCCTAAGGACAGACCACGGTATTTATTATTATTATTATTATTATTATTATTATTATTATGGATAAGGTCCTGGGCTAAAATATAAGACAAAAGAAAGACTATATTTAATTAAAAGAAAGATGAAAAATATCTAAAATTGTTCCTCTACGCTCTGAGAGGCCGCATTCGCCAATGTGCCACGAACGCAGATAGCATTAAAACGCCGTAGTGCGATAGATAGGCGCTGCCATAGAAAGGCCTTTTCACGTTGGTCGCCAGTAATAGCACTGGTTCTCCTGCCTAATTCGTTTATGAAGTCAGACGCGGCAGAGTTGATGGGGCCCAATGTCTCAAAAGCAATTGGCAGGAAGATGTAGCTGCTAGAGACTGCGGCATATTTAAGTGTCTTCCTATTGGCAGCGGCTTCAGCAGCTGAGCCAGCAGCAGCGCATGAAAGGCTGAGATTGCTTGCTGAGAATGTCTCCGTCACAGTGACGTCCCAGCTGATACACTTGCCTTCTACCCAAGGAATTTGAGATACACCGTCCGGTCGTTTCCCATCCCAGCGGCTCAATCCCTGGGGCTCTTTTATGGCCAGAATATTTGCGCGAGTTAGAGCACGCCATACCAGATCATTCAGATACTGGTGTCTGCTGATTCTGCCAGCGCTCCGCATGCACGATAGGCCGTGAGTGCCCAGAGCATTGACCAATGCTCCGCAGACACAGTTGTGTGGTTCAAATTATTATTATTTGTGGTTATTATTATTACTATTATTATTAACAACGAAAATTTATATAGCAGTGTCATGGCCGAAATAGGTCTTCGAGGCTAGACCTGCTTTACAGAGGGAGTTCAATAACAATAAGCTAAATAAAAATTACATTTATATTTAAATTTATATCTAAAAATGTACTTGAAAAATGGACTTGAGTGCAAGCAAGTCTACAACAAAGTAGGCTAGATCGTACTATTGCCTTCGTTACAGGCAGTTGATTAGGATGTATGACTGAGTTGGACGCTAGATGGCATGTTAAAGCATTAATCGTTATTAGGCCAATTGATGATATAGACCTACTTAAGATTAATGATACACATTTAATTTTAGTGCGGTTAAAATATTTATTACTCGCAATCTCTGACGAAGGAAGATAGAACAGGTAATGCATTTAGAAAACTTTTAATGCATAATTTTAAGAAACATTAAACTCTGACTAAATGTTATAAAACAGAAATGTTCATAAACTGTAGGAATGCACATCGAGCTATTCGGCTTTTGTTATACTTGCAAAATAAACGCTTTCACACATTTCCTTAAAATAATTACAAATCACACTAATTGAACGAAATCCAATTCAAATAATAAATAAGTAATTAAATAAATTACCTCTTAATTACTATGTAAATAGGAAAGCAATTGTATAATTCAATTCAACAACAAATTATACTATCTTTTTGTACAATATAGCATACTGCATAGTTGAAATGATTTTCTACCATTTATTTAATATATAATTAATTTTGTATAATTGACATTGTAGAGTGTAGATAATTTTCCACTGCATAAATATCAAATACATTAATTGGTCTACAAAGTTCTATAAATTGAATAGTTCACTCGACTGTCTCAATCGACCACTTTAGATCAAAGAAGTGTTGTATAACACAGAGAATAGTCAGGAGATCTCTTATGAAATTTCTAATTTTCAGAAAGCAATTAGAATGTGAAGCCTTGCACAATGTTCCGCAAATCAATGTTTCCTATTGGCAATGAGTTTCTTGACTCAAAATGTTCCTTTTATAAAGATTTAGCGCAACCCAAAACAATTCCATAATCCGTATAAAAGCTGGTAAAGCTAACGTTAGCGTCAGTTTCCTCACTCGAAAGCGACGTTAGTTACGGGAGAGCCCAGGATTTGAACCCCGCACCTACTGATCCGCGGTCGAGTATCTTACCGACTTCGCCACTGGCTCTAGCCGGTGGCGAAGTCGGATACAATACAGAATTACATCAGATCTGCGTTTGTCTTAATTTACACATTGTAAAATTATTAATTCTTTGGCATGGAGATATAATAGGTAGAACAGGAAGTACAGTGAAAAGCAACAAATTTTAAAAAAAAGTAACCAATTACAGGCAAAATTTTATAAATTTACTACATAATGTTATTTAACTTAAACCTATTTTCATTCAAACCCGTGATATATTCGGGTTGCTGAAGAATAGAATAACCGTAAACTGCGCGTGCTGTAAAAGGCGATAAATTACTAAGATGCATTTAAGTGCATTCCTCAGTAAGGGCATTTTGTTGATGAGCGTTTAAATACTCTAGAAATGGGTGAAAAATTCTAAAGCGAATGGAAACGTTCCCCACCAAACACAGAAGAGCGAAGAAAGTCTATGCGTATCTCGACCCTATAGCTAAACTGAGATTCAATGGATGATGATGCTGATGATGATGATGATAACGATGACGATGATGACGATGACGACGATGACGATGGCGATGATGATGATCTACATTCATGGAGAACACATCAATCCGCACTCAAACAGTGAGTGCTAAATGGAAACTTGCGTCACTGTCACTGGGAAACACTAAATACTATTGACATATCTATTCAAACAAGTTCATAATGCTCATTATTAAGCAAGAAAAGCCTTTAGAATCTTCAGCCAAAGAGTCAATCAATTGCAAACACGCCATGTATCTGTTTTAGCCAGTATGTCCCCCTTATAGTTCATGAGTTGGTGAGTTTAAACTTATTCATGCAAGAAATAAGGTCATCAATATGACCCAGAAAGTACAAAGTAAAGACTTACGATGGGCTAGAGAATGCTGGTTCAAATTAGCTGGAGTAGAGTAGAAAATACAGAACAAATTAGCGGATGATGCAATGCATTGTCTTGTTGCATATCGTCATAGTAGGCTGTAGGCCTACATGTACATCAGTCTTTATAGCAACAAACAAACGAGGCCAATCAAGCGCAATCATACAGATGCTTTTTAGGAGGAGACGAAAATTCTCGTTAGCTTTCATGTTTGAGAAGAAAACTCTCATGTTTGTAAGCTTTATAAACTTTTCAATTAGACTTTTCTCCAGAAAATTTTAAGTAAAAAAAATCTTTGAGAAGAAGAAAATCTAGTTAAGCTTTCATTTTTGAGAGGGGACCTTGAGAAGGGGAAAAAGAGGAGTGTTGTGGGAAGGAATCATACAGACAATGTAAAAGATAAACGTTGAAGAACATAAATAAATAAATAAATCAGTAGTCAGTTAGTCATTCAATCAGTTAATCAATCAGTCAGTCAATCAATCAACCAATCAAACAAACAACCAACCAATCTATTAGTCAATTACTCAATCAAGCAATCCATCAATCAATTAATCACTCAATGATGATTTAACAACTGGTTTTTCTTCGGAAGGCTGTCAGGGACCTCTCAAGTAGACTACACGTCTATAGAAGCTGAAGGTGCCGGCATATGCAAAGAAAGCGAGTCAGATCGTATTCAGAAGGAAAGGGGTTAATAAACCTAAGGCAGGAAGGAAAGTCGTTAGTTGACCTAGGATAGGAAGAAACTGACTTTAAACTTTGCTTTATAGCTTTTTCATAGAGGCAACTGGAAGATAAAATACATTAACTGTTATCTTCCTGCCACACACAAATCGTTATTAACGAGCTAGGCGGGATTGACTACAGCGACTGAACTGGGATTGAACCATAGGCCTTTACCGTCATTTTCTTGTGAGGTCAATTAACACCATCAAAGGTTCGCCACCGGCTGATGCAGCATTTATGTAGAAGCTTATTCGGCTGCTGCTAGCTTTAACCCTGCTCGACCTACAATTGCTAGTCAAGGTTTCAGCTAACTTTCATTTCCCAAGGGCTAAAACTAGGATGATTCCTAGGTTGAGCCTTTGAGTATACGTCGGATTGCGTCCTATAGAAAGAATTTCTATCAATGTTAGTCGAGGAAATTCATATAACTCAGATATTTCATAGCAAGGATACGCTCACATGTGACTAATGTCCTGGGCTACTTGAAAATCAATATACTAATAGAAACTATACAACCATATTCCTCTCCATTAAAAAACTTCCTTTTAGCGAGCCGTTAATCCCTATTCGGGGTCGACACGGAGGGGTCTATATAGGAGATGGAACATTAAGGTCGGCTATCCATCGGCCTGACACCACCAAGTGTACACGACTCTCCTCTCCATTAAACTACTTTAAATTTTGTAATAGTGGCCTAGCTATGCTGGGATGAGAATTAAAATAATAAATATTTCACAGATAATCCTTACAAGATCAATAATTAAGAGCCGAAGACTCCATCCAAGATCAGGGATTAAAACAAGCTGGAACCACGTGGAGTGACCCCGCTGTTTACAATGCATTATTATATGAAAAAGTTTTTAATATTTTTGGCTCTTCCAACTCCCCTCATGAACCGATAGGGATCAACTTTTACAGGCTGCCCGTCACCCCCTTCACCCAGGGGCGGATCCAGAAAGCTTTTTCGGATGCGCCAGATTTTTTCACGACCTTTTTAAAACCATGCAATCGGCCGTTTCGTTAATTTTTGAATGACTGAAATGATCGCCTATGATCGTCACCCCTTGAACTCTAACAGACCACTAGTAAAAGTTACTTTAAATTCCTTTTCGTTAATATATGACACAGTTTTGAAGTTGAAAGAATTGCATAAAGATTATGAGGGGGGGGGGGGAGGCATGACTCCCTTGGCCACTGCCCTCACTCCACTGTCAGACAAGGCAACCACTGCCCACGATCAGAACATCCTCATCGTTATACTCGCCTCTCTCTTCCAAGGAACCATTCTTATCCAGACCAACTGTAATGAGGGGGAGAAGGGATTAGACTCTAACGGTCTCTCTGGGCAAATTTAACTTTTAAATTATGAAATTAATTCTCCCACGTAGCTATGGGACTCGGGCTCCCCCGCCACACCCCAGAGCTCCTCCCCCAATCTCACGAAACATACCTGGCTATATGCCTATAGGCTCCCAGCACAGGCATTGACTGTATCTTATGTAGATCGAATAATAATAACAATAATAATAACCTCCGACAATTTCTACAGTGGTGTCATGGTCGGTGTTCGAGATCGCTTTACAGGTTCCTGGCAAGTTATAATTAATCCTCTCCATGGTTAATCATATCTTTGCTATTGATAGCGCCAATCGGCAGCCATCTCCGATACAAGATTAACCTTCCATGGGCCCCAGGGGATATCCATCATTACTTGACTGATCTGGACTTTGAACCGAGGCAATTTGCATCCGAGGCGAACACTAACCGTTACGCCATATCCCCTCCCCAAATTGGTCATGATCAATTTATTCCCGCTATAACGTGAATAACGGGAATTCATTCCCGCTTAGACGTGCATAAGGACGCTTGAATTACTTGGTATGGTTATTAGCTCACGGCCTTGTAAAAATAGAACGTTAACCGCCGCCTGTGCTATGATTTACATTTTAGAAACTATTGCTTACAGGCTAATATGGCCTACACAGTCAAGTGTTCAGAATATACATAGCAAAGAGGCTAAAGCAACGTCATACCCACAAGCAGCTGTACAACGGTCTACTATGCGTATTAGACCGCAACAGCCAATTAATGAAAATTTTTAAACCGAAAACTAAAGTAGATCCCAATGATCTACTTAGCCAATCGCGGGGTCCTGAATCTGTAGAACGTTTGGTGAACATGCAAGAGCTCAGACAGTTTTACAAAATGACATTTTATTTGTGCCTAATATGCAGAATTATAAATAATTATAATTTTTAGCTTTTTGCTATATTCTCCACGAATTTAGGTAAAACAAACAGTTTCTCTTCACAATGACAAATAATAAAAATAATAAATTAACTGGTAAATGACCATCCAAGCGTTTACATGTAGTTGTTAGCAGCTATCTTTTTTATTGTTGGATGGTCATTGAGGATATTTATGGGTACATTCCAAAGATAAAACAATAAATCGATCAATAAACATTTAACGTCTGGTTCCTAGCAATAAGGCAAAGTGGGGGACGTCAAAAGGTGCATAAGATTAGAAAGAGGTATGTCCACTGTGATTGCATCAACTAGTTAGTCCATGCAGTGTTTTTAAGTGACCATAAACCGTACCGAAGAATAAGTACCTTGGATCTGCCTTTTTAAAGAACACGAGAGGGTAGGCATATCTAAGCTGCATTCACAGACATACATATAGGCGGAAGGCCTATGGATCAATTAAACCTCACAGGAATTTACCAAAGACTTTTCTAAATCCATTGCTACTATATGCAGGTCTCATGCAACAGAAGAAAATAGATTGCACATTGTAGTAATACGCAAAATGTATATTCCTTTTTGCACTAGCTTTAATGGCTCTGCAGAAGAGAGCCAGACAAGATAAAAATAATTAATCGATGATAATAATAATGCCAGCCAATGAACACAGAATAAATTTCTGCTGTGTCATTCAACCACAATCTATCAGCAGAGTTTTTCGTTACAATAAGCCCAATGTGTAAAAATGGCAGCAGTGACCTTGTAGCCTTAACAGCTGTCAGCTCGCCTAATCGAGGCCCAACATAAATAGCAATTATGCAGATTGCAGAACAGCTAGTGATGTCGAAGTTGCCAGAAAAATAGGATTGTGAAGCTAACAAGGCCCAAAATCTGCCATTTTTTATGATCTCAGCATTTTATTGACAACATAGAACAATTCCTGAACAAATCCTGGGCTCACCCGTCAGTGTCATATATCGCTTTCGAGATAAAACATAACATAACATTACAGAGTCAGGAAGCAATTATATTTAAATTATATTTGTTTAAGACACTGATGTGACACTGATGTTAATATTAGCTTTATTCAGCTTTTACAATTTAAAGAAATTTTATCGTATCTAATTCAATTCCATTTAACTATATAATCTACAGTATAAATCAAACAATGCAACTGCCAGGAACCTGTAAAGCGGTCTCGAAGACCGGAAACCGGCCATGACACCGCTATAGAAATTGTTGGAGGTTATTATTAACTGGGAGATATATGAGATGAAAGCAGAACTTCTTCTATAAAACTGGTAGTTGGTTCCATACTGTCATCAGCCAATACTATGAAAAGTCTTTTTACCAGATGTTCACTGTGCTGTTCCTTTGTTGCTGTAAATGCTGATGCAGGCATTTCCAAAATATTTAAATATTATTTAAGAACAGTAGATTTATTTATTAATATACACTTCTCTTTTAACGCTTGTAACATACTTTATTTCTTTAAACATTTATTACAAAATGGCACTATACTAATAATTATTATAACAGCAATTAATATTCAGATGGTAATAAAATTTTTCCAGTTTTAAATGTTAACACAGAAATGACTATAATTGGTTTAACATTCGGTTTAGCTTATCCGCCTGATTCACGTTGTGTTTGAAAAGCAACAGTTTCATTTTCTTCAATCTCTGACTTCGCTAATGGTATATTACCTACAAGCATACACAGACAAAGAAGTGTCTAACTTATCATGTTGCAGAAGAACGATATCAGTAATAACCTCATTAGATTACAAATCTACTGCTGCAGTAGAATTCACAAAGAGAGAGGTGACACCTGGTGAATGAAAGATATCGCTGAGGTTAAAAAAAAGCTAAAGCTAAGGTTAACGTCAGTTCCCTCAAACGAAAGCGATGTCAGTGACCGGCGAGCCCAGGGTTTGAACTTACACATACTGATCCGCGGTCGAGCATCTTACCGACTTCGCCACTGGCTCCAGGTAGCTAGAAGCTAGTCGCTAATATTTAATGACACCCTTTAGTCATTAATGAGTAAAATAGCAATTATTTTACTCCACCAGCATAAAATGCTCAAACGACAGAGAGTAGAACTGTATGACAGGATTAGAACAGTAAATTATCTGTTAAGATAGTAGAATAGAATGACAGGATTAGAATATTAAATTATCTGATATGCTAAGATAACTATTATAACTATAACAATATATTTGTTTATTTTCGTTTAATCTGACAACCGCAAAAAGTTACAGCACAGAAATTCCAACAGACACAGCATAACAAATTACAGATATAGCATAAACAGTTAATATGCTAGATATAAGAGAGACTTATGAATAAATATAACTGATAACTATTGATAACTATTCTTCTACTCACCAGGTGGTGACACATAATATTCCTCCACCCTTTTCTTCGGTAGCCGCATCAAATCTTTCCTACAGTTTCCCTCCGTCACTTTATCTTCCCTTAAATACAGAGCCCTAACAGAGTTATTCACAAACAATATCAAACATTATTTTGAGTTGAAGCTAAATATGTGAGAAAATATCAACAGAGAACAGAGTAGGAGACAATCTAAATAAATATTTCACAAAGTCACTTAATGTTCCTTAATTTTCACAATTCATTGAGTTAAACAAACATTACAGTGAAGATTATCAGTGATGCTATCACAATTATCTGTGTTACCAGGCCTGTAAATGTCTGAGATTACACCCTCAGACTAGCCCTTTCAGGGAATGATCCCAAGACTTCTGGTACAGCCATTTAAAAGTTCATGACATTACCTAGTGCACTTAAATACTGAGCTATATATACATTCTGTACTTTGTATTTTTTAAATGCACAAAGTGAAAGATAATCATGTAGCAATGACATCTATAAGTTGAGTCCTCATAGCATTATTATGAATTAATTAATGACTATTACTATTACACAATACAGTTACTAAATCTTAACCAAGAACATGAACAATATTTAGAAATCTTTGGTAAGACTAAGACCTAACATCTGATATAGAAGTAGAAAATTGCAATAAACTTCTCAACTAATGCTTCAAGCTTGACTCAGACATTTCAGAATAGGCAACCTGTATGTTTTCGTAATACTGATGAATGCAGATGTTGAGGGGAAAATTGGAAATCTGCAAACAAATCATTCTTTCAACTCTACTTCAGCACTCTCTTTGATGGCCTATTGTTCATGCATTGATAATTAATTGGTTGAATTGTTACAAATTTTGCGTGTATTTTGCATTATTTTTGTCAGATTGTATGCATTTGGTGTGACGTTTTTTCTTTCTTAGATACACATATATTCTCTTTCGCATTGATGCAGAAGAAAGTCCTAAAAATTCTGTTAAAAGAAAAATCTGTTAAGGGAGCCCTAAAATATCTGACCTGTTTGTTAGGTAGGTAAATCGTGTGCTCATGACATGGCAACTTCTCAGAAAGTTTACTGCAAGTATTGTCCTCATAACCTTCAACGAAACACATGGGGAGACCATGAGATTGGCAGATTTAATAGTTAACTACATGCTACATACACACCTATCTTCCAGTACAGAGGACATTGGCTCCACGTTGCTAGTATCTACCAGTGACATCTGGTCAGCAAATCTTATCGCCTTAGTAAGTCGATTAATGCCCTCTTCATTGCCAAAGTCAACCAGAGCTAATCGTTCTAAGTGATCGATCATGCGATTGTCAATAGACGTTGGCTAGAGAACAATCAAATAATGGAAAAAAAATATAGTAAAGTAACATACATATAAGAGTAACAAATATTTGGTTCGATATGTCAAACAATCAACAACAATAAATAAATAATGAATAAATAATACTAATAAAAATAGTAATAATAATGGTAATGACAGTAATAATAATAATATAATAAAAACAATAAATAATGGATAAATACAGTGATCTATCCTTAGGGTTTGTGGTTGTTCTGGTGGCCATTGACATTATGGGCCCTATGCAAACCGATTGAGTTGACTTCTTTAATGGCACAGGCAGATTTATTGCAGAGCAAACCGGCAATAAGCAAGAAACCTCTTTTCTTTAGCACAGAAATTCCATGACTTTGCAAAAAATTTAATGCAGCCTGCTTCTGCAATTCTTTTAAGCAGCTTGATGATCTCGAGTAGCTTGGCAGCGATTCAGCACATACCGCTCGAATCGTTTTTTTACAAACCTCAGGTTCTTTACACCCGGGGAATAATTAAAAATAAATACACTAAAATAATAACTGAACAATCAATCAATGAGAGAAAAATGCACTAAATGATCTGCTTTAGCTTCTTTACATCAATGAAAAAATAGAGGAAGACTATCCAATAGCTGATGATTCAGCATATAGAGAAGATTTATCAATAAATCATTAGTTCAATAGTTTAAAGGAATCAAAGCATGAAATTATATACTAGCCATAAAATAAAGGGTAAGAAGTTTAAGATATCAATGAACAAAAGAAAATAAGAAGAATCAGCAATTCAGATATAGAATTTCATTTGTTTCATTTGACAAAATAGTTCCTATGTGTCAATTTGACAACGATCATTGTGCTTCAAAGCATGATATACCATATTAGTTCAAAATGAAATCATACTGCTGGTAGTTGAGATTCTTCAATAGGCTTCCAAGTTGGTTGACTGGGCACCTACATAAAACAATTGTAAGGGTGAGCCCATTAAAATATTACAGCTAAAGAAACCTTGATTAAGCAAGTTAAAAGATATTTACAAAATCAGTTTCTGCAAAAGTTCAATAAGAAGCTAAATATATAAGTTATTCTTAAATTACTTTTGAACATAAATATTATAAATGTTTCTACACATAGCTGGTTGAAGTTTTCTTGATTTGAATCAGAACAATGTTTTCAAATTAACGACATTACAAATAGTAGAAATAACAGCCGATTTACTTATCCCTTTCCATTTCTTGGCTGGAGCCAGTGGTGATGTCAGTAAGCCATTCGACCGTGGATCAGTATGTGTGGGGTTCAAATCTTGGGCTGACATCTGACATCTCACTGACATCGCTTTCGAGTGAGGAAACTGACGTTAACATTAGCTTTTATCTTTTATAGTCCCTTCTACTTTAAAATTTCATTTTTTAAACAAAAATCTTGAAACAAACTACAACCTTGACGGAAGAAGCAGTTCTTACAGAAAAGGTAGTCAAAGCTAATTTCTGAAATGTAAACATATTTAGAGCTGAATAAAATCTTAAATTCCTTATGGGCGCCGCCATGTTTAAGAAATCAGCTGATGTGCCGTTACCATATCAATTTTTTCTTATCATTTTTGTAATGAATTTTGTACCTACTAAGTAAAAAGAAAAGTAAACACGCCTTATAGTGAAATGATCAACTATGTTGATATCTATCACTTTTTAATAACAAATGTTTAAACCGTTAGGCAATTTATTCCATTTCCGTGTAACTAGTGTAGTGAATGTCCGAGATTTTACTCTCAGATCGGCGCGGCTGGGATTCGAACCCACGAGGTTTCAGTTCACCTCAGGATTTGTCATTTAAAACTTCATGACGTTACCCCTACGCTATCAAGACATTCTACATTACTACAACGAGTACTGCGCAACCTGGCATGCTTCATTTTTGTTATACTTCAATTTGTTATGCTACAAAGATACGTAAATCATAATCGTCTGGAATATCCAACCGAAATTTTCATGCACAGGTATTTTTGTTTCAAAGTAGAGCAAAAACTTCTGTAATTGAAACTTTTGGAAATACTTTCTATAACTTCGAACCAATGCAATAACTTGAAGACTGGAGTAGCATTAGAGTATTAAAGACTAATTAAAGCAGTGATGGCTAAACTGAATTTCCACGAACAGTTACATAGGCAGTTAAATATCTATCTATCTACTACTATACCATCATTACGATATTTTTTTCATCTAGAGTCCATGCGTTGTGGCCATCACGGAAGCATCGAGCCTTTCTTTAATCATCTATCTTTTGACTCTTCGTCTGCATTTTTGCACCGTTTAGCACGTGGGCTTGGAACTATAGTTTAATAGTGCTCGGCGTTGTCATTGGATGCAGCACTCTAATTGTTGTTAAAGGACTTTATGTTTTTGAAAAAAATTGGAAATTTTGCAAAATCAGACTTTTTATATGTGGCTATGTAGGCTATGTTAAAAGGCTCAGGCGTTCGACTTCATTCAGACCTAGACTGTGTTTCTTAATTTATAGCCCTCATAGGCTAAATATAGGATTCAATAAAGTATTGTAAAAATTAGAAATTTTAACGAATTGATAAATTTAATTTGAATTAATAAAGAACCACAAAAGCTTCTCTGAGGTAAAATCATAAAATAGCAAAGTCTATGGGATATATTGAAAGGAAAGATTTTCTAATATTTTAAATAGCAGACTCTTTCAAACATGTAAACGCTCAAAAATTTCTATGTTCAGAAATTTATCTTAACCCAATACATATACGGATAGCTTCATTAGCTCCTGGAAATTATATTATTAAGTCCAAATAGTTCATACAGTGTTTCAAGCATTAGCTACTTATGTAAGGCTATAAATTGTTAAAAGACACTCATTTCATGAAATCCATATGTTCAAATTTCATGAGTGCTGATCATAGAGTAAAATCTTGAGCATTGGCATGACCAATAAATGAATACAGGATTCCACTGCTCAATCAATTGAACATGCAGTATTAAACGTACAAAGTAAGTGCTAGATCAAGTATAATATAATAATTGCATGAACTGTGAATGTCAGTTCAAAGCTTATAATTCTAACACAATATTTGTCTCCACTTTTATTTAATCGTTCTAATTGAAGAAATAAACTCTTTTATCAATAAATGTTTTAAAAAACTTAATAGAATAAAATAGAATATAGTAAGTATTTTATATCAACTACTTTAATTAAAAGGGTAAAACCAAAGTTAATGTGAGTTTCCCTCTTAAAAGCACATTAGTGAAAGGAGAGCACTGAATTTGACCCTGCATCTACTGGTCCATATCCACAGTCCGACACCCTACCGACAAGCTACCGCTAACCCTTATTTGCAAATATGTAAAGTATCTAATAGACTACCGCCATTAATACTTGTCACATACAAAACCTCAATATTCATCATATGCTCAAAACTCTCTTAAAAATAACACTAGAGGAGTTCTAAGAAGCAATATCAACATTAAATTCTTGCTTCTGTTAAATGTGCCCCTGTTAATTTACCATATATTAAATGCCACTAGTATAATTATACACTATGCAATAGATACTTGTTCTGAATTTTTAATAAACGTTAGAATTAGATTTCAACTTTAATACATTAATGAAAATTCAGTATTTATGCAATGCTGACAAACAAAACAAAAATAACTGAATTAATAATCATTAGAATTAGATATAATTTTAATATTTCAATATCAATTGAGCAATGCAGATTTAAAATATATTCTAGAACGACGGAATGTTTCATGATAACATGTATTACAAAGTACAAAAAAATCATGTTTAGAGTATAATATACATTGGATGATAATGAAATAGAGGTCAGCAACTGAACTTCAACATTTGATTATTAAGTTTTTTTACAAGATGTGTAACGCAAGCATAGAAAAACACAACAGCAGAAATAGACACAACACGAGACAGAAACAAAACATAACAGTACAAATATGCATAGATATTAAGATTCAGACTATTAACAGAGCAGTAAACAAATAATGCAATACTGATACAATTTTCACTGGTGTAGCATTTTAGTTTACTTAAGCTCAGCGCTTGACCTTCAAACCATGAAACGAACATTAAATTTAGCTATAGGATTTACTAAAATCCTATCATAATATTAATAATAATAATAAGTACATTTATAAAGAGAAGCTCTATGCTAAATGCCACAGTAGCGCTGAATGGACAGCCAAGATCAAGTAGCCTGGTGGAATAGTGGTATAATGCCACAATCAATCTCACTAATAGCGATTATATGTCACAATTCCTTTACATTGCTTACAGAGTACAACAAGACGATGAATTAAAATACTTTCTAAAAATGATTTTAGATAAATTAACAGATTATTCAATCAAACGTATGAAATGAAATCCATCGGTCAATTCATAAAGTCATCTTCGATTAATCCATTAGTCAATTGATTAATCCATTAGCCAATTAATTAATCCATCAGCCAATTGATTAATCCATCAGCCAATTGATTAATCCATCAGCCAATTGATTAATCCATCAGTCAATTGATTAATCTATTAATCAAATGAATAGTCCATTAGTCAATTGATTAATCTATTAGTCAAATGAATAGTCCATTAGTCAATTGATTAATCTATTAGTCAAATGAATAGTCCATTAGTCAATTGGTTAATCCATAACTCAATTGATTAATCCACGAGTCAAATGAATAATCCATTATTCAATTGATTAATCCATCAATAAATTGATTAATCCATTAGTCAATTGATTAATCCATTACTCAGTTGATTAATTCATTACTCAACTGAAGAATACATTAGCCAAATGAATAAGCTATTAGTCAATTGATTAATCCATTAGTTGTAAGAAGAACCACATCGAGCAGAATGATATGCGAAGTATTTCTTATCATAAAGGCATAACCAATCAAGATGTGATCAATCTAGCTATCACTTTGACATCATCTCGTTACTTCGACTACACTTCTCTACATTGCTAAATTATACGAAAAGGAATTCTTTAATTTCTATTCATTCATTATCACAATAAAATAGGAAGGGGCCTACAACTCCTGCCAGGCTATCTAAAATTATTTGCTACCTGATTTAGTTTAGTAGTAGAAAATTTTTTTAACCACAGGAGTACTGTCAGAGGCAATCAAATGGATTTTGAACTCGTGGCCTCTACTTTAATAGCCACCAGCCAGTATATATTTAATCACTTGAAACAGTATTTACTAAGCAAGAGATTTTAATTAAGAATACTCTCCGTACCATATAAATATAATAGAACAAAACTGTAGCTTAATTTGAATTTCAACAATGTAATTTAATAAAAAATACTAAAATTCAAATAACTAAATTCTCATTACAGCCTTATTAGTGTAATACAACTGATAGTCTAGAAAATCTACTAAATAATCAGAAACAGTCAAAAGCTGAAATCAGCAAAATATTAAACGAAATAATCAAGAAAAATAAACATGAACAAAACAATCAAGAAAATGAACAACAATGAAATAGTAGAGAAAATAATGGGCAAGGCGGTCAAGGTTTTAAAATAAATTGATCAAATAATTTAACAAACAAATCAAAATCATCTCAAAAGATTCAAGCACTTTAAGTCTATGAATATTAAATAATAATCAGGATAGAAACATAATAATAGCACGTCCGTAGGTTTCAGTTTTGAGAAAAATCTCTATAATCGTAATTTATTAAGAAATTATACAGCACTTTAGCGATGTAAATAAAATGTCAGTCCAAGTTTATCCTAGCAGAGCATCATAGTCAATATACCAAGTGAGCACAGCATCGTCACCAGGCTTAACTCCTAGAGTAGGATAAGTTACTGAATCTTCCGACGTTTCAATAGTCTTAACTATTTCGCGCTTACTAGCACCTAACACAAGCACAGCAATGTGTTTAGCACCATTTAGTGAACTGTGGGTGAGGGACATGCGATTTACTACACCGTCTTCACTATTTACATTAGCTTTAGAATACACAACTAGTTTTCCGTTGTCTTCTACATTTGACTGACCAGGAAAGAGAGAAGCCGTATGTCCATCTTCACCCATACCTAGAACCACAAAATCCCAACGGAGATCAGGAATAAACAATCTAATTGCTGCTTCATACAGCCTAGTACCGTCTAAAGACTCATCAGTATCGTCACAAAGTGATTTGCCAAGATAGACCGGCATAGGATGAATGTGCCAATGAGGTATTGAAGTTATTTTATTCAGCAGATGGCGCTGTAGTAGATTAAAGTTAGATCTTTCGTCAGATGGCTGCACACATCTTTCGTCAACCAACCACAAATGAACGTTGAACCATGACTCGACACTTTCTGCGAGTACTTCAAATAAGGCCGCCCCTCCTCTCCCACCCGAGAGAGCCAAATGAAAATCTAACTCTTCTTCCTGATATTTTTTTATTTTCCCAGCAATATTATCAGCTAACTTTTTTATCGTTCCAGAGGTCGTACCAGAAATCAGCGGAGAATATCTGTAGGTGTCAGGGACGTTTCTGACAGTTTCCTCATTCACAGGCGACTCGTAGGTGACCTCGTGGTGATCGTTGAAGAACCAAGAGATTCCTGTCCGCGTCACCAGGAAATCCAATTTTTCCGAGTCCTTGCCGCGTCCCAAGTACTGACGGGGCATGAGATGGTCCACTCTATGTATCACCGGAGTCCAAATCTTCCATGACGCGAGAAGAACATCGGTGGGAGTGAACGCAGTCCTCTCTCCGTCCATGACAGCATTGATCAGTTCCGTGTAGGGGTCCTTCTCGACGTCAGGGATATACGTCGTCATCTCTGTAAGGCTTTGACCAAATAGAACGCTGAAAGGGTTTGACTTGCTCTCCTTCTTAGCCGGTAGTTCAGTCCAGCCGGCTCCAAACTGCGGAGCGGGGAGTCCGCGAGAGGCTGAAATCATCGCAGGGAATCTAAGATTTGAACCACCGATGTTAAATACAATCTGCTTCTGCCAGTGGCATGCCTCGTCTGTCTGCCGCATACAGTGCTGGGCGTTACGGAATTTTATTCTCACGTAACTTGACTTTTCCTCCAGTTTCTTCCCAGACATCAGAATAAAAGGAACTCCTCTCCAGCGATCGTTGTTAACGAACAGGGCGTTTGCCGTAAATGTTGCGACTTTGGAGAAGTTCTTTTGCTCGTTTGCCATCCATTCAGAATTGTAAGTCGAATATTGAGCGGTGAGAGTAGAACTTGGGTCTAGATGTCGAACCTGTTGAAGAACTTTCACCTTACTTTCCAAGATGGCGCTGATGTTTCCGGAATTATCCGGTAGGTCCATGGCAACGAGCGCAAACATTTCGGTCAGATGATTCTGAACAACATCTCGAATTATTCCAACCTCGTTGTAGAATGCCGTTCTGCCTGCAACATTAAGTATAACGAAACATCACCAAAAAAAAATTAACAGTGGGGCAGATTTTGTGCACTCGGTTAAGCTGCGCGTCAATTGAACGAAGTTAAGCTCCATCGCGCTGGTTAGTACTTCGTGGGCAACCACCTTGGAAGACCGAGTGTTGACAGCTTTGAAGGAAAAAAAGCCTGAGGATGTTGGAAGTTATTCTTAAATCGGCGCCGGCTGAAATTAATGTGCAAACAAAACTCAACGATTACTAATAACAATGGAAAGGAAAAGAGGAATTAACGAAAACTACAAGAACAGTAACCAAGAAAGGAAACTATGTAGCAACAAAAAAACAATTAAAATAAACTGATAAAAATGAAAAATGGACAGGAGATATTAGTCACAAAAAAGAAATATTTAAAATAAAATTTAAGATCATAGAAATGAGAGTTCTATGGAAAAGACACTTTTTCAGTAGAGTCAAAAACAAAAAAAAAATTGAAAGTAATCTTCTTTGACTAATCAAAGGCAGTTGTGAATAGAATTGGCAAATATTAAATTTATAAATAAGCTGCAAAAACAATGATGCTAAAATAATCCTATGCAGAAATTAGAAAAGATTACGTAGAGATGTCAGGCACATTATATAATCATCATCATCATCATCATCATCTCCCTAGATTCCCGTTACACAATGTATCACCCTATACAATGAATGGCATAAAACACTAAATGAAGTTAAAATGGCTTAAACTGCATATTTACCTGCGACATCATCTTTTTCCTTCATGACTATATCCACCTGTTCTATGTGATCCTTGTTCCACAGGGGCTCATAGTTGGCTCTATTTCTGTACCTAATCAATCAATCAAGAAATAAAAAAATCCATTAATCAGAAATGAAATCAATGGAAAAGGTAAAAAAATCAGGCAATGAATTAATAAAAATCAGCAGCTATCAGATTTTGATGAAATAAAGGCATAGATTATTATTAGATCATTATAAATCTGCCAGTCAGTCAGCCTTGCAATCAATAAATCGCTTTAAATGATTTCAATGTTAGAACACAATTTTGAATTATTAATACTACAGAATAATTGAAAACCACATATTTTCAAAATTTATAAAAACACACAAAACCAAAGGAAAAATGCTGCTGAAATGAAATCTAAGCTATCATGATATTTTTCATACTGTAGATTTCACTTCTTTAGTCTAGAATTTCTGCTTTATAGAATAACTTATTTAGTCAGCGTTTAGTGACGTAGATAATTTAAAATAACAACAATGCGTTAATTTGTCATTAAGTATGCACTGTTATGGTCTACACTTTTCCCCAAAATCAATGCTAAACTTAAAATCAAAAAATCAAATCAAATATTTAAAAAATCCAATCTAATTTAAAAATTAGTACAAACCTAAACGGCAATATCTGTTTAACAATAGTTTTTCCAAGATAATGATCCACCCTGTACATCTCATTTTCTCTGAAGTACTGATTTAACTTTTCAGACAGTTCGACAGCACTGTCCAGGTCATGTCCAAATGGTTTTTCCAGCACCACTCGGAACCATGGATTGGCGGAGTGCGGGCGCAGGTAGGTGTGCACAAATTTGGCAGTTTTAGTGTAAGTGGAGGGGGGTATGGACATGTAGACAAGACGCCCCTCTTCGTATGTCACGGGAGAGCCCGATAGAGCATACATGCTCTGTGTGTTCTCATGTATCTTGTCTCCGAGTTCCTGAAATACAATACAATACAACAGAATATAAAATATAATAGGACTTTTATAATTTATAATTCATACAGTACGGAATTTGAGAACTTAAAATATACATTCTGTGAGTTTGTGCATTTCACCTTATGTACCATAATTGTAGCATGATTTACAGCGCCATACATTTATGCCACGAAAGTTTTTTCATTTGTGAAGTTCCTAGAAATTTAGAATTAATAAAAAATATATTAACATTATGTGAGGCATAAATATGCAGTAGGATTGCACAAGCAAAAGCGGCCTTTGGTAGTAGAAAAGAACTATTAACAAAAAGTCTAAAGAAAGACACAAAGATAAAGATAGTGAAAACTTTGGTTTGGACCACGCTATTGTATGGATGTGAAACATGGACCTTAAGAAAGGAAGATATTAGGAAACTGGAGGCATTGGAAATGTGGATTTGGAGAAGAATGGAGAGGATTAGCTGGACTCAAAAGGTTACAAATGAGGAAGTCCTGGAGAGAGTTGGCACAGATAGACAGTTGATAAATGTATTAAGAAATAGGAAGAAGAGATGGATAGGACACATTCTAAGGGGGGAAGGTCTATTAAAAGAGGTCATAGAAGGTAGAATGGAAGGAAAAAGAGGCAGGGGCAGGCCGAGATTAGGTATGTTAGATGATTTAAAGACCCACTCATATGTGTAAATGAAGAGGAAGGCGGAAGACAGAGAAGAGTGGAGGCGTTATGTACCATGGACCTGCCAGTAGGCAGTGCACTAAGAGAGAGAGATATTAACAAATATATGAATACACAAAACAGTACAACCATATGAAACTAGATTGTAACACAATTCTAAGTAAATCTATTAACACAAATTTTCATGACGAAATTTAATTTATTATAAATTCCGTGACCTTTAGATTTATTACACTATGCAGTCCTTTCTTCAACCTATTTTTAATTTCAGAGTTCAAATTACTCAAAATTAGTAAGAAATTTTTAGACAAATTTTATTGGCAATATATTTCTATAATTTCTTTAATGCCAGTTGTGTACAAGCAGTAAAAACTATAAAGGGTATCCTTGAGCATCTATGACATAGTTTTATATCACATATGCACTAACAATACTATACAAGTTCACAGTGTGAAGTAGAATAGCTAACCTTGAAATCTCTCTCAGTCTTTAGTCTGTTATACTGCACCGCCTCCACAAAATCCTTCTTGGCTTCACGACAAACCTCATCTTCCTTGTCGCAGCTGATAAGATTGAGTAACAAACGACTAACAAACTTTCGTCCATCATCTGTATCCTTTCTAGCACTTCCGTAGATTTGAAACCTCACGGCAGACTTGTCAAAACGAGCCCGAAACACCTCAAATAAAGATCGCCAGAGATATTTCGATGCCAGGTCTCCGGTAGCCCCAATGAGAATGATGTTGAAGTGTTTTGGAGGAGTGTCAGATTTACGTTGACTCGACCCACTGCAGGAGGATTTGGGTGAGTCACAGGTACCGATTTCATCACTGACTTCTTTTGCAGAGGATAGAGCGAGCAAGATACTGACGAAAATCAGGCGTAGCTTCATTTTTGCTGAGAAATTACAAACAGTAATAATTAATCTGCCATTTACGACAATATAAAAATTATTACTTTTCGGCACTTTCATTTAAGAAACCAATAATGTTCAATAAAACAAATCGATATCAAAACAAAAGTGGCCATTCTATTCAAGTAAAGCAGAGTTTCTGAAGTGTTTTCACAGTGGACAATATCGACTTTTAAAGCGTTTTATATGTGTGCGACAGTATTAATGGAATGTATTGTACTATATAAAAATAATTAACAACATAAATGTACTGAAATTATAAAGATTAATAAATGCTGATTTAAATTTTCTCTTTACAACATATTACTTAATACAAACCACTTAGAACGTGTGATGGTCCATCTTTACAATCTTTAACTGAATTGGAGACAGTCATCTCACATGATCTCACTTTGAATTCATTCTCGATATCTAATTTTGCATATTTTTAATTTCTTATTTAATAATTAAAAATAAAATTCCGAATGCCTTGAAATTTTATTATTTCACAGCAATAATTTCAGTTAATAAAAAAGGCCATATTTAGAGAGTTTCAAAGCCAAATCCGAACCGGGACCCCTAAGCCAAAGATAAAGCAAACACACGACACAGTAAAGCCAAAGCCTTGGCATCCAAAGCCAAAGCCACGCAAAGTCAAAGTAAAGCCTTTTTTGACTTTAAAGCCAAAGCAAACGTCAAAGTCCACCCAACCCTGATAATAGTACATATATTAATAAAAATTGAAAATCAATCAACTATTACATGTTACAAAATGAGGACAAAACACCTGATAAACTTTATATGAAAGTGAGCATTGAACATTATATCTAGCCACTTGTCTATAACAGAAATCCTAACTCCGAATCTACTACTTTTCTTCAATCGACTCCTATGCTAAGTAAAATACTATTAATTGAATTTTGCAGAAAATACATGTACATTGTACAACTGTAGTGAAAAAAATGAATATTAAACATTATGTAGAAAAAGTATCGAGTTCTAACGACTTTTATTTAATACCTGGTGTTTATTAATTCTCTAGGGTTACCGCATGCGAAATTTCGCTCTGTTTACTATTGTGGCTCGCTGTCCTAAAGGAATTGACTTAGTATGACTAATTAACGGAATTTTGGATTTGCACCGTTTTTGACCTAATTTTGTGCTCATCGGTTTGACTTTGGCGTGAGATCGAGTGCTCCATGTTGTCATAAACGAATTGACTTAGTATGGCTAATTAACGGAATTTCAGATTTGCACCGTGTTTTACCTAATTTTGTGCACATCGGTTTGGCTTTGGTTTAACATCGAGTGTTCGATGTTGTCATGGACATTGAACTTTATTTTTTGCACATTTGCTAGCCTTTGATTCAAGATCGAGTGCTGGATGTTGTCATCGACTATGAGTGATATAGATACTGCTAGTGTGTTATTTATACTAACAAAGTGGCTATTTATAGTAACAAGAAATTTGTTTTGCTTTTTTTAATAAAAAAAGTTAAGAAATTTTGGTTACTGTAAATAGCACACATGTCTATTTAAAAAAGTAACAAAGAGGCTATTTATAGTAACAAGAAATTTGTTTTGTTTTTTTAATAAAAAAAGTTAAGAAATTAGATGTCAGTTGCGAGCCACCGTAGTTTACCCCCTGGCGGTAAGTCCATGGCATAAAACTCTTCTATTCAATTAATAATAATAATAATAATAATAATAATAATAATAACACACATTATGGTGAAATGATCAACTATGTTGATATCTATCACTTCTAATACAACATGTTAAATCCGTTAGGCAATTTTGTCCATTTTCCGTGTAACCAGTCAAGTGAATGTCCGAGATTTCACTCTCAGATCAGCGCGGCTGGGATTCGAAACCACGAGGGTTAAATTCACCTCAGGGTCTGTCATTTAAAAGTTCACGACGTCGTCTGCACCTCTAACCATTGCGCTAATGAGACATTCAAAGACATTCACCATAACTATAATTCTACTGTTATGGTGGTATTTACTATTAGTCTGAGAAGTTTATTAACTGATTCAATCTGGAATCAATTCGATCTATCCAACGAAGAATTTTTAGGAATGGAGCTGTTATCCCCTTGTTTAGTTACTTTACAGGTAGAGCACATATCACTCCAGCTCCTAATACTACTCCTCATACTCCAGTAGAGACTCCTTCCAAGGATGAGCTTTCTAGTTTCACTCCAGTTACTATTGAAGAGATTACAAAATTAGTTTTAGAGCCGTGTGCATTGTGCATCAAATGCATCGAACACAACGATAAATACAAGAAAAATTATAAAATGTTCTTTAAATTGACATTTATATTGGCATTTACCCTCGAAGAAGCTGATGATTACATACCGCTGGAAGGCATTTTACCATTTCCTATTTCTTAATAAGAAAGAAACACATTGAAGACGAATATTTTGTGATTTTAAATTCAAACTACTAGGATCGACAATGAAAAAAGCAGCATTTGTTTATCAACACACTGCCTCCGACCTTTACCTTTTAGTGTCTCATTACTTATTTCTTATTGGCTATATCGTTCAACGTTTACATTAAATCGTCTCACTGTTACGCAGGATTGAATGCACAGCTGAGCTTTTTGTGACGATGCTGGCTGCAACACATCCCAGCAGCTGTTGTTTGTAAACAACTTGGTCACGTGCGACAGGTATATTATCGCTCAAAGTTTCGTTTTATATTATATAATTAAAGGTTTGTTGTTGTTATTTCTTAATTTTCGATACAACTTAAGAATAATTACTGCTAATTAAATAATTATAAGAGTGTAAAGTTGAAGGCCAATTAACATGTTAGTCAGTCAGCGTTTACTGAACTCACCATTAACCACCATTTCTCTCTGTGGGACAATTTGCTCAAACTTAGAAAAGTATTTTGTTACATTTTATTTTATTGTATTCTCCTTACGTTAAATTATTAATATAGTTATATATAAAATAGAAATATGTGGGTTATGTTTCTATATATATATGCGGGTTATGTTCCTATATATATGTAGTGCATGTGTAGTAGATGTATATTAATTAATTTTTCTTCATTTCTTATCTCTTCGGTATAGACTGTTTGTAAAAATAGACTGTAATCAAAATGGTTTGTACCTATAGAATTAGTAGGTCCAAACTTATTTCTTTACCACATGATGTCATATTTTACCTTTAAAGCTGTCAATGGAATAGTAGAAATTTAATAGTGTTTTACCAGTGTTTTATGAAGTACTTGACAAAACAACTTTATGTAACTGTAGAAGTAAATGGTTAAAGAAATTAAAAGTTCCAGTAAAAAGTACTTGATCGGAATTTTACTAAAGTAAAAAGTGCATAGTACTCGACAAAAACAGTACTTTTGAGTAAAAAGTCAAAGAACTCATAATTTTTTAAAGAAACAAATTATAGTCTTTGTTTTATACTTTCTTAAATTATTTTCAAGTAACTTGATTTAATTCTAATGAATGACAAACATTTTAAATTTAGGCTTTTGTCTGTAGTTTCTGAACTAAAAGGATGTCAGACCCACATGCACATGCTTCTATAGGATTTAAAAATGTAACAGTTTGAAATCTTGAATTCATTTTGAAATTTTGAATGGCTTACATCATGAAGTTTTAAATAACAGATCCTGAGTTGAATTGAACTCTCGTGGGTTCCAGCCTCGCTTATCTGAGAGTAAAATCTCGGACATTCACTGGACTGGTTATACAGGTTTAAACATATGGTGGTATTAAATGTTAAACATCAACGTAGTTGATCATTTCACTATAATGATTGTTGAAATTTTTTACTTTACTTTATTTTTGCCATCATATTAGCATGTGAAAAGTGAAACTAAATTCATTTATTAAAAAGTATTTTGTTGTCATTATATTAAAGCCTTTTAATTTACTGCTAGTGAAATGTTTTGTATGTGTTGTACCAGCTTGTGGCTAAGTGGGCGGCTCAGTTACCCGATAGGCAAGAGGTTAAGAATTCAAAATCCCGCCGTACTATTTCTGATGGAATTAATATTATTATTGTGGGAAGGAAACATATATTAAACTTATTTGTTTACTGTTTCAATAAATTTGTTAAAATTTGTGCTTAACGTCAAGGTCAGAAGCCTGAAGGGGTTCTCGTCAAGACTTCAGGTGTAGGTACTCTGAAAGGTGAATATCTGAGATTTTACTCTCTGATCAGCTCTACCGGGAATTGATCCCAGGACCTCAGGAACAGCCATTTAAAACTTTATGCCGTTACCTAGCGCGCTTACACACTGAGCCACACAGACATCCAGTAAATGATACTGTTTGATATGTTTATATTAGTGAGTGAAGGTGATAGTAGCAGTCTTTCTACCTCTCAATCAAGAACAAAGCCAATGCTTAAGCCTCGTGCGCTTACTCAAGTGCTTGCTCAGGCAAACACTGACAATGTGCTCAGTACGCTGTAAGTATTGTGATTTATTATGTCGCGGATCAGTATGTGCAGGGTTTAAATCCTGGGCTCACCCATCACTGACATCGATTTCGAGTGAGGAAACTGACGTTGACATTAGCTTTAGCAGCTTTTATTGGGCGAGATATTTATATTAACTTAGAGATGAAAAGGAATTTGAATAATGCTACACTTTTATCAGTTATTGTGTTTAACAATAATTAGTTTGCTAAAATTTAGTTTTATTGATTTAGTACATGGTTGCTGAATTTGTTTCTGATATAATATATTCACTGCCAGAAATTGCTTCGAAGGATTACTTACATACTTGCTCAGAGTAGTACGATAGATTGCAGATTAATTGTTTTCTAATTTTGTGATTAATCAATTGTTGTGATTAATCAATTGTTGTGATTAATCAGTTATTTGACTAACAGAGAATATGACTAAATTATAATGATAGATTTCATAAATTTCAGTAACCTGTGATTGATCCGCCGGGTTGCTGAAGAATAGACCAGCTGTGGACTATGCGTGTCATAAAAGGCGGACTAAGCACTAAGATCCAAAGCAATATCTGAAAGGACATTAGGTTGGTGACCGCCTCTGCAACAGAAATTGCTACAAATTTTCTGAGGCAATTGGTAAAAGGTCTAAGCAAATCCTGACCCTAGTTAAACGGGGATTCAAGGGAAGATGTGATTCTGATGATTGAATAAATTTCTAATTGATATACTGATTAACAGTCTGCTGAACACGGAAGGGGCACTGTTAGCATTTGCAGGTTATGACAACAAGGATGCCAGAGTGACGTCAGCTATAGCCAGTAACATCTGGTCTGCATATGATAAGAATGCAAAGCTCATGAATGATCCCCTGCAGATGATCATAATAGAGTGTGAGGTAGACAACATAGTAAATAATTTATTAATTATATGCAGTACAGAAATTAAAAATATGGTGCTATGGTTTTATCATCTGATAAGAAATGTTGAATTACTTTTTAAATTTAGCTATGTTTGAATTTGTTGGAGCTTTACTGACTGCACAATTTTTGTAAAAGGTATCACAGTAATGTGGCTTAGAGTACTGATATAGTTTAGATCAGACTTCATTAAGCTACTGATATATAGATAGCCATGTAAAATTCTAAATTGTAATGCAGGCATCGACAAAATAGTAAATTGTATCACATGATTATTCAGCAGACGATCGTCGTGGATTCATAATTTATGAATCCTACTATATTTTAAATATGAAGAGGTATGATCAGAAAATGATTATGTTTATTATTGTTCATTTAGCATCACGTAGTGTGTTTAATTATCTTCCTTGTTTAATTCTCTTGACTATTAGTAATTGAAGCTGTTGCCAGTTGAAGAGATTGATGTTAAATCGGTGACGACTGTATGTATCTTCGTGTGTTTGCACAGGTTGGTAATGTAGCCATAGCGAAGGTGGCCAACTTTCTCCTCTGTACATACTCAAAGGAAACTGTGGGTCTGGGACTTCTGAAAGCTAAGGTTGATTTGTGTTCTCATCTCTCTTTCAATTGATCGTGCAACCAATAAATCAACCAAGTCCAAATCATTGGGCTTGGGATCCTTGCGAGCAAAAGAAATCATATAATATTAGCTTGGGACCTTTAGGTTCCGCCACACACCGAATAGAGTTAGATGTAGTAGTAGTTGTCCATAATTCTTGGTTCGTAATTACCAATCTACGCTTTAAATTCTCCGTAGCCTATCATTTCCAATTAAATTATGCTCGCATCGTAACCTGTTTCCAGATTAGAGGTGAGGATGGCTGAAGTATGGATAGCCTACCAGTGTTGTTACAATCAACACAAGAGTTTCATCGGATTCGAGCTATGACACCCTGGCGCAAGCATCAAATTCCCAAGAACCCACAAATAAGGCTGAAGTCATGACCCCAGCCTTAGAAGCGACATTCTAACCTATAGTAGCAGCGGTTGTCGCGCCACAGGACTATTGGAACAAAAAATTATTTAAATATATTTGCTGTATGGATAATTGAAATCAATAATTTTTGATATTGAAATATATTATACTAATTTATAACCTTTAGTAGTGTAAGCCTCTGCATTTATCCAGTTTCCAGTTATTTCAGTGTCTAAAGCGTCCGATGTGTTGCACTTTTAAATGAGCATTCTTTAATTGGACTTTATGGGTTTGATTTCAGCCTATCAGATTAGTGATAATATCTCAGATATTCGCAGGACCAGAAAATAAATAATAATATGATGATTAAACAGCCAAACTGCTTACACTGTGGTAGTCAGTAATGGAGACATATCATTTCGCCATAATCTGTATTTAATTAAATGCTTCTACATTTTGTGTTTAATTCTAAATGTAAAGAAGTATTTTGAAGGTGCGTATGTTGTTTTGGTGATAGTTGATTGTGTATATCTATAAATTTTGCAGGTGATTTTGTCGGTATTTATATACTTGGTCGCTTAGGTATGTGCAATTATTGGTCCAGACATAACAGACGTTGATAGCACTATTTGTCTGTATTACTTTGCCTTTCATTAACTACCTTACAGGTGAACAAAAACAACTGAAACATGTTATTGTGTGGTATGTATATAGGCACAAGCTCTGGTGGACTATCTAACGGAGCCTCTGATGCAAGTCATGCAAGTCACCACCTAACATCTAAGCATTGTGCTGCACTGTCGTGCACGGACTGTCGACTGAAGCTTTCCATTAACTGTATTAAAACTAGCATTATATGTCCAACATCTCCGCATTTATTTGTTTTAATGTAAATGATTACTTTCTTTTATACTTTTGATCCCTTCTCTACAATATGCACTATCATAAGCAAATAATTTACCTTTTGAAATAAACATACCCCTAATAATTAATTAATACTTTGAATGTAAAGTATTGATGATTGATACATAACAGTGTATAGGTGCTCAACATTTACTTGATTTAGTTTAGATATTGAAATGCCTCGATATAGATCTATATATATATATATATATATATATATATATATATATATATATATATATATATATATATATATATAGATATATACTATAATATATATATCTCATATATATATATATAGATATATTATATATATATCTATATATATATATCTATATATATATATATATATGTATATATATATATGTATATATATATATATATGTATATATATATATATATATATATATATGTATATATATATATATATGTATGTATACATATACATGTGTGTGTGTGTGTGTCTATATATACACACACACACACACACACACACACACACACACACACACACACACACACACACACGTATTTAATTACAGAGTCAACCAGCAGCTTTAAATTCTACAGAACTGTGCAAGTGCATTGAGAGCACTGTGTAAATAGAGAAACCTTTTATATAGTGATCCTTCAACTATCCTTTTGAAAAGAAACTAGTCTTTAAGTTAGAGATGGGAATCGAACCGAACCCGAACCCAAAAATCTGGAATTTTGACCGAACCGAACCCAGACTCTGACCGAACCCGAACCGAACCCAGACCCTGGCCGAACCGAACCTGAACCCAGACTCTGACCGAACCGAACCCTCTCTTTGCCCAAACCGAACTGAACCAAAATCTTGAAGTTCCTTTCTCCTTCGCCAGCCTGACATTATATAAAGATAGTAAAAACAATACAAATATATATTAGGTTTTTGCATTTACATGTCTTACAGTATCCAACAGCATATATTCAGGTATGGCTGGTTCCGACACAAATTTAAAAATTAGTAACAGATAGCGATAAAAAGGAATGGTAGTGTTACAAAGGAATGGTAGCGGGAAACGAGACTGGTCTACAGAAGATAATGGATAATCTGAATGATATGGCATTGAAATATGGAATGAAGATTATCATCAAAGAGACAAAAGTAGTGAGAGTATCCCAGAATAGAGGTGAAGTCAATATTATAATAAACGTTACGAAATTGGAACAGGTAAGGAGTTTCAAATATTTAAGTCGTGCTATAACAGATGATGGAAAATGTGAGACTGAAATATATAGTAGGATTCACAAGCAAAAGAAACTTTTGATAATAGGAAACTTTTAACAAAAATCCTAAAGAAAGATACTAAGATAAAGACAGCGAAAACCTTGGTACGGACCACGCTATTATATGGATCTGAAACATGGACATCAAGGAAAGAAAATATCAGGAAACTAGAGGTATTGGAAATATGGATATGGAGAAGAATGGAAAGGATTAGCTGGACTCAAAAGGTTACAAGTGAGGAAGTTCTGGAGAGAGTTGGTACAGATTGACAGCTGATAAATGTATTAAGAAATAGGAAGAAGAGTTGGATATGCCTCAGTCTAAGAGGGGAGAGTCCATTAAAAAAAGGATATAGAAGGCAGAATGGTACGAGAAAGAGGCAGAGGCAGACCAAGATTATAAATTTTAGATTTTAAGATCCACTCATATATGGACATGAAGAGGAAAGCGGAAGACCGAGGAAAGGGGAGGCTTTATTTACCATGGATCTGTAATAGGCAGTGCACTAAGAGAGAGAGAGAGAGAGAGAGCGCATTACAAAAATCACTGGAATTTCAGACGCTTATAGTTTATTACTAGTTCAGTTGATAGCAAAGGGTATATATTATGATCATTTTTCTGTGGAAGTACATGTGTTTACCAAATCGTCCTTATTTCACATTTTATGTTAATAAATTGCACTTTGTCTCTGAAATATTGCATCAAATTGTAGCCAAGACATTTCCATTTAATTATAAACGTTTCTAATATATTGGCCTAATGACAAAATTTATTTTTAAATGGATGAAGCATTCTATTTTCTGGTTATAATCAAGGATAATATTAAAGATACCGTAAAAAAGCTAAATATCTTTTTTATGAACGTTTACCTGTCAACTTACAGTATTTTAAGAAATGTACAGGAATAAATACCACTTCTCTCATTTTTCATTGTCATATTTTTACTCAGGTGAAAAATGTGTCAGTTACTATGATTTCATGTATTTCTTTAAGCACATTTACCATAAACCATTTTAAACACGTTTATCATTTATAAAAATGATTATTATAAGTAATATTAAACAATTGCAACATTATCCAAACCAAACCATTTAGAACTCGAATCGAACTCTCGCGAGTTGGAAAACAAGCCGAACCCGAACCGACCCGAACTTTCATTTTCAACAAACCGAACCGAACTCTCATATTGTCAACTTGCTAACCGAACCCGAACCGAACTTTCATTTTCAACGAACCGAACCGAACTCTGAAAATTCATAAAATTCCCATCTCTACTTTAAGTACAGAATTGGGCTTATTAAGAACACTAATTATAAGACATACTTGCATCATAACGCAATGACATTATGAAACTCTTTATTTAGATGAGACCAGATACTCTTTATTTAGACGGCCCATTGCCGATATCTTGACTAAATTTTAACATAATTATAATATAACAATATTATATGAATGGATAAATCGTCTATTCGTATCCCGACCCTGGTTAAACTGGGATTTAAGGCAAGATGATGATGATAATATAACAATATATGGCCCGACTAAATTTTAACATAATTATCTAACAATATATGGCCCATTACTGATATCTCAGATTATCTCTGACTAAACATTAACATAATATAACAATAAGAATTCAACGCAGCAAGTTTAGTTTCGATAAATGTATTCACTTGTATGTTTGTGACTGTAAACATGATTGCATGAATCATATTAATCTGCAGGATGACTGTTGAATTATACTTTAGTATAAACTATTATTATAATTATTTCTGTTATCCTTTCTGTTTTGGGTTCATCACCACTGGCACTGATTGTGAAGGTCAGATTTCTTATTTCTTATTAAAGACACAATTCACTTTCTATTACAGTCGTAATTCAAATAAACAAACCAAGTAACTTAATTCTAATAATTATTTGAAATCAAATAGCATGCATAGTTATCATAATTGACTTGCTTAAGGAAATGTCTAACGTATCACAGACAAATGAAGATAAAGAATCGCTTATTATAGGGCGAGACAAAAGTAATGCTACTTAATTTTTCATTTTCTTATCAGTTTTATATAGCGTAGTCTGAACATGTTTTTGAATCTGCAGCCCTTTTCTTAATCAGTGAATCTGCTACCGACTTGGCTATTTAAGTAAAGAACGAGAAACAATGAGCTTCCATAGTACAGGATCATACATTATTATCACAGAACCTTATAGAATAGAATTATATAACACAGTCTTATATTTTATCACACAGTCTTAACTTCAGCTTTTGCAGAAAAGGCTCGGCTTTTCAAAGTAAAGGAAAAGTAAAGGTCAACTGGTTTCAAGTAAAGGAAAGTTCTGGCTTTTCAATATATGTAAGAAGCCCAATTGCATTGTCAACTGTTATTCAGCTATTACTATAGATCTAATGTAATGTAATTTAATGTATTTCTTTTATTATAAAACTGACTGTTAGCAGATTTCTATATCACATGTTTATAGTTCTCTGATATTGCTTAAATACTTTAGTTTATAATCTACATTTTGCAACCTGGATGCACATTTTTAGTCGATTTACAGAAAAATAACAACTAACAATGCTCATGATAGTGCCCTAGAATATGCAGTACAAATGATAAGATAAAATGTCAATCAGAGGTCTATAAGAAATCAATCACAAACCACTGCCATAGAAATTAATATAGTTTGAACATTCGAGAGGTATAGTGACAGGATTTTCTACAAAACTAACGGTTTTACAATCTGCACCGTACACTCCAGAAGTGCCAGAGCTTCCACAACCAACACCAGAGTCTGGACGTGCTTTTCCATAGAGAGTCACTCTCGGATCATGACCTAGCATGAAGATACCGGTGTAAGCATTTAAAGGCACAGAGGGCTTGTGCTCGCTTGTCAAATCAATGCTTTTGAGACTATAGCGTACAAGAGGGTTCACGTAATGCTTATCATCAGCACTCGGCTGTCCTTTAGTATTACTGTTATTATTATTATTACTATTATTATTATTAGTCGGTATTGAAAATGAATTGTGTGAAGGCACGACACGGCTAGGCACAGCAACACAAGATGTAGAATTGGTCGTGCCAGAAATCACTTGACCACCAGCACTAGATTCTCCAGCCAAACTCTTCTCCAGCAAAACTCGCATTTCCGACGCCAACTCCGCATGTGAAAACTTACAGCGATCGCCACTCGTGCAATTTCTAAATATGTGGAAGAACTTGCAAGGCCAGTCGCTGTGATAGTACAGGCACTCTTTGCCCTTATAGCACGAGTCTGTCAAATAAAACTTGCACACTTCTGCAATCTTATCCGGCACAAAGTCGTGACTGAATGTGCACTGATCGTTCGCGCATCTACCCATCCTGAAGAACTTGCACCGTATTGGTTCAGCTTTCTTCACAGCTCGCTGCGCAGCTTCGAGTTCCTTCTTCCTCTGTCTTTCAAAATACAAATCAGACTTTTTCTTCTTTCTCAGTAGCTTGCCCGCAGACATCACCTTCGCAGGTTTTTCGGGCTTATCTTCGTCAGTGGGTTGCGGCTTTTTCTCGGCTACCATTACGGTGGGATCAACAAAACCAATGTCAGCTGTTGAGAAGAGATCCATGGAGAGCACAGGCTCGGGACAAGTGCTGCGTGTTTGATTAAGATTTGCCACAACAGGATTTGTTTGATTTGTTGGCATCAAATGTTCCCCTGGCCTTGCTTTCAAATGCTGCTGCTGAAGAGCAGAGTTTTGAGATAGATTGACATTGATTGTTTTATTTTGATGTTGAACACGTTGCTGTTGGCCACTTCTGAGCTCTGATGCTTGCAGTTGTTGTCCTCGCTGCTTGTACTGTCTAAATGGCAAACCTTGCTGTTGCAGTTTCTGCGGCATATTTTCATTTTGTTGTTGCTTGGTTGGCAAATACAGCTGGTTGTTGCCAAGTCGATGCGATGCATCACTCTGTTGCCCTGAACTAGTTGTACTCAACCCATTACTCGTTGCACTCAACCCACTACACGGTGTACTCAACACACTACTCGCAGCCCGCTCGTTGTTTCTCTGCACGCTGTTCGTACAAGACAATCCCACCTCCATCATCCTCCTCCTCTTCAGATCCTTCTTATTAGTCATCAGGTAGCCGTTTACCTTTGACAGCTCCTCATAGCTTAGCACTGATCTTGAACACTGAGCAGGGCCTATCACAGATTTTGAATTCTGAGCAACGCTCGTATCTGACGCTGAACCCTGAACCGGTTTAAACTCGGTAGGATTTATATTTAGCCATTCTTTCTTCTCCACCTCAGTCGCTCCTCCATCGAAATCAACGTACCGCCTCTTCCGGTTTCTCTACAATCAAATCAATCAACCAGATCATTAGGTCAATCAATCAGTCAACCAGATCGATCAATCAGATCAATCAATCAGTCAATCACTCAATCAGATCAATCAATCGTCAATCAATCAGTCAACCAATCAGTAAATCAACCATATCCATCAGTCAATCAATCAGTCAATCAACCAGAACTAGCAGCCAATCAATCAGTTAATCAACTAGATCAATCAGTCGATATTTAATCAATTTAAATATATATAAATCAACTAATTAAAAATAAATCATGAGAATGACTGAACACAGTTATAGAGTAAAAATCTTCAAATTGTTTTCCATAAAAAGAAACTAAACATTCAATATAATTAATTAATGGGCATATTAGTTAATTAGACAAGTGATTAATTATTGCATACTTGAGAAGTTTCAGCTTAAACTAAAGAATTGAGCATAACAAAGTTAAATGTTGCAACAAGACTAACATGTGCTATAATAACTAGAAACTGAAGGCAGAGATAGAAGTTAACGTCAGTCTCATTTCAGAACTGTATAATTCTACAACATTTTAATAATTAATTACCATCATATCTTCCTCTTATGCAACATATATCATAAGTATAGTTTACAGTACAAGGGAACAATAGCGCATATATTTAGATACATTACATAGCGTTACATGGATTTACACAATATTTTACAATTATTTCATATCATAGAAATTTGTACTACATACAAATATTACTTCTTCCAACAAACAGCTACGGCAAACACAGCAAGCACTTTTAACAATTAAAGCATTATCATCACTGCAATCAGACCTTAAACTTTTGAGATCCTTTAGGTGAAGAGTTCTTCACACCGTGCTGCTCGGTGCTTCTAAATCTGCCATTTGTCATTCCAGCAGCAGCACGAGAAGCAGCTGAAACTGGAGCTGAAGTGGCGTTAGCAGCTTGAGCTACCGCAGCAGCAGTACTTGCAGTAGCAGCAACAGCGTCGGTCCTTCCGTTCTTGTTCTCGCTCAATTTATGAACCCACTGACTCTTCTTCATTCTCTTCCTCTGCTTCTTAGACTGCCGACTGCGGCCACTGCAACAGAGAGAAGAAAATAGCAATTTGTTAGTGAAAATAACTTGCTGATGGAAAAACGATCAAATGATAGCAAAATAGTAAACTATCAAACTAAAAGCAAAAGCTAAGTTGACACGTCATAGAAACTATCAGGAGAATATATGAATAATAATAAAGGTACAATGTCTGTTTCCTCATACAAGGATAATGTCAGGGACGTCAATATACTAAAATTGCAGAAAATTAAATGAGTAGAGGTATTTCAAACAAGCGAATAGATAGATCACAGCTGTAAGAGAGACATTGCAGACATTATCAACCTATCAAATATCCACAGTTAATAACGTATTTTTCATAAGAAGTACAAAATAATATTAAGAAGACTAATAATAATAAATAAATCATAACCATCACACTTACTTGTGCTGAGATGAAATGGCTCCAGTCTTGCCCATATTCCCTGCAGTGTTAGAGATTTGCTTAAGTCGATTGTCTGGTTTATTAACTGTCGCTTGACCATTTGAATCCCAAATAGAAGTCCCACGAGGGTGGCAATTAGCAGGGGTGCCTAGAGGATGAACGTTAGCAGGGGTGCCTAGAGGATGAATGTTAGCAGGGGTGCCTAGATGATGAATGTTAGCAGGAGTGCCTAGAGGACGAATGTTAGCAGGGGTGCCTACAGAGCCTCCATCAGAGAATGAAAGAGGTCTCCCAGGAGTGCCTTGCTTCAGGGTGCCACCGATGAGCGCTGGCGGCTTAGACAACAGATTAACTGAAATCAGATAAACACAGAAAATAAAGCCAATCTCTTTGAAAATAAATTCACCCATTAGTAAATCAATCAATCTGTGAATCGATCAGTGAATCTTTTAATAACTCATGCAAACAATTAGTGAATCAATATATCAGCGAATCTTTGAGTCATACATGATGTAAACATTGAGTGAATCAATAACTTAATGAATCTTCATGCAAGCAGTGAGTGAATCAACCAACCAGAGATTGAGCCAGTCAACTAATAAAATAGTTAATTAACTAATAGCATTTAAAAAAAGTAAAATATAAATAATACATTTGAAACACGTAAATCAGTCAACAATTCCATCAATGTATTTGAAGCAACCTAATACTAAAAAAGAACTCAAAATAAACAAATTTAAATAAACAATAGAACACTATAGAATAGAAAACTAGTCAACTAGTGGCCTTCATTTAACAGCAATAAAGCTTGCGACAATAACAACAGGTTAAAGCATGCATACCGAGGGAAGCAGAGGGACTGACAGAGACACTGGGAACAGCGGGGAGCTTCTCCGTGACAGACCTCAGTGGCTCCGCGGCTGGATGAAATTCTCTCCGAGTCTCAGCAGATTTCATTGAACCAATCAAAGGCGGCGGCTTAGAGAGGATGCTAGCTGTGGTTTATAAATAGTCAATAAAACAAACCAATGTACAACATTGCCATACTGCGTATTCATAAAAATGAATTAATTGAAAACAATCACGCTATGGAATCATGAAGTCTTTAAATAAATAAATAAATTTTAATATTAATAAATATAAATAAATTAAAATAAATTAAATAAAAGACATTAACTGGTATAATTAATTTTATTTATTTTGTATTTCAAAACCTCAGCATAAATGCACAATAATTGCGTGTGTATAAACAATCTACATAATAATTGAGATTACAAGTAGACACGTAATCATCGTTATGATAAAAGATATATAGTCTTTACGTATGATGTAGAAACTTCTTGCAATACAGAGGTAACTGAGTATAGTGTATACATATTAACACATACCTAGAACACTAAGACTCGATGATTTCTGCATCTCTTTATTCTCACTTGTCACACTCGTTGACTTCTGCTCGGTAGTCGTAGAAGAGCTACAAAACAAATATAAAATACTGTAAAATGTATGTACAACATCCTACTCATAATTTTACGCCAAAATGTGTCAATTTAGATTATTGGAAATAAAACATTGGTTTGGTTTCCCTTTATACAAGCAGCATTCATATCAATCAGAGATATGCCAGAAGTCAACATGCCACGGAGCCACACAAGGTTTAGCATATAAATCATAATTAAAGTTAAGCAATGAACGACTCTGTTTAGTCTTTAGATGGACATGCACCTAGGAATACCGAGTGCTGAAAGCATGGAATCAAATTTCTTAGACTAACTAATATATCACTCCGTTGTATAATTAGATTTTTTAGAACATTTGGCTTAGAAATTTTGCTACACACATAAACTTCTCGAGGGATTAACTGATATGTTCAGTGACTTGACTTACCTAGTAGGGCCGGCAATACTCTCGCCATTTTTGATCAATGGCTTGGTAGACAAGTCATTAGACTCAGCAGTCTTCCTGGCTTGACCAATCAGAGGCGGCGGTTTAGACAGAATGCTCATCAAAGAAATGGACATTTTCAGGCTAATAACTTTAAGAAACCTACACAAACAACATTAGTGAAAAAATTTACATTTGATTAATCTTTACATCAACTGTGAATCAAGGATTAAACACTGCAACAGAGTTTTATATATATATATAATCTCTCTCTTAGTGCACTGCCTACTGGCAGGTCCATGGTACATAACGCCTCCACTCTTCTCTGTCTTCCGCCTTCCTCTTCATTTCCACATTGGGTCTTTAAATCATCTAACATACCTAATCTCGGCCTGCCCCTGCCTCTTTTTCCTTCCATTCTACCTTCTATGACCTCTTTTAATAGACCTTCCCCCCTTAGAATGTGTCCAATCCATCTCCTCTTCCTATTTATTAATACATTTATCAACTGTCTATCTGTGCCAACTCTCTCCAGGACTTCCTCATTTGTAACCTTTTGAGTCCAGCTGATCCTCTCCATTCTTCTCCAAATCCACATTTCCAATGCCTCCAGTTTCCTAATTTCTTCCTTCCTTAAGGTCCATGTTTCACATCCATAGAATAGCGTGGTCCAAACCAAAGTGTTCACTGTCTTTATCTTTGTGTCTTTCTTTAGACTTTTAATATATATATATATATATATATATATATATTTAAAACAGAGTTTTAAATAGATTACAATTTAACTAAAGTTTTGAATTATTATCAAGCTTCTTCAGTACGAGTTATTAAAGAAAAATACATTTTTAATTTTTATGTTTAACATAAGATTTTGTGTTAAAAAGAATGTTACATCTGACCTTCATAATAATATTTTCAATTCAAAACAGTTAAATACTTAAATCTTTAAATACTGAGTTTAAATTCCTATAGGGTCCTTGCAAAAGGTTTGTTTTAACTAAATCATAAGTAAAATTTAATATTTCATAATCTTATAGCCAATTTTACGGCATTCCAATTGATAGCTACCAACAGGTTTATCAAAGGATAGTCATTTTTTGATTTTATGAACATATTTAGACCTAAAAACTCCTCCAACTTATCGGCTAACTTATGACTTCAAATTCCACCAGTTAAGCTTCTATTGCCTTATGTAATGTCGCAGCCTTCATTGTTCTCGGTTAGAGCTTGATACCTGAGCTAGAAGTGGGTGAGGTGTTTGAAATTAAAATAGTGTGAATAAATGCTTATCGCTTGCCGCTATGATTTAACCCCTCAGGGTGCGCTAGCCAATAGCATAGTACAAAAGCTTAGAGTTATTGGAAAAATAACGTTACCGACTTAACTTGAAATTAAGAGCTGAAAAAGGTTCATAAAAGCAAAAAGTGAATATTAAGTAATCAAGGCAATAGAGACCCTTTCCATAACAATCTCCTCACTCTATTGAGTGAGGAGGTTGTGAATGCGGTGTCGGTGAATAGTCTTAAACACAAGCTGAATGTTGTAATCATGTGTGATTGGGTACTGAAATAAGCCCTTGGCTTTCTTCCCTTTTTCCTGCTACCTTAGTTTGAAATATTGGAAAAACGAAATGTGGTAGCAGTTCTGGTAAATAACTAGTAATTTGGAAACTTACGTCGAAGTGGTGTAAAATTGCCCATAAGTAGTGTAGTAAAATATTCAGTTAGTTTTGTATTAAGTATTATATATAATTATATATTTTATATCAGTTACTTAACTTTATAGTAAACCTACTAAAGCTAAATAACTACATAATAAATAAATACAGCTAAATAGCTCTCAACAATAAAATTAGTCGAATTTCTAGCTTTAATTTATATAGAAAATTACACTAGAAAAATCTTACCTTTAAAATATATTTAGCTGTACTTGATCGGTGTATAGTGTCACACGAATCCTGGATTGTCGACAATAAATCAAAATTCCTCCACAGGTTTAGTATAGAAACCACGACGTTTTATAAGCGAGCCCGGTGCGGCCATTGTTGTTTACAATATTACAATGATCAGGGTTGCCATGTAGAATGCTACTGTCGTCCATGATATAGAATGTAATTCTTTAATAATAAATTAATAATGATAATTTAATCATAATAATAATAATCATAATTCTCTAATAGTAATTAATGTAATTCTGTATTCTATGATGGAGACATATTCAAGCCGGTGAGAAAACGGAAGATCCAAAATGGTGAAATTATAACAACCAGAAAACCCATCCAAAGATTATGAAATTTAATTAAAGGAGATTTACGGGTTTTCGAAACTCATGGTCACTAGACGGAAAAAAGAGGTTCAACTAATAATAACATTAGTGGTAATTTTTTATTTATTCCGCATAGTTATACACATATGTCATACTCATAACTTACAACCTAACATAATTATACTGGTTAAGGAAGTCACAAAGACTTGTAACACCAGTCTTCGTCGTAATTTCATACCTCTATACATAGAGACCGTAAAGGAAAAAGATACAAACCCTGACAAGTTGATAGGCTTCAAAAGGAGAACATAAGAAACAACTAAACACTCACCAACATACCACACCCACACATAACCAGCTCACATATAAACTTATACACAGTATAAAAACAGCACATGCACAAAAACACATACATGCACCCATGCATGTACACTTACATGTACATGCACACACACCCACACACACAGTTGCACACACACACACACACACACACACACACACACACACACACACACACACACATATATATATATATATATATATATATATATATATATATATATATACATAAATACATACAAACACTCAAATACTTGCATGTATATACATATACATACACACATACACACCCCACATGCATATATATATATATATATAGATAGACCCATAAATATGCAGATATATACATACATATACACACATACATATGTACATATATACACATATACACACAAATATACACATATGCACACATATATACACACATAAACATATACATATATACATACACATCACATACGTATATATACTCATACACAATTACACATACACCTACATATATACACATAGAATACACTCACTTGTACATACACACATCGACCTTACAGACAAAAATATGCAAGTATGCATATAACTACATACTAGGCATATCAACAATTTGCAAAATATAGTCATACATTACAATACATACACGCATATATGCACAAACATACATAGACATACTCACATGTGCACACACATACCCACACCTACACATACATACACATACAAGCCTTACCTATGCTCATGAATACCTAGAAATCAAATACCCTCATGTGGTACAACTAATCAGCCTATCTACACAAAACAAAACAAAAATTTATCAATTTAAGGTATTTCTTTCCAATACTTATTTAGCCTATTCTTAAAAGCATTCACTGACTCTGCCTCTACTACATATTGAGGTAACACGTTCCATATATTGATAACTCTATGACTGAAAAAGTTTCTCCTAACCTCTAATCTGGATCTAACCTTTATTATTTTGAATCTATGCCCTCTAGTTCTAGCATAATCAGATAATTTGAAAAATTCTCCACATTCGATATTGTCAAAACCTTTAATTATTTTAAACACTTGAATTAAATCCCCTCTGGTATGTCTATCTTCTAAACTAATTAGACCTAATACATCTAATCTAGCTTCATAGCTTTGACCTCTACATTCAGCAATCATTCTAGTTGCTCTCCTTTCAACTCTTTCCATACATTCTACATCCTTCTTTAAATAAGGTCTCCACGCTTGTACGCAATATTATTATGTAGACCTTGCTAATGCTTTACATAATTTAACTATTACATCGTTATTACGACTTTTTATAGTTCTCCTAATTAAACCTAAAGTGCGATTAGCACAATTTACTTCTGATTTACACTGCTCTGAAAATTTTAGGGTATTATCAATAATGACACCTAGATCTTTTTCTTTAATAAATGATTTTAGTTCTGCGTTACCAAGCTTATATTGATTACAACTATTGTTGTGACCTACATGCATAACTGTGCATTTATCAACATTGAAGCTCATCTGCTAAGTAGTTGCCCAATTATGCAAACTGTCTAAATCTCTCTGAAGTAATAACATATCCTCTAGATTACCTATATTTTAAAATAATTTGGTATCATCAGCAAACCTGCTCATTTTGGATGTTATGCTGTTGTCTAAGTCATTAATGTAAACCAAAAATAAAATTGGACCCAACACTGAACCTTGTGGAACCCCACTAGTGACCCCACTGCGCCAAGCCGAGTCGTAATTAGAAATGCAAACTTTTTGTCTCCTGGAGGTTAACCAACTTCTAATCCAATTCAGGACAGAGCCAGTAACTCAATGAGCTTCAAGTTTACATAACAATCTCTCGTAAGGCACTTTATCAAACGCCTTTGCAAAATCCAAATAGAAAATGTCTACGGGATTACCGTTGTCAACATGTAGTATGACGGATTCCATAAAGCTCAAGATGTTTGTTAGACAAGATCTATTTCTGGTAAATCCATGTTGACTATTTTCTTATTAATCCATAACTATTGAAATGTGTAACTAAACTATCCTTAATAATGCTCTCAAACACCTTACCTATGATACTAGTCAAACTAACAGGCCTATAGTTCTCAGGTTTGTCTCTTCTACCTTTCTTGAACAAGGGCGACATCCTGGCCTCTTTCCAGTCTTGAGGTACAATCCCAGTTTCGAGCGATAGCTTGAACAATTTAGTAAGGGGACCTACTAATTGGTATCTCAGCTCAAATAGTAACTTAGGATGAAGATCATCTGAACCTGGACTTTTATTACAGTTAATTTCACTAAGTTTCTTTAATACTATTTCCTTGTCAATGACTAATTCACTTAAACATTCTGATTCTAGACCTGTAAATATTCTATCTGCTATTGGAATGTTATCTAGATTTTCTACTGTGAAAATACTGCTAAAGTAATCATTGAACATGTTTGCTGTGAGCTCATCATCCGTGATAATGATACCGTCAGCATCCCGCAATGGACCTACTATAACTTTGTTCCTCTCTTGATTTCTAACATAGGCAAAGAAATTTTTATTGTCATTATTTTACATTGTTAGCTAATTTAATCTCAAACTGCTTCCTTGCCTCATCATTTGCCTTAGTAGACTTGCTTAATTTCTCCTTATACTTATTGTAATATGACAATTTTCTACCCGATTTTATATACTTATCCCAAGCTCGTCTCTTTGCTCTCCTTAACTTTTTGCATAATTTAGTTGCCCATTTGCATTTTACTTTTGGCCTATATGTTCAAGCTATCAATTTATTTCTGATTTCCAAAATATCATTCTTTAAAATTGACCATATATCATTAACATTATTCAAGGCTATGCTGTCCCAACCCTTTATGGGGAATTTTATGACACTCCGATAGTAAGCTATCGAAGGTTTTATCGAAGGGATAGTCACTTTTGGATTTTATGAACACTTGTCGACTCGCTAAGGTCCGCTTAGTTAGCGACTGACTTGTCGCCTCATACACCACCAGATAAGCCTCTATCGGCTCTGTTAAATGCTGCGGCGTCATTGTTTTAATTAAAAATTGAAGTTTATTCGGAAAACAATGGCGATATATATATATATATATATATATATATATATATATATATTGATGATGATGATGATGATGATGATAATGATGATGATGATGGTGATGGTGATGATGATGATGATAATGATGATATAAAAATAATACTAGTAATAATAATGACGGCAGGATTTTGCGCATTCGGTTTAGTTGCGCGTCAATAATCGATGTTAAGCTTCATCGGCTTCGGTTAGTACTTTGTGGGTGTTCACCTTGGAAGACCGAGTGTTGAGAGCTTTGAAGGAAAAAATTCCAGGTTAATGGAAGGTTATCCTTAAATCCCCGCCGGCTTCAAATTACTTATAACCAATGAGAGGAAGGAGGAAATGGGCCTTAAACAAGCATCTATGCTACTGACCCAGTGTGCCGTTAGGTCTATGTAATAATCAAGTTTTAACATTAATTTCCTCAAACAAGGATGATGTCAGGAACGTCCCCCAAAGGTTCTCTAACCATTATATTCTCTACAATATTTTCATCTGAGCTAAATAATAGATCTAAAAAATTTCCATTTCGACTAGGTACACTAACTAACTGAAACATGAAGTTATCATTTATACAAATTATTAATGCCTTTCGTTATCTGCATTCAACTTGCCTATCCTAGATACCTTTAAAACATGCTTGGTCTTCATGTTGAGCCCTTTACTAAAAATATTGTTAACCTTCTCCCTATCACTTTCCTCATTGTCTCTTGTTAAGCTTTCTTTAACGCCATGTACAATTACACTCAGCTTCCTCTGCTCCATATCGAGCTGTTCTGATACTAGCTTTACCTGCTTTGAATTTTTGCTTACTATCGTCCTCCATTCTTCTACCTTTCCAACATCTTTCTGTAGATCCTCAACAATTTTTGCATTGTTGTCTAAACCTTTCTTAATTCCAGACAGATCCTTCACTTCCTTCTTAGCTTCCTTGGGGTCTTTCTTTACAGCCTTCTTAAGTTCCTTTAATTCTTTAACCTCTTCTGAAACTTTCTTTAGTTTCTCCAATTCCATTATTTTGTTCTTCAAATTTCCAATCTCCTCCAATCCATCCCTTATCTCCTTTACATCACCCAAAGCCTCTTTCAATTCAGTCAGAGCTACTGAAGTTGTCTCCAATCCAGATAAAGCTTGTTTCAGAGCCAAACACTCCGTCACTTCCTTTTTTTAGTCCTTCAACATGCTCCTTTACTTCCTTCACTCCAGCCAATTTTACCTGCTCCTCAAGATGTTTAAGTCTTTTCTCCTGCACACACTGCCTGCATTCAAAACTAAGCGATTCCAACTTAGCCGCATTGAAAGTCTCAATGCCTAATACCTCCGAGACATTGTGGAAGATGTCCCATCTCTGACATACATCACACGAAACCCCATTCAGCTTCATCTTAGTCGATACTTTAACCATAGTAGAAGTACTACAATCACACGTGTGTAATTGAAAATAACCCTATTACAAGTAATTAACCTCACTATAGACAAATTAGGAATACAAATCTGATCGCTGACAGGTTTCGATAGCGGCTTAGTCCTAACGGACTTAGTGATGTAATCCAATAATCCGAAATTAACGAATTAATCTGATATTTATCACAATATAATTCAGGAAATAAGCAAGAGGAGCATTGCCACTTCCGAAAATCTTTTATGTTTAATTAATAATGTGTAATATTATTATAATATGTGTAATTAATAATGAGTTTTCTTTCTTATAGTTGCTGTGTTTGTAGTTTTTGTTATTTCCTTCTTTCCCTTCCACGAATGTTTATTACTGATTAGTAATCGTTTCCATTTGCTGGCGCTTCAATAGCAGCAAGCGCGGATTTAAGAATAACCTTTCAACACCCTGGATATAACTTACATTTAAACTGTCGACACTCGTTCTTCCACAGTAGTCACCCAAAATTAAAGTACTAACCGCGTCAACATGTCTTTACTTAGTTCAATTGACGCGCAGCTTAACTGAGTTCGCCAAACCTCCACCCAATATTAATAATAGCACGCATTATAGTGAAATGATCAAATATGTTGGTATCTTTCACTTTCATAATAACACTTGCTTATACGCTGTTAGGCAATTTATAGTCCATTTTCTGTGTATCCAGTCCAGTGAATGTCCGAGATTTTACTCTCTGATCAACATGTACAGTAGATCGACATCTTGAAGAGAAGCCCTTCAGGCTTCTGACCTTGACGTTAAACCCACATCATCAGTCACACTAACATTGTCATATACATAGGAAACCAACTCACATCAATGGGAGCTCATATCTGTGTTCAACATCTATTTCACCTTAGAATCTATTAATCTGTCGTGAATTTCTCATTGAGAACTGAGATCCATACATCACATATCACACTATAGATGCTATACCAAAATTATTTTAGAATGTGATAGTACATTAATTCATATTGTTAGTTAACTTTTGCATAAAAGTTTTGAACGCAAGCTAAGCTGTCATCAATCAAAGGAATCCCAGACAAATAAATGTCCACAATATATGGACATAGATATAAAGCAATATTATTGCATAAACTCTTCCCTTTATTGCTTGTCCCCACGTACTCTCCCGTCCCAGCTCTTTCTAGTGAAGTGCAATCACTATAAACACGCCCATACAGTTTACTGCTCTTATTCATGCTGAGTGAGGGCAGTTGGATTAACAAAAATCTCTGACAATTGGTGATAAATCTTCAAAATCTAATTGGCGCGAACGATTGGATATCCGACTACGAGTCTGTAGGTGTTTGCTTCAAATTTTACAGGCTTATCCGTCACTGATACGCTTCCGAGCAATGATACTGACGTTAAGTCTTACTTTAGCCTATATGCGCAAAAATGATAAAAGAGTTTTATGTTTGTGCAGTCTAATAACTCTTCTTCATTATTAATAATTATAAAGATTTAACGTCCGTTTCCTGATACAAGGAAGATGGCAGGGACGTCCCCTCGTCAGATATCACTCCAAATCGAATCACCCCAAAAGATCTGAAAAAACATGTGCTGAAGAGAAAGAAAAAAGATCCTAAACGGTGCTGGTCCTCCGGTGATAAAAAACTATCAGGCAGGATGAAAAAAGTCTATGGTGGGAAGAGAAGTGTTTTCGTATGATTATGTGTTTAATTTCTGATCAACTGATCGATAGTGTCCTCGCGATAGCGAACGCGATGCGCCGACTCGCGCGCAAGTGCAAAAACCCATTTGAATGCTTGAAATATTTTTATATTTTTATATAAAATTAGAGATAATGAGTCCATTCTGAGATAGGAACTGGGAGGATGAGAGATCCGCAGGGATCTCATCAATCTTAAATAACTGTAACTCTGACGCTGACTGAAGCGCTGTATATACTTCTCTTTGACCGTATAGTGCGAGGTCAAGTAGGATTTAATTTCGCTTGAGCCATCCATCAGGGCCAGGACTCTGTCTTAGAGCCGGTTTGTGTCAGAGATGATGCTAGGAGCCTATGACAGTGCTCGTGGGAGTTGCCCTCTTCGAACTGATTTATTTTTAAATTTATTAGGTAAAATGTATAGAAGAAATTGATATATTGTTTTTAGTTTTCTCTGTTACAGTGCCCAATGGTAGGTCCAGTATATAATATTTAATGTAGGGACTGTTGTTCATCTATGATCATCGCTTCGAGAGAGAGAGAGAGAGATATATATGTTTTTTGTGTCACCAAAGCTCTTGGCTTCGATAAAGAAGCTGAGAGCTTTGGTGCTCCCGGAAATACGAAGTTTACGGGTTAGAATTAAAAATCTATTGGTTGTTGTAGTCTGTTTATTCTTTTTCTTAAATCTGCGTTAACAGCAATGGACGCGCTATCAAAATATCCATTGATACGAGTAACTGTAGTATAATAACCGAGAGAGGAGGAAATTACGGAAAATACGAAACTGAACAACTAATCAAGGGAATTCTGTAACACGTGCGGTGTGCATTGTCTGCAAACAAACCAACAAGAAGAAATAAATCTGCCAACAAAATATAATGATTAAGGGAATTGATTTCAGGAAAACCCCTAAAGGCCCTCAAGGTCTTATTAAAGACACCACCGCCGTCTGCATCCAAGGTAGTTAGAGCAAAATCTCTAAATTGAATTTGTCTAAACAAAAGACAACCTCAACTCATGAATTGAAGTGCAAGATAGACAATCTCAATAGACTTCTTCAACTAATATTCGACGCAAAAACAACAACATAACAAGTGTTATTACTCCTCGTTATATATGTCGCAGAAAGAGCAGTAGGCTATTTCTGCTAATTAGCAGGCTATTTTTACTAGTAGCACCCATACACAATTAAACAAAATAAGCTCAAGGCGGTGTTTCAAAGTGTGCGGGAGGTTTCATAGATACGCTAAATGCAAAATTGATTTATGATTTATTTATTTATTTTCAAAAAAAATAGAGAAAAGACATTAGCTGGTAAAAGACATCGGTAAGAGACATATCGAGGGGTAACGTTAATAACAAAATTATATCAATATTGGAAAATATCTAATGCAAAGGTGTTGACATCGGTGTAGAGTTTGACGAGTATCGTAAACTGATATCAGCTTCAAATCATGTCTTAGATAAGAATAAACTATAGAACATGTAATGTAGAAACTCGTTACAAAAATTTCTCCAAACCGCAGTATATTTAAAAGGCAAACAACCCATTGCTGTGAAATGATCGTCTATGATGATATCTATCGTGTAGAAAGACGCTCATTACAACGAGGAGTACAATATCACTTGCTATGTTGTTGTTTTTGCGTAGAAAATTAGCTGAAAACGTCTCTTTATATTGTCTATCTTATTGACGTTACCACGCGTTTAAACCTTTAATCAATTTACATGTAGTTAATTATTTACGTTGTCATACACCTGCATGTCTGACAATTTACTCTCAGAGCTAATCTAAACTAATTGCATGTATTTCAAATAATTCAATTATGCATGTAGATCTATCGGGATAATAATTTCAAATTAAACATAGATTGTAATTGTAATAATACTATACTATAATCACGAATTTTTTTTTAATCAAAACCCAAAGTACACGATTATAATTTGAAAAATATAAGTTAATTCGACATATAATTTTACAAAGATATGACTCACTTTGTTCATGTATTTTTGAAACACACGTGTACACCACTATTATCTCATCGCTGAGTTTTGAGCTCAGCTTTACAATAAATTCATTGCCAGACGGCTTATGGCGCACTTAAAGCCGCTTACTAACTAACCAAAGACACAAATGACACCTGAGTATTTCCCGTCATTGTAATATTGTCCCACTATTATACTGGCTGGAGCCAGTGGCATCGTCGGTAAGATATTCGACCGCGGATCAGCATGTGCGAGGTTCAAATCCTGGGCTCGCCGTCACTGACCTCGCTTTCGAATGAGGAAACTGACGCTAACATTAGCTTATTATGTGTGTGGGGCCTATCTACAGCGGATAAACTCAACATCTCGTTTCCTCACATTGTTTAACGGATTAGCATTGATGTGAGACTAAAAATATATAAATATAATAAACACAGCACACCGTTGTACACAACGAAATACTAGAGATAACCTATATATTCCTAGAGTATTAGAAAAATATTTGACGATCTCATTTGCCTTTGCTCTTATTAGGCTTTCAGTGAGCTTTCATCGAACCGGAAGTGAGTGAAAATTCGCCATCATTTTATTTGCTGTGGTGTATCTTCTTCTTATATTCCTATGATTGTACTCGTATAAAATGTAAACGCGCATTATAGTGAAATGATCAACTATGTTGATATTTATCACTTGTATTACTACATATTTATACCTCTAGGCAATTTATACCATTTTCAGTATAATCAGCCCAGTGAATGTCCGAGATTTTACTCTCAGATCAGCTCGGTTGGGAATCGAACCAGCGAAGGTTCAATTTACCTCAGGATCTGTCATTTGAAACTTTATGACGTTACCTCTACGCAATTAAGACATTCAAGTAAATTAATAGACATCGCGCAAGAAGAGTTTTTAGAATCTGCAGGCACAATGAATTTTACATTTTAGAATAATTTTTCATGTAAGATAGATTTGAAAATCTCAAATAAAATTGTTACATTTTTACTGCGCTGTTATTGCTGACTCAACCCATAAAAAAGGAAAAAGTTTAACCCAACCCAACTCATTTGTAAAACCAGTTCACCGCCATCTCTGATACATGGGCTTATAATATAATAACAATACTAATAAAGGTTTAACGTCCGTTTCCTCATACAAGGATGATGTCAGGGACGTCATATAGTTACTGCGCTCAACTCACATTTACGTGGTTTCATTACATACGCACAAAATCGCCCTAGAGTGTCGCACAAGCACTAACATGAACTTAGACGAGCATCGCAAACACTTGTGAACACTTAATAGCGGCTAATCAGTTCATAGTAGGGCACCGGATGACATTTGCTCTTATTGCCCGGAAAGTGCCTCCACTGGAAGTTTGTTTAGTCTTCCTTCATCTCACTGGAGTGCTCCTACCCACCAGAGATTTGAGGCAATCACGTGGGAAGTGCTAGGTGCGCGTGATGAGGATATGTAACAATCGATCAGCAAATCAATCACATGTACCTGTAATTTAATGAAATCGATAGATTAATCAGTTAATGCCGAACTGAGTAGTTTATAAATTAGTGTTTGTATGTTTGTCAGAAACGCATGTAATAAATTGAAATATCTACATGTATGAAGCGATCAATCGGTTTAAGAGAATCACATTCGAGTCAATCAATCAATCAATTTATGAGAACCCTATTTGACTCAATCAATAAGCAGCTAAATAAATAACTAAATAAATAACTAAATAAATAAATAAAAAATAAATAAATAAATAAATAAATCAATCTATTAATCAATCAATCACTCAATCAATCAATAAATCAATAAATCAATAAATCAATCTATATCTATCTATCTATCTATCTATCTATCTATCTATCTATCTATCTATCTATCTATCTATCTATCTATCTATCTATCCATCCATCCATCCATCCATCCATCCATCCCATCCATCCATCCATCCATCCATCCCATCCATCCATATCCATCCATCCATCCATCCATCCATCCATCCATCCATCCATCCATCCATCCATCCATCCATCCATCCATCCATCCATCCATCCATCCATCCATCCATCCATCCATCCATCCATCCATCCATCCATCCATCCATCCATCCATCCATCCATCCATCCATCCATCCATCCATCCATCCATCCATCCATCCATCCATCCATCCATCCATCCATCCATCCATCCATCCATCCATCCATCCATCCATCCATCCATCCATCCATCCATCCATCCATCCATCCATCCATCCATCCATCCATCCATCCATCCATCCATCCATCCATCCATCCATCCATCCATCCATCCATCCATCCATCCATCCATCCATCCATCCATCCATCCATCTATCTATCTATCTATCTATCAATCAAACAATCAATCAATCCGTCAAACTAAGAGAATCACATTTGAATCAATCTATCAATCAGCTTAGTACAAAGAAACACCTGAGAGGCCATAAATCAATCAAGTACTCAGTCAATTAGACTTCAACGCGTATGGCTAACAATCTTCCTTAGTCAGATGGTATTGATGTACAATAGTACATCAGGGTAATTGTGAATTTATGTTATAAATTAGACCCTTTCCGATTTATTTTATTTTTATTTATTCTGTTTTATTTTAGATATGCCAATTTGTAATTGTTAGGCCTATACACACATGTAATTCATCATTTGTCAAATCTGTCATTATTTATTATTATTGTTATTTGTCAAATCTGAAGATAATTGTTAAAAACGAAGGCGCTATTGCAACATATGAAATTTTCTGCAGTTTTATGACTTGAGTACTCATAATAGCCGTTTCATTCAGCTCAGGTATGGTAAAATAAAGTGCGTAAAACTGAGGTGTGTCCATATTTTACTAGTTGAGAATAATACATAGCTAGAAATCAGTCAATGAAATTGTGCAACACTGGTTTAGATCATCCAAGAAAAATAGTAATCAATGGTGATAGGAAAACTTTATGCTCCATCCAAAGCCGCTTGAAAACCAACTGCTTTTGATTCGGTAAATCTATAATAATTTTTCTCGCATTGGAGTATACATAATAACCATATCCCCCTTTATTAAAAAGATTAAAATTAGACCAACAATAATCAATCAATCAATCAATCAATAAGAATTTAACGTCCGGTTCCTCGCCATAAGGCAATGTAAGAATGTCTCTACACAAACAGGCGCCAAAGCACCATACGATGACGACTGAGTACACAGAGATCACAAGAGAAAACGAGATCAAAACAGTGCAAGTCCAAGATCCAAGGCAGGCGGGTCAAAATTTAGAACTATGGTGGAAAGAGATGGGTTTTAGCTTGCCAAGGAAAGTACCAGTATACGATCGAAGATCTTGTTGCTGAGAGTTTCATATTGTCGGAGCAGAAAACATGAAGGAGCGTCTGACCATGGCAGATTTAATGTTTGGTACAGTGACAGGGTTTTACTAGAGGATCGAAGACTACGAGAGGGTTGATAGATTGATAAAAGATAAGATAGATAGGATGGTTTGCTATAACTTAAACTTTTGAAGGTCAAGGAAGCTATTTTGAATTTTATTCCTTCGGAGACTGGAAGCCAGTGCAGTTTCTTAAGAAAAGAAGTAGTGTAGGATAATATATAGAACTTTAGATACCAGACGATGCACGCAGTTTTAGACGGAAGCTATATGACGTAAAATAAGAATGACTTGAGGCATAGACAAAAACTTGAAAGTCATAATGTCAATGACATTTTAAAATCACAAGACGACGAAAAGTTTTTCGCTTAATAGTCTGTGACAGTCAGTGATTCTTTATTGAGAAGGTTACGATAATTTTCATGGATTGTGCCCCAGCATTTTTATAATTTGGTTTCGAAAACTCTCTGAATTAAAGGTCAAGAAAATTTCGCGATAAAAACTGAATACTATAGCCCCAGAATATGATAAGCACCATGCTGTCTACCAGTTTGCTATTTCATCTCTCTCGCTCGCTTGCTCGCTCGCTCTCTCTCTCTCTCTCTCTCATTTGCCTCTCATCAGTCTTCTATTAAATGACATGCTTAATGTACAAATTAAAACTCTCCTTTCAAGCCCATTAAGAATATTCTATCATCCGAAAAGTTGATTCAACTAAAAAGTCAACGAATTTATTGCAGAATATCTCTCCAGAAAATATTGCTCCTGATTTAGTTTGCCATTGCAATCCTGCAGCTGATGCTTAGTGGCTGCTATTTTTTTAAACATTTAGGATCTTGAAAGCATAAATAACTCTTCCAACAAATAAACTTAAGGTTAATCGATCACATTGACGTCATCGACTGGAGTACATTGAACTTCCTTTCTTGTGTTCTTCACTTATCTCATAAAGTGAAATTCTATATAAAAACAGATTACAGAGAGCTGACCTTGCACATATGTCAACTTCGTACATACATGTAGCACCTGAAGCCAGTGGAGATGTTGGTAAGATATTCGTCCGCGGATCAGTAAGTGCGGGGTTCAAATCCTGGGCTCGCCCGTACCTGACATCACTTTCGAATGAGGATACTGACGTTAAAAATAGCTTTTTAAAAACTTTTTAGTACCAAAAGAAGTGGTTTTGATACCTTCTAGTGCACTGCCTAACGGCGTGTCCTTGGCATATAACTCTTCCAACCAATTCTATCCTCAGCCTTCATTTTGATATTTACATTATATAGTATTTGTTATCAGTTCATCGTAGTACAGAACGAAATTACTGTTCATAGTCCTATCAATATTTCCCAACTGCTTGCATTGCATTCCTGCCATTACTTCCCATCAGCTTCCTGTATTAAGCTTACACTAAATGTTTCTGTCCGTATTTATGACAGTATTGCTGAACAATCTTTAGTTTCTCACCATCTGAGATTGGCGCATAAGACGACCGTCATGGTGGAAGCTAATGATACAAGTAAAACTAATATTACAGGTACAGCCGCATCTCAACAGACTCACCTCAGGTGTATAGATATTGGTATCACTGTTGTTTTCAGTTTAAATTATCGAAATTACGTTAACTCTAATTAACTTGAAATATAGAATGTCTGAAACACTGATATTGCTATTTGGTATGATATACATATGTATATATATATATATATATATATATATATATATATATATATATATATATATGTATATATACACATACAGTATATATATATATATATATATATATATATATATATATATATATATTTCTCAAACAACTAGCAATAAAACCCGGAACTACAGCTGATCGACCATCTTTCAAGACGGCCAATTACCTTTCTGTCTAATTTACTGAACGCTATTCAAGGATGTCCTTTTTAAATAGAACTTGAAAAGTTTGTGAAATTTAAAAACCTTGTCAGTGGGCAACTGCGTATTGTCGAAAAAATAGCAATACTTTAATACACAGTAAATAATACAAAAATATATAAAATTGAAGATATTTTAATATTTTAAATTTGTAACTTTTAAAGTTGAAACATTTAATCCGTTATCTTCAATAGTCTATCCTTCAATAGCCGCGTTTTAACAAGGGCAAACGATAACGCTTATTTCATCACCTGATTGATTTTTATCACTGGACCAGCACCGTTTAGGATCAATTTGCCTTCTCATCAGCCTATGCTCTTTTAAATCATTTGGGTGAATCGATTTGTAGTGACATGTGACAGATGACGCCTTGTATCATCTTAATGTGAGGAAACGGACGTTAAGTATTTATTATTATTTTTTATCAATATACCAGAAATGATCTTGGAATTGTTTGCGCGCGGATTCAACAGGTTACTATGCATTCATTCTATTTGAATTGTTAGTACATGCTTTAGAAAATTAACCCAGAACCTACGGTGACATATTTAGGAAGTTTAACTGAAATTTTCTGCATTCCCTTCTCTCAATGGAATGTCCTTCAGGCCCCGAGGTATCGTATCTCCATGGAGGAGTCAACACAAGTATCCTTGATCTTTGAAATTATTTTAACCGGATATCCTGTTCTTAAGTGTTTCTTGAATATCTTAGTTGCATAGAGCTAATGTCATGCATTTTTAACTGACAGATCCTAAGGTGAATAGAACGCTCGTGGGTTCGAATCCCAGCCGCGCTGATCTGAGAGTAAAATATCGAACATTCACTGGACTGGTTACACGGAAAATGGACTAAATTGCCTAACGGTTTAAACATGTAGCATTAAAAGTGATAGATATCAATGTAGTTGATCCTTTCACTACAATGCGTGTTTACTATTTATCTCATTACCAATGAACTTGTTCAGTAAATTTAAAGTTAGTCGCCACGCTTCATCATATTCTCAGTATTTTGAATAATTCGACATTTATCGTTGAATACAGATTTTAGCGATTACTCAAAAATAAATAGAAACTCTCAGACTTTCGTTTCAAATTACAATTTCGTTTATTACTTATATAATCATTCGAATAATATCCAATTCAGTGGTTTAATTTCTTTTATCCAAAGAGTTATACTAAAATGTCTGATCATCAGAACTAACTCTTATCATTACTCCATGATTATGACGATCTACTTTCAGTGTTTATCCAGAAAGACTCGCGTTACATGGAGCGTGTGATCCGAGAAATTATTTCTCGCCTGCGTCAAGTAGCTCAACATCACCACTATGTCGAACAAAAATTGGTATTGACTTTGCACAACGGAAATAAAAGAAGACCATCGAAGGTCTGACTTTGTGACAAAAAGTTCTTTGTACAAATTGTAAGACTTTTAATATTTCTCATTCGCACAGACAGTTTGTGAGATTTCTTTAAAGTTTTGAAGTTTTATAGTAATATTTAAAACAGGATTTGGATAAAGAATGCCTTATGCAATATGCTACATTACCGCTAATTGACCGATAATAATATCCACGGTCGAATACAACAATTTCTAAATTATTGCTTGAAGTTGAATGATAGTTTTGACTATGGCAGACTTGCCGGTGGATTACTGCTAAAAGATGATGAAAGCGCATCATCTGAGATTTACCATCAGATATGTTGAATGCTCTTGAACTCATCTTTGTTTGACCAGTGGACCGCAGAGTACCCCATCATCAGCTATCGAAAACTTAGGTTTAATATAGCCTATTTTAAATTTGATATTTAGTTCTGGCTTGATCTGTTAATAGCGACTTAACATTATAAGATATGAAATACTCTCCATTTAATATATTTGTAGGGTGTAGTAAGCTTAACGTCAAGGTTAGAAGCACAAGGCTTTCTTAATGGCGACTCGACATTCTCGAGCTATACACTATTATATACTGAAGAGATACGCGAGTTCACTGCCATCATATATATATATATATATATATATATATATAATATATATATATATATATATATATATATATATATATATATATATATACTTGCCGATATTCGTTCTGTGGACATCTGATGGAGATGTTTCGAAGAATGAGGATGGTAGATCATATATTCGTGTATACAGTATTGTCTATATATGTATATTCACACACACACGCACACATGCACTCTCTCTCTCTCTCTCTCTCTCTCTCTCTCTATCTGTCTTGTGATGAAGCTAAATCTTTAATTTCTTACATTCCTATTCACATGCATGTACATGCATATAATCACAATATGTTAAGATATCAGAAGTTCCTGCATCATCCGTAGCAGAAGAAGCGGGTGTTAAATTTTACTCTTGTTGATAGGTCAAGTTAAGACCAAGAAGAGTTAGTACAAGAAGAGTTAGTACAAGAAGAGTTAGTACAAGAAGAGTTAGTACAAGAAGAGTTAGTACACGAAGAGTTAATTGCAGAGATTGACAGGAGTTGCATTGAATATCGAAATATTTTCTTCATTTATCGTCAGTTACTTAATGAATATATAAATAAATAATCCACTTAATTTTATTAAGATTAGTTTATTCTTTTCTGATTTAACAAAGTTTCTCTTTTTCAGTCGACCAGGAGTTGCTGTTGTCTATTGCTTCTCTTTACTCATGTACTGCAAACAATAATTTTGATACAAATGTTTTAAATTCTTCACGTCAATTAAACAAGTGAAACAAACCCTTTTGAGAGTCAATTACATCTTGTTATTTAAACGTCTGAAGAATTGAGTATTGTTGAGTATGGCAAACAGACTAAAGACAGCCTTGAATGCATGAAATAATGTGAAATGATCCAGTGTCTGTAGACCAGAGAATGCTCGAGCATCAAAACAAGTTGTCGTTGATGTCAAAAGATGCCATCTCATTATATCAGATGAGCACTGTATACTAGTAAAGAATGGACTGAGCATATCTCCCTGCATCAACACCACAAATGTCAAACTTGCCGTTCTCCTAAATTTATACCCTGTAAACTATCAATCGAAGGAATGAGTATATTTGGACGTATGGTAACTCTCATGTATATATGTAACCACGGGACTTGTGTATAACCATGCATGCATGTTATGTTCGCAAGCAGAATACTACAGCCTCGAGGTAGGTTGCGTAACTGGATCGTTCCTTGTCACCTCTGATTCAAACATGTCTGCTTATTGGTAACTGTGGTTTATAATGTATCCTTATATATAACAGTTGTTCTGATTTCATTACAATCGCTCTTATGCCTTACTCGCCACTTTGTTCGGCTTCTCTAGCTCACTCTATTCTCTGAAACCGTCATCGTAAACAGCAATTTACTATGTTTTCTACGGCACTTGATGACCAACAGTCAACCGCCGACAAAATGAGTATTTTACATATTTGCAAATAGAATATCGTAAAAAATTCATCTGAATTAGCAACTTGACTTCGTTTCTATAATCTCACGTTACTACTGGAGCCAGCGGCGATGTTGTTACGATACTCGACCGCTGATCAGTATGTGCGGGGTTAAAATCCTGGGCTCTCCCGTCACTGACATCGCTTTCGAGTTAGGAACTGACGTTAACATTAGTGTACAAAAAACCTTTAATTCTGCACATTATAGGATACACATAGACCTACCCGTGTTGTGTCCGGGTCAATTAATAAAAGACGAAAACCGTAAACTGCAAGTGCCGTATGAAGCGAACAGGAAAGAACTGAAGAATACAAACGGAAACTAACTCAGAAGATATTATTTCATAGCTTTACGCTATATTAAGGGTATGGGTAATCATCATCAGTTCCTTGCGTTCTGAACAGAACATAAGTCTGCAATATTCCTCCATACGTTTCTTTCATCAGCAACCATCACAACTTCTTCTCACGAAATGTTTAATGTTCTCAAAGCTCAAAGCTTTGTTTTTCTTACTGAGATTCGTACTCCTAGGTACTCTTTTCGTTTCCTTGATAAGGTATGGGTAAGGCATAGTCTTTTGTGAAGGATTAACTCGTTTTATGAAGTCTTTCTTACGGAGACTGAAAGCAGAATATGAATATGAATGCGTACCTTGGATCTATCACTTGGCAGAACAATCTATAGAGAGGTCATATATAAGGCAGACTGATAATGAACAAATCGTATCTGTTACTATAAGTCCCCAGATTTTATGTTTCTATATTCCCATTGGGTTTAACGGATTCCGGATTATCAAGATACATTGCATTCGACACACTTTACTTCACTTTATATTCAGACGGATTTATCGATGTCGGAATTATCGTCATCAACTAAATGTGTCAAGGAGACTCGGACGCTTCTTTGTTTCCCGGATCTGTTTATCTTTGCAGCATCTGTTTATACTTGCTACAATGGCCGTATGGATAGCATGCTTGCCTGAGAATGAATAGACCATCGGTTCGAATCCCTGCTTGACTGTCTCTGACTCTATCCCTTGCGATACAGATATAGACGTTAAATTTAGTTGACAACTTTTGAAAAACTATTTTGTCAATTTTATTTGTCTCGCATCACATATAGTTTATTAACTTAGTAATTGTGTAGTTAATAATACTAATAATAATAACTACGACAATTTCTGTAGTGGTGTCATGGCCGGTATCCGGTCTTCGATGCCGTTTTACAGGTTCCTGGCATGTTATTATTAATCCTTTTCATGGTTAATCATATCTTTGCTATTGATAAGTTTTAATTTGATAAGTTAATAAGTTAGATAAGTTTGATACGTTTTAAGTATTGATTAAGTGGGTCTTAAAGAAGTCCCAGCTTCTACTCCAAAGGTTCAAACCCCAGTTCACTCGTCTCTGAGAGCATTATTTTATCTAAAAATTGGTTTCATTCCTTTTTCTGACCCAATTCCGTTATGTTATGTTATATTACATTATTACCTGTCGATGACAAGCGCCACAGAGTATAGTCTAGATCCCTGCGGTAATCTGGCAAAGTGTATCTACTCTACGTCTCACTGGAGTGCAAAGATTATAAAAAATCCATCGAAATTATTGGCGAAATAGTTTTACACTATTTTAGGGATAAAAGCAAATCTTTTAGATTTTAGATAAAATATAAATTTGCAGGCTTCTGCTTTTAGTTTTAGGTCAGCATATTACAATAGATTTACTTAAGCTAGTTTACAATAATTAATTCTCTAAGTAGTAACTGTCTAGATTAGGTAGATACATGTATAATAATTTAACGAAAAGCGCAGTGACATTGTACAATATGCAATGAACGACCTGAAAAACGGACATGCAGGCCCGAAGGCTCTGGCATATGCCCACAACGGCTGCAATTAAGTGACTATCACGCTGGCTCAGTTATATTACAATTCTAAACTAAGATCAAGAGTTCGACTTTAGATCGCGCTGAATACAGAGAGGTGTACTTGATATCGTTCACTGCATCGATCATCCAGTGTTACAAATCAATCAATCAATCAATCAAGAAGAATTTAACGTCCGGTTCCTCGCCATAAGGCAATATCAGGGACGTCATTTGCAGACTCTACACAAACAGGCGCCAAAGCATCATACGATGACGACTGAGTACACCATGGCCACAAGAGAAATCGAGATCAAAACAGTGCAAGTACCAGATCCAAGGCAAGTGGGCTCAAAATTATTATAGATAGAATTAATATTTGGTGCAATTAGAAGGTTCTTACTAGAGGAACGAAGACTACGAGAGAGTTGAGATCTACTAAGACTTTGAAACATTGCGAAGGAAAAATTCCGATGCAATAGAGAGTACCAACTCTGTTGACAGACGGCAATAAAAAATATCCAGTAATGGTAGATCAGAAATTAATTTTTTCGTCATACATTTTGAGCGTCAGAGGGATAATGTGGGTGATTGTAAATCTCCAGCCTATCGCCATGTTGACAGCCATGATCGTTTGATATTTTACAGTGCAGACTTGGCCTCCACCCTACACTGCCCTTATCTAATCAACCCAGCTCTTGTTGATCATAAGTTGATTACTATTAAATCCCGGGACGTTAAAAACCGTCAACCTTTTGTGTCAAAGTCCCTCAGGCATCCATGGAGCCAGGACTAGCCGGACCTCTATAGGTTAGAACTGCAAAACAATGGAAAAAACAAGTCGAGCTGGGAAATGTGTAAAGTAAATGTAAAATAATTTAACGAAATGTATTAGAAATGTAAAGCTGTAAATTTGCCGCTCAATTGCTGTGCATTAGCCGACTTCTGTAAAGCATCATTTCGAACGAATTAAACTTAGCGTAACTTAGTTTCGAATTACTTAAATTAAGCTTACTGCTCAAACCTATGCAGATCTCTGAATATAAGAGTTAGGAAAAAGCGCAATATACATGGAAGAAATAATAGGCAGAGGCAGGCGGATATTAGGTATTTTAGATGATTTAAAGACTCACACATGTGAAAATAAAGAGCAAAGCGGACTACAGAGGAGAGAGAAGGCGTAATATACCAAGGACCTGCCAGTAGGCAGTGCACTAAGAAAAAAAAACATGTATATTGCGCTCATTGCGATCATTCTTCATCTTTGCACAAACGCCTGAGATACGGGATTCGATTTTAGTCGCATTTTTGTACAAGTAGTTGGCGTTAATTTAGATTTTAGCTTTAGTGTTTTTGATTGACAAAATTTCACAGTGCTTAAGTTATTTTTGTGCCTTATTTGTGAACTTTTGAAAGCAAAACGGATAAAATCTCCCTGTTATGAGAGAAGATTGTAATGCTGGCAACCAATTGACAAGAAGTATAGCCTATTAGAGATATCAATGAAGCTACCCAGGTTATAATTTTTTTATCTCATCAAGATACTGTACATTGCTTTTTGACTTTTTAATTTATATGATAACAGAAGTACAGTTACCTATCATACATGTATGTCCGCGAAATTTGAGAAAAGACCCACGAATTACTTAAACGTCGCTTAAAAACCATGAACACGGCCATAAGAAATAATCAGCAAAAAATCACCTGGAGCTGTAAAAGTGCAAGGCTTCAGGAACGAGTGACATATGCACAACCTTTGTGACTCCCTGGCAGTAATACCTCATGCTGCAATGGAATGCTCGCTGTCGACAATGTCACCTTTTACTCAAGAAATCTGAGTTCGATTCCGTGTGGAGTCAGACTGTAGAGCTAGTCATTATAAGAGTCAGTCAACCCCTACGCCATTGAATTCAATAGCAATTTGTACATAGTGGGTGAGTGCTTGAGAAGATTTGAAGACTAATGGATACCATTCCTGAAATTCAATCATAACTGTGAAGAATACAGATTCCACCCACGGACTCTAGCTTTCTTTCTCTCTCTCTCTCTTTATCTCTCTCTCTTTCTTTCTCTCTCTCTCTCTCTCTTCCTGATGTGTCGAAAGCTTTATTTTGTGCCTTGGACACGCATCACTGATAGACAACTATGTGAAGGCATTTCTATCGCATTCCTTCATTGATCGTGACTAGATAGGAATCATTCGCACCACAGTATTACGGCCTATGCCACTGAGTTTATACGTACTCAGCACTCTCGCTTGATTAGCGACCGGTCGTGGAATGGAGATGGATTGACTAGTACTCCAGTATCTCATTCTCGTGGGAATAAAGCCGCCATAAATCTATTCCTGTAAATGACGGATTTGCTCGTCGTCGTATTCTGACGAGCGGCTTACCTCGCACATTGACGAGTGGCGCGCCCTGACGACCTCGAGTCCTGCTGATGATACATCAACGTCTCCGCGAGGGATTGTCAGACAATGATAGCGTCGCGTGCCAGGGATATCTGATCAAGATCAGCGCGGGAAGTTGATGTTACCTCATTTATCTCGAGTAATAACCATAGACATCAGCGGCAGAAAAATACGAAGGAAGTTGTAGTATTTTAGACGACAGTTTTAAGGGATTTTACTTTTCTTCAAGTTTAGAATCGGTTGATAAATAGAAATTAGAGTGGGGGAGGTCGAAACCTTCAACCCTATGGAATGCTATTACAGGTGGTGAAATCTGTTACCTAAGTGAGACGATTTCAATAGTCTTGCATTAATGTTAAGAATCTGTATTTAAATGTTTTGTCCACATGGTTACGCACAAGACATGTTACGGACGCGCGTGTGCTACAGCGTATCCTAGCTTGGCTACTCTTTTCTTTGTAGTTTCCTTCTTTTCTCCTTCCTTTTATGAGCATTAGTAATCGTTGTCTTTGATTGCGCACTGATTGCAGCCGACGCGGATTTAAGGAAAACCTTCGAACACCTTGGATGCCTTTCATTAAAATCTCTTAATATTAAGTTTTCCAAGGTGATAATTTACACAAGTACTAGCGGAGCACGACGTAGCTTAATTTCTTTCATTGACGTACATCTAAACCAAGTGAGTTAAATCCTGCTCCTAAAAACTAAAATCCTAGAAACTAGAATTATTTTGTTCAAATCTTAGCAATAGTCATTGAACCTGAATAGAAGTTACGAAATGATTGTAATTTAATTCAACTTTTGTATTTGTTTATTATTTCATGATAAACAGCAATTAAGGCATACTAAACAAATAATCAAGAAGAAGGTGTCACCACAATAGAGCCTAAGCTCTGTGAGGCAATACAGTCAGAAGCAATTACTAAGAATTAATTTTTCTTTATTTTTATTTAATCATTTATCACAGCATACAGAACAGATTTGTAGAAACGAATGAATAAATATAAAATACTAGTAGAGGTATGCGTAAAACGAAAATAAGGGCCCATTAACATGGCAATACCATATTCCACAATTTCGATTTATGAGCACTGCTTCAAAACATTTGAGTGTTTACCAACAAGAATACATTATATAATAAAACCCTGAGTAATAATATACTAATATATAAGATACATATAAAATGTTATATATATATATATATATATATATATATATATATATATATAATTTCATTGTTTTGTAAGCTTTAAAACTAAATTTAAAGCTAAATTTAAAAGGGAAGCTTTATATAGCAAATTCACAATCCGTGTTGACAACGAACAGCTGTTGGCAGATTTAACTCTAACTGAATTTGTGATTGAATCCTTGCATCCTACTAGAAATGTGGAAAATGTTGTTGATATGAAATTGTACCTGTGGTTGAAAATTTCACTTTGTACATGGAAAGCCTGATGCATGGAATAGAACACGAATGTTGACGTCTGTTGTCCACAGATAACGAGTCATCAGTGAGACTGTTTATTAGGTTTCCTACGCAATACGACCATTTACTGGGATACTATGACGATAAATAGCTTCAATTAAGGAACTGCGCTTTCGGCCGGCAATGTGGCTTATTTTTTAAGATAATAATTAACGTCAAATTATGAGAGTTTAAAATGAATTTAAGCGATAATATTTGAGAGATAATCTTTTGTGGGCCAGGTTTGGAAATTGTTACAGCGTGCAATTCAGAGTTGTTAGGCCTGGGCCCAAATACCAGTTAAGTTAGTAGTAAAGAGGTGACGATGGTATGCTATTCTTAAATCCGCATCCAATTTTCTCTGCGTCATCAAAGGTGACGATTACTAAAGTCATGAAGAGGAGAAGGAAATAATGAAAACCATAACAGCAGTAACTAAGCCAAGAAACTCTGTAAACATGTGCGGTATGTCATGTGTATATCACGAAGATTACAAATCTTTATTCAGTCAAGAGCTTAACAAAGGTGCGACACATGACTATGTTGATATTTGCAGAATGGAAAGTTTCCACTAGATACATTTTACACTCACTCATATTGCATTGCAATATAATATTGAAATTATTATTATTTATTATGTAATACTTTGAAAATATGTAAGTGACCAGTCATGTAAAACGTACGTTTATATCATTACACATATTAACCCGTGAAAACAACAGTAGAATGACATGCGCATGATTAAATATAACATATGAATCAGCTAAGTGGTTCGAAAATTACGATAGGGTATGCGAATGATATACAAAACATGCACTACATTTCCTAGAAAGCCTTACATTAATGCTTTGTAATAAATACTAAAGATATGAAAGAAACAGTCACAAATTAATGACAAGGCTAACAATAATTGTTTACATCATTGGATAGAAAAATTTATAAACTGTATCGGGAACTGTTTTAGAGTTAGTTTTCCAACTTACACACATTGTTAGACACTCTTTATATACCTATATTATAAAATGGCAGATCCAAGGTATAAATTCAAGCGTACAGTCTAAATGTTTGATCACAGCTGTATTGTCGGCCACTTACAACATTGCTATTCCAAATAGCTGCTGCATTGTCACACACTACAACATAGCTATTCCAAACAGGTGTTGTATTGTAAGATACTAGTGACTACAACATAGCTATACCAAACAGCTGCTGTATTGTAAGACACTACAACATAGCTATTCCAAACAGCTATTGTATTGTAAGACACTACAACATAGCTATTCCAAACAGCTGTCGACGTCTCTGCTGGTAGCACCTCGGCGGCTTCCAAATATTATTCCTCAGCTGCTGCTGTTGCTGCTGCTGTTGCTTCTGCAACAATTTCTGCTTTAACATCTCCTGCTGCTGCTTCACTAACTGTAGCTGCTGTTGTCTCTGCTGATAGGGGCTCCTAGCAACCTGAACGTGGGTTCTGCGCGAGCTGGTGGTATCGTTCAGAGTGGCACGCAATTCACCACTAGGAGGCCGCTCAACAGCCTGAGGGGCTCCACAGTTTGGAGGAATATCTTCTACCATGAGGGAAAGTCTATAGCAGGCGCTGGGGAGGGGAAGAACATCCATGGGGGGTGGTGGACGGCGATGTCTTCTCCGATAGCAGAAACTTCTCACAATACAGCGGAAGCTCTTGCGGAAATTGTCGCAGAGAAAGTTGTAGATGAAGGGGTTGATGCAGCTGTTGAGGAAGCCGGAGAGCTGAGTGGAAAGCATCGTGAAGAGAAAGTTGGAGTGACGGAGGAAACTGGAGCTCTGGGCCTGGCTGATGAAAGAGACGAGATAAAATGGTGCCCAGGATATTAGAAACACTGAAGCTACTGCCACTATCACCTTCACTATCTGCAGAGTAAATATTGCAATATTATTAAGGATAAAAACTGACTTTATATCCGGAAGAAATATTCTAATTGAATTTGTGATAAAATAAACTGTATTTTCTGCTTCTAATTATATTTGTGATTCAATAAACTGTATTTTCTGCCGAATTTAAATATTGATAGTACTTGTGATTAAATTGAGTTCTCTTTCATCATCATCTTCATCATCATCATCCTCTGAATCTCTGTATAACTAGATTCGGGATTAGAAAATTTTGTAGGAATTTTCTGGAGCCTTGAACCAACCGAACGCTCCTTCTGACATTGGTTCGCTAACTTTACTATGAAAAAATATTTAGATATAAAAAGATTTTGAAATACTATCTTGAGACTACTATACTATCTGCAAAATTACTAATTGTAAGTAAAAGTAGGCTACATTGTAATTTTATTAATATTATTTACGACAATAGTTTTTCGGAATGACTTTAGTTTTCTGAAAGTAGAATATTAACAAAAAGAAGTTTCATGTTTGTCAACTTTTTAAACGATAATAGATCTGAAGATCGTATTGCAATCTAATTCATCAAAAATATCTCTTAGGTGTTAATTATATTTTGTAAAGCAGACGCTGAACTGCGTGCAGGATGAAATCTTGTTTCTGTAAATGTCAACGACCGTTTAAACTTACTTCGAGACGAAAAATATCAAGATAAAGATTTTCTGCTGCATTTGTAACGCGTGATCCGCTTAAAAATAAAATCATTTTACACTTTCAGATTTCTTTAAAAGACAGCGAAAAGGATGAAGCTGAAGTCTAGATTAGCGAGTTTCTGATAGCGAAATATGTCATTTAAGGGCGAATACTTCAGTTGAACCCTACACATACTGATCCTAAATCGAGCACCGTACTGATACACTATTGGCCTATCTGGAATATAAAATAGCTAATGCATGTTGAACAGAAAAACCATAAAATGTTTTTCCAAGGATTAAATGGTAATTAAAACATTTAACATATGGAAAGGAAACGGGAAATCACCTCAGAAGCTATACTTTCCCAAGCTATAGGCTACATAAGGTATGGATAAGGCAGACTTTGTGAAGAGATTAACTTATTGATCTAAGGAGTGCTCTTATGGAGCGAGAAAACAGACTTCGCTTATGAATATGTACTTTGAACCTGCCACTTGGCAAAGCACTGAAGAGAGAGACAGAGAGATGTTTATGGATATCGAAAATGGCAAACAGTTTTGCCAAACACTAATGTCCTTGACATTGCCTTATGACTAGAAACAAAACGTTAAATTTTTATTGATTGATTAATTGATTAACCTTTCGCTTGTTCTGCTCGAGCTTCTTAGAAGTCATCTTATTTCTCTGCAGATCATTGGAAGGCGGCTGATGGAGGAGCCTGTAGGTCATGTGCACGCATGTGTACACTATCAATACTGCCGGCGTGACGTACATACCCAAGAACAAGAACAAGAAGAAGAGTTTTCTAAATCGACCCGTTGCCACTGGATTGGAAAGCGTGGGACCCGTGTGAGAGCTTTGAGCTTGTGTGGCAGCTTGCTTGGTGATTGTGTCAGTGGATGCACTGGTGCTTGTGTTGGAATTGATGTTTATATAGTTACTGATAGTCAAGCTATCACTGATGAGCGGGTGATTATCACTGTGGCTGCTGTTATAGCTGTGGCTGTTGCTGCTGCTGTAGCCGCTGCTGTAGCTGCTGTATGAACTCGACCATAATCTAGTACAGCAATCAACCAATCGAAGAATAAAAACAATTACTGCTTAATTTGTGAATAAAATAGCCAAATAGTTATGTATATATCAGCCAAACGTCCAATTAAGCAATCAATTTTGCAATCGATATAATGAAGAACATTTTAAGCGATTTTATGAAAAGCTGCAAACGAATTCAGTACTATTGAAATATGGTTGTTTGCTTGCTTCAAATAATGTGAGCTTAAGAAATTAAGTTACAAATATCGTTATTTGCATGTGTACTCTGTGTGTGATTGCACCCTAAGTTTCGTAATAAAGATAACTAATAGTACACACATATAAATATATACAGGTATATATAATATATATATATATACATGTATATGTACATGTATACTATATATATATATATATATATATATATATATATATATATATATATATATATATTATAAATCATATTTGAATGAGGAAAAGGACGTTGAACCTTTACTATTTTACTTGGCGAATTCCTGAACGAGGTTTCTCTGCTATATTCTTGATAGAATCTTGATTATCTGTAAGGAGTTTCGCAGAAAGATTAGGATTTATTAAATAATTGATGTATCGATTGATTTGAATTTATTGAAAGATAGCAAAATCGTATTGTCAGGATCGTAGGCCTTTTATGTCACCCTTACCCTCGTAGTTCCTGATATTAACGTTGAACTATTCTACAATTAGCTAGATTTTTCCAGTGTGGCATTGTCTATATTTGAATTTCTGAATGGTCTATTCGTTTGTGTGCATATCTGAAATAAGAGGTTCAACTTCGCCACTGGCTCGAGCCAGTGGCGAAGTTGGTAAGATACTCGACCGTATGTGCGGGTTTCAAATCCTGGGCTCGCCCGTCACTGACATCGCTTTCGAGTGAGGAAACTGACGTTAATACTAGCTGTACCAGCATTTTCATTGGATGCATTTATGTTCATCGATATGATGTTTACATAATGTATCTGTATGCTGTGATTTCTCATATTCTAACTTTGGTTCTAATAAACAACTAGAGTTTAGTCGTACCTGTCTATATCGTCGAACCTATCGTTGCAGATCCTCCTGGACACAGAGCCCAGGTGGCTGGTTATGCTGAAGGGGTAGCTCTCGCAGTAGAGGTAGGGCAGGGCCACCAGGGCCGAGAGGAGCCAGGTGCTCAGGATGATACGTCTCGTCCTCTGCTTGGTCGCGAACACCTTAGCGTTCAACGGTCGTACGATAGCTATAAACCTGTCCGATCAATCAATCAATTTATCGATAAGTTAATCAATTAGTTAAGTAATAAAGCCAAAACACGTTTAACGTCAATTTCCTGCTCGAGAGTCAGTGACGGGGAGAGCATTGGATTTTAACCCTCCTGCCCTGGCTGATTTTATGTTGAACAGATTGACATAAAGCCACCGGTCAGTCCTTGAATGAGATGATTCATTAATGTTGCTTAACCTGATTACTAATTCATTTTTAATGAATAAATTAGGTAGTCAGTATATTAAAATCTTAAGTTAATCATTACTTAATTAAACTATAAGAATTAGCTACATTCTATGAATCTCTAGTTTAGTTTTATTGTTCCTTATGTGCAGAGGTCGCAATGAATGCTCGACAGCTACCAACACGGCAGTAAGGAAAATGCAAAAATACAGCAGTAATTTATAGAAAACTGATAATCTATTGCAGTTAGTAATGATTAAAAATAACAGAACAGTAAAATACTGTACACGACGCCATGAATAATTAAACGATCAAGAATTTGTCTGGCTTTCGCATGAGTTCGCCTTTTTGCGATCCAAGAATTTTACCAAGATCCAAGAATTATTTAAGAATTAACTAGTGCATTATTGCAGATTACAATGCAATGTGGTTCATTAAAATACTAGAGTAACTCACAATACAATACCATAAAATGCCTTAATAGTTCTTGAAAGCCAAAATTACTAATTTGACGTTAAACAATATGCCATTTAGAATTAAATATTATGACCAAATAAATATGGGTTAAAGCAATTTTATTTTTGATCCTAAAAATCATATTTATCAAGTCTTTGAGAAGAAACTACATCAGTATTTGCATTAACTTCCTATCTCTCGCGATTTTAACTTAGAAATTGATGTAACTCTGGATTTTTTTGTCTCTAGAGTTAATGCTAGGCTCCAAGCACTTTAGCTTCCCCGCAGTTGCGCCATATAAAGCCGCAAATCTGACGTAATCGAGTTATGTTCCCATTCGCTAAAGTCTTGATCAATTGTGACCAAGATGAATGGCTTAACAAATATTGATAGCAAACAGTGTTCGCTCCATTGTCCTGGCTTCCCTTAAAAGCTGGTCAACGCTGCTATTTCTTTAGGTTTCAATGAAATTGTAATGATTTTTGAGAACTTTTAACAATTAAATTATTAAGACAAAGCGCTACGTCGTATTACAGTGGAGCCTGTTGGTTCTAACCCCGCAATCTTCTCCTTAACTTTAACTTAACTTTAACTTCTCCATAACTGAGAGTTCCTTCGGGCAAGGAAAGCCATCGTTGGAAGAGGTTTTAGTCTATTTGATATTTAGTTGAAGGTCTCTAAATTATTGTCACAGTTACATTTACATGTAGGACTACAGTAGATCGGCGTTAGTAAACGGTGTGCATATATTCATCCCATATTCACAAATTTATAGTCCCAACAATTTTGATTACCTCTTCTCTTGAAATCAATTACCCGTAGGTTTCGAGAACATTTGATTAAATCTTAAAAGATATAAAAGAAGCATCGGTAAAATTAATAAAAGTGAAATTCAATAATAAATCTGGAAGGTAAAGCAATTTTATTTGTAAACGTTACAGTTATTCGTTTATTTCAATGATATCTGACGCAAAGCAAAATCTTATATAGTTTGAAACACTTATCTTTACATGTGTAGATATATGTAGAAATACATGTAGATACTTGTAGAAATACATATGAATACTTGTAGAGATACGGGAAAAGATACATGTGCAGATACGTGTAAAGATACATGTAGAGGTACGTGTAGAGATACGGGTAAAGATACATGTAGAGATACATATAGGGATACAACGTCTCATGAAATTGCATTACTCAACTTTTTTTATTTACAGTAGAATGCAATTCTAAGTAACTAGCATGATTTGCAGCGATGACGTAATCTTAACAATGTATTTTGTCACCTGATATCCGGACATCTGCCAATCTAATCAACCATCTCTCCATCGCTCAGGTGGTCGTGCCGCTCAAGAAATCTAAGAACATTGGTTAAACTTTGGAGACACTTTAAGTTACCGGTGTACTATACCTGGCTTTGACGTTCTCTTGAGAAATTAATCTGACAAACTTTTAATGGAACTGAATTTCCAAGAAAGTTTCAGAATAGATAAAATTAAATAGTCGATTTTATAAATTAATAATTATATATGACTTCAAGTTCCAGGGTTGGATTTGCTTAATTTTTAGGGGGTTGTTAGGGGGAGGGGGTTCGCAAGCATGAGAAGATTCGTTAGGGTTTTTTCATGGGGGTGGGTTAAAGCTGGGGGTTAGAACTTTAGTCAGGGGGTGACTGATATGCTAAGAGGGTCGAACCCCCCAACACCCAATCAAATGCTAACCCGATAGGAAAGTAAGAACGTATACACGCAGTTAATGTTATTTTAGGAATCATTAATGTAGCAGTAAATGGAAAATAAAGAATTCACTTCAACGACACTTGATATTTGTTAACTCCATTAGATATATTTAACATTAAATAACCTACATTTGCTACTGACTCGTATTGGTGTGAATTTAAAAAGGTACTTGAGTTACTGCACGACGCTATGAAATCAACAATCGCTCTGATTATTAACTCAGTTGAAGGAAATCCAGATCATGATCTCATCATTAATGAATAGTGTGCAACTCTGAACTGTCGTGACGCTGCTTCTAATCTTACGTTACATATTAGTGGCGGACACATCATTCTAACGTGACATATTAGTGGCGGACACCCCATTATAACGCGACATATTTGTGGCGGACACGTCAATCTAACGTGACATTTGTGGCGGACACTTCATTCTAACGTGACATATTTGTGGCTGACACCTCATTCTAACGTGACGTATTTGTGGCGGACACGTCATTCTAAAGTGACATTATAGTGGCTTACATTCCATTCTAACATCACTAGTTAATGGAATAATAATTAATATTTTTAGAATAATTTATATTATTATAAAATATACAAAGCTAAATGCTAATGTTAACAGTTGCCTCACTCGAAATCGATAAAATTAAATATACGTAGGCCTACAGGTAATTGCAACATTCTCTTCTTTCATGTTTCCTTTCTATTATTTGTATTCTTATTATTTAGAATGTCTCAATAGCGAAGTGGTTAGAGGTGTAAGGTATTTCAAGAAGGTCAGTCATGCATTTTTTAATGACAGATCCTGAGGTGAATTGAACTCTCGTGGGTTCGATTCCCAGCCGAGCTGACCTGACAGTAATTCTCTGTTATTCAATGGACTGGTTACAAAGAAAAAGGACTAAGTTGCTTAACGGTTTAAACATGTGGCATAAAAAGTGATAGATATCAACATCGCCATTGGCTGGAGTCAATGGCGATGTCGGTAAGATATTTGACCGTGGATCAGTATGTGCGGGGTTCAGATCCTGGGCCCATCTATAAATCACTGACATAGCTTTCGAGTAAGGAAAATGACGTTAACGTTAGCTTTACCAGCTTTTTAAATAGTTGACCATTTCACTATAATGAGTGCTTTACTTCACTGGCAAAGGGCTAATCTACATGTATTTAAATTCAACAAGTTACATAACTCAGGATAACGGGAGACTTTTTATTTCTTAAACATCTACAACTAGTTGATTACATTGCCATTATAAATTTACATGTAGATGTCCTTTAACGAGAATTTTTGTTAAGAATGGTTAGAAGTTTCGTAAGAAAATGTAATAGAATTACTGAAATGTCGAGTCTTCAAAGTCTGATTGATTAGGCTTAACGGCTGCATTGTTTGAGATGAACTAATGAGTTAGAAAACAACATCTTATAAAAAGATGTTGTTGTAGATTTTTTTTGATGGATTTTTTAAATCTCATAGAGCCATATTGAAATACCCCATTCATGCGTAGCAGTTGAGATACGAATGCGGTACGAGAACTTTAAACACACCAGGTCTCAGGGCTCAACTACGCGTCTAGATCTCTACTGTCTCTTGTGTTCTGTCAATACTCGGTCCAATGTACATATTCCTTCTCGCAGTCTGCTCTCAGGTTGAGTAAGAGCACTCCAATGATCAGCGAATTGATGCCATCACAAAGACTAAGCCTTTATCAAACCTTATTAAAATTCTAAAGCCAAGTATAACGTCAGGTTCTTGCTCGATAACATGTCAGTGACGGGGAGAGCACTTGATTTGAACCCTGCACCTACTGAGCTGCTGTCGAACAACATAGAAACAAGCCACCAGCTCAGCCCCATATAGAAAATCTAGTTTGGTTTTAATTTAAGCATTAAGGGAAAATCAGCGACGGTTGTGTCTCTAATCTCATTCCATTCATTGATTCCACGCAGTTACAGCCCTTACAGCTCTGAGATAAAGTAAGCAACATATGCTTCTGTTCTATAATGGATTAAAAGCCAAAATAGCTGTGACATTTAAGTCTGCCAGTCAAGCGACAATTGCGTTACCAAAAAATTTACGAAAAATTCTATAGATATCGTTTAGAAGGAAATTATTAAGTCGTCTATAGAAGCCAACATTTTCTTATAAACTCTCTTTATGCCCATGGGGAAAACAGTATTTAGTGGCTAATAGAGAGAGAGAGAGAGACAGACAGAGAGAGAGAGAGAGAGAGAGAGAAAGAGAGAGATAGAGAGAAAGAGAGAGAGAGAGATAGAGAGAGAGAGAGAGGGAGAGAGAGGGAGAGAGAGAGAGAGAGACAGAAAAAGAGATGAATGGAATTATCCTTCAGCTAGTGGTAGTTTCTTAAAATCATTCTTTGTAAGCACATGTATTTTCATTAAAATAACAACGTCCCAATGGCAATGCCCCTGACATGGACTTATAGCGAGGAACTTGACTATTAAAATCTTATTGATTGATTGAAAATACAATAATTTGTTTTTGTAATGAGAGGAAGATATTATTATATCTACAGTTATACAGATAGATAGTAGATAGATAGATGAATACGTATGTATAGATGATAGATAGAGAAGAGAGAGAGAGAGAGAAACTTATTTACATGTGCGTGTAGATGAAGCCATTGACTTACATTAGAGAGATATTTAAAATTGAACTATAGTCATTAAACAACGACACCGTTTAGACTTTACTAAGCTAAAATATCTCTTGATTTTAGCTTGGCAATAAAATTATCTTAAAGCTTTCATTACAAAATTATATTATTATAAGTTGAAATTCTTTAGACAAATATATTAAATAATTTTATTGGATAGTATCGTTGTTTCAGATTTTTGTTTTGATATTATGCCATGAATTTATTACCTTGCTGAATTTGAGAAATTTTTCAATATTTAGAAATAAATAAATAAATAATTAAATAATTAATTAATTAAACATTTTATTGAAATTAATAAGCAACAATTAAGACCACTAAGATTATGCATATTAAATCTGCTCCAGTTACTTCTATGAAATGCATGGCTTGAGTTTTCCAAGAAATTGCACCCAATTAAATCATATCCCACGGATTGCTGAACATTTTTTTCTGAACTTCTCATAATCTGGACTTTGATTTCTCCGAGCTTTACCTTATCGGAACTGTACATCTAAGCGGTTTTATGTTTAGATATCTTAATAGTTTCAAATAAGACGTTCTAAATGCAAAAGAGAAAATTGTTCTAGACCATGGATTGCTTTATATAAATGTATATATGGTCTATTTTATATACCTATTAGTAAATTCTGATATCTATTTCCTAGATACTATTAATACTTCATAGATCCTTTGGATTCAGTTACGTCAACTAATAAACTCTATTGTTTTGCTCTAATGTTATCTCGAGTAATTGATGCATAATTATTTAGAAATGCCAATAATAGTTCAACAAAACTTGATAAATATAAAAATATCAATACAAATATCTCAGCCAATTCCGCAACTAATTTTAGCAATTATTTAGAAAGTTATAGTATTATCAACACAAAATATCTGTGTTGATAATACTATAAATCTACTTTGTAGTACAGTAGGTCTACGTGTCAACTTCTCTGCTAATAACTTTGTTCGTCTTTTTATAAACATGGCACAACGCACGTGCTTATAGAATTTCCTTTGTTAATAAACTAATATTACTATAGGACTAGTGGACCCTATTTTTGCTTTCGTCATTTTGTACTTTTTCGACACGATTATTAGCAATCTTTGCAAAATTGATAGCTCATTTGCAGATAAAGCGGATTTAAGAATAATCTTCCATCACAATTGGGGATGCCCTTAACCCCTCCCCATTGGCGTTAAATAATTAGTAACTATATTAATATTTATTAATTAAAGTAAATAAATACTGGCTCAACTTTTACGTACTAATATCTCCACTAGCTGTATCTCTCTTTTAGTGTTCTGTTCATTAGAAGGTCCATAGCACATGACTCCATATATACATGTATTTGTCTTCTGCTTTTCGTATCTACATATTAAGAAAAAATTTATCAACTCATCTAGCGTCCAAAATCATGGTCATCTTCTAGTTTCTTTCTTCCTCCTTTCTTCGTTCATTCTTCCTTCTATGTCTTCTTTTAGTAAACCTTCCCCTCTTAGCACATGATCTAACCAACTCTTTCTTTGTTTCGCATGATAACTATGAGTTGTCTATATGTTATCAAATGCCTAATTAGCTAATCACACACTTCATGATATTTTTGATATTTTTCAACCTATCTGATCTGAATGTTTCCATAGCCACATTCGAGCGCTTCCAGTATCCGGATATCGCAATTTCTTTATGTCCATATAATTTTTAATATGCTAGTAGCATATCAGCTTCATTCTTCTTTGCCATTATTAGCATCTCTTCCTAAAGCATTACTTCTACTAACATCTCAGCTGCCAGGACTAAAGTTAGTATAACAAAGCTAATGTCAAAGTCAGTTTTCTCACTTGAAAGCGATATCAGTGACGGGCGAGCCCAGGATTTTAGCCCCGCACATACTGATCCGCTGTCGAATATCTTAACGACATCATGTTCCATTTCATGATATCAGGTTCCGACATCACTTGCTTACCGATACCTGAAATAAGTCGGTAAGTTATACTATGACACCTCTGCTAATCTTATATAGGGGCCTATACTAATAGCTTCAAATTATCAACTTCTCCAGAAAGGGCAAACTAACACCCCCACTCTTAGCACTTCCATTGATAACATTTGTGCCAATTACTCTCATCTTAGTTCTCTTAGCAAAAAAGCTTTCTTCGTAGACTTAATAATTTTCATATGAATATTCTTAATAGAGTTATGTATGCAGTTGCGCAAAATAACCAGACTATAAACATAAAACACCCAATTGACTACTATTGATAATAGTGTAATAGTATGCAAGGCACCTTTTAGTTTCGATCTGAATCTGATAAAATTTTGCATTAAAATTCACCAAATTCTTACTATGGATGTTTTATAAAACAGAAAGGCGGACAAGCATTTCGTTGAAATTCTCGTGCAATAGGAGCCTATAACATCTCTCCATATTAATGCCATATGTTAGGCAGTATAGTCCAGTATCGATACAAATTTATAATTAATATTAGAGCTTAATTTGGCTAAATCAACTCGGCCGGAAATTTATCTAAATGCTTTCAGTTCATCTATATTATTATTATTGTTATTAATGTTATTATTGTTATTATTACTATTTCATGATCGGTAATTTAAGAATTCATGACATTACTTTCCGTTCTGTAGCACTGAACCACTTGGATAACCTATTTGGACATTCAAATAACTATTTAAAGTATGCCAATTATCAACTTGTATCACGTTATCATCAACGGCTATTAATCTTAGCTTACAATCTGTAGTATGAATGAGGCAGTGTGCTTACGTCAAGATCCTGATATACATGTACATGTATATCGGACACATACATTATTAGAAGGTAACTAAGAGGGATGAATGACTAAAGACAGAGTTGTGGATAGAGGAAACAAGTTTATTACAAATGGAAGTCTTATATAATGAGAGTGGTGAAATTTTTGAAAATATTTTGAACTTAAAATAAAATTTGCACAATATAATGGAAGTTTATTCGGCAAGTACATAATTTATATTCAAGGAAAACTCTGGCATTCAGTGATTTGTGGCATTTCAGCACAATTCGTGAAAATTTTAGAGACACACAATCTGAATTTTGTCTGAAACATACAGAAAATCCTTCAGTATCGGCGTAATGTATAAAGAGAGCTTATTTTCATCAGCTGTAAGGCGATTGCTTATTTAATTTCCGAAGTAGCAAACATAATACTTTACATAATATAACTTTAAATAACATAACTTTACATTACGTAACTTTACATAACATAATACTTTACATAACGTAATACTTTACATAACGCAATACTTTAAACCCTAATTTTAATCGCACTAATCGTGAAAACCTATCAACCCAGGGTCGTCAACCCAGTGTCCTAATCGACCCAGGATCGAAGCAGGAGCATTGCTCCTTTCCACATCCAAACCCCGGAGCTTCGACAGCGTCAACCTAGAGGTTTACATCTCTTGAGCACTTAACGGCCCGGGGTCTTGGCCCTAATCCCCCAGCTATCACATTCTTATTATACGTAGGCTTTAGGGCTAATTATCAGTTTATTACAGAGCAACGCACCTCAGAAAAATAAAAGATTGGGGAACTGAGTTATCCCGCTTTCCCCTCACTTCAACCACTACTATTAATGCCAGAGTGTCGGTGGCGTAATTGGCGTGTAACTGACTGAGCCATCAGATGATGCCACTTAACCAGTGATATGATGGATTAGGTTTCTGACTGTGGCGCAGTAAAAGCTGGGTTTAAACTTCGTGTTCGTACACTACATAATGCTCTTCAAGATTGAAACTGACATAAATTGAGGTGACATAAACTGAGCTGACATATATTGAATCAGCTTTGGGCCTTGACTTTAGACAAGGAATGAGAAAGTATAAGTTACTTAAAAAGCTAATGTAAACGTCAGTTTCCTCACTCGAGAGGGATGTCAGTGACGGGCGAGCCCAGGATATGAACCCCGCACATCCTGATCGGCGGTTGAATATCTGAATATCTTACCGACGTCGCCACTGGCTCCAGTCAGTGGCGACGTCGGTAAGATATTCGTCGGTAAGATATATGTAACAGTTACTTGTGCCTGATGATAAAGACCAATGTACGACTGAACGAAGCGTGGATGATGCTGATAATCAGGTATGACTGAATAATACGAGGATGATGATGATCAAGTATTACTGAATAATGTGAGGATGATGATGATCAAGTACTACTGAATGATGTGAGGATGCTGATGATGGTTAAAATAAGATGGAATAAAGTGAGGATTCTACTGCAGTATTGATGGTCTGATTCACAAGACATCTATGCAATAGAAGATCAACATATCAAAGAGACAAAACTGAGAAAAGTTTTTTTATATTTAAGTCACATCGTAAGTCCGTTAAGTCAAACAAACTGTAGAAAGTTGACTAGTATTTACCGTTTAGGCCTTCATTCAGGATAGATCAGAACCAAAGTATTTACAACAAGCCTAATATACGCCACAAAATAGCCGCTATGAATGAACAGTAATAAAGATATCAAATATAAGATAATAAAATTTGATCTTTTCAAAAAATATGCGTAAAAATACATAAAAGTCAAGTGATACAATCTTAAATATAGACGATAACGTACTTTATTTTGCATAAAACATAATACGCTTAATCACTACCTACGTCTAGTTATGCATTGCAGAAATAACAGATATTATGTTTCTAATGCCATATAAAAGCCACGTATGCTCTAGTGACCTTATTTTTCACAAGTAGTGGTGTCAGTCAGGGCTGCGTAATAAGCCTCATGACTCAACTAATGCTGAGGCTGCAAAAGACTCCAAGGGTGTCAGGATAACAGAGGTAATTACAACACCAAGGTGGATCAGATGAAAGAACTTCTTGTTTTATTAGGCATACCGATGAAGGTTTTGTTAGATGCGACATAACTTACATGAGTTTAAAGGCAACATTTTGTAGAACAGTTTCAAGGCTATTTATCTAAAAGAATAAGCCGGGCAATTGAGAATAGATAAAATCAATAATACTCGCGTTTATTGAAAGCCGACTAATGCAGAATGTAAAGAGATAGAATTCATGGACAATGTCATTAGCACCGTTTTTTCCAGACAAACTGCTAGTCCAGGCTGAAGGCATAATCTTTGTAAATGTAATGAGACCACGTGATTGATCTGTGAAATGTTCACTAGCAAACGTTGAAATCGAGTATGATTGGCAATTTGTAGACAGGACACACGAGAGAGAAAGAGAGAGAGAGAGAGAGAGAGAGAGAGAGAGAGAGCGAGAGAGAGAAAGAAAGGAGAGAGATATGAATAACTAGTGATGAAATGAGATGAGATTATCAGTAGTAATGAAACAATAAATACTTCAATTGTTACAAGAATGGAGAATTGTTGTCACTGATTAGTTAAACACCGTTGAGTAAATAATAGTATCGGCTGTGCCAGAGAGCTTCCACGTTTATTTGAGAGTCGTCTGGATGTCATTACCGCGAAACTACATGTATATTGAACGTTAACCGGAAAGTTAAGTTTAATTAAATTAATTACTATATTTTATTTGCTACTTTAATTCTATCATAAGTCGAAATTTATAATTTCCATTTTTTGTGTTTACTTGAGTGATTGTATTTGTAACTTATTTCTATGTTGCTATCTGAATGGTGAAGTAAAGCTCTGTATATAAACTAGGCCCAAAACTTGAAAAAACAAGTACAAGAAACCATAAAATAAAATCTTTAATATTTTTATGAAATTCTCGAAGTTATTGTGCAGCTTGTATTTATATATTCTAAATATATAACATTGGTTCTTAAAATTCAAGCTGTAAACTTATAATTCGCTAAAAGATAAAGGATATTAACAAACTTCCCAAAAATACCGCATAAAAACAACACAATTGATTACTTAGGAATCACTATTTGACTAAAGTAATGTAACGTATATTTCGTTTGAAAAAATTATTTAAATTTGAATAAAATTTAATTTTAAAGACCAATTGACATTGAAATTTTGTTGTTGTTCAGAAGAAGGATGTAATTATTTAAAATTGGCGAGGGATGTAATTATTTAATTGGCAGTAGACGCTTTTTTTAAGTTACAAGCTTTACTAATTGTCACTATATACTATAAAGATCATAGTTAAGTAATCAGTGTAGTTTTTATTAAGGAAGTCTAAACGTTTCCATAGGAATTAGTTAAATAAATTTTGTCAATTTTTAAAGTAAATTTATATGCAAAAGATGAACAAATAAAATTTAAAGGACAAACACTCCGCAATCTATATTGGTGATTCGACAGAGCAAGCTAGAAGCAATTTCCTATCAGAAAAACTTGACAATATAGTCGACTGAAGAAGAATCGTGTTATTACCAGAGCCACCAGGCTAACAGCTATCTAAAAACTGTATGTTCCCATGCTATAAAATTAGACGAAAGAGAAAGAGAGAGAGAGAGAGAGCGAGAGAGAGAGAGAGAAAAGCTGAAAAAGCTAAGGTTAACGTCAGTTTTCCTCACTCGAAATCGATGTCAGTGACGGGCTATCCAAGGTTTTGAACCACGCACATAATGATCCGCGGTCGAGTATCTTACCCACTTCGCCACTGGCTCTAGCTAGTGGGGAGAGAGAGAGAGAGAGAGAGAGAGAGAGATAACGAGAGAATTTGAGAGGTTATGCAGGTTATGCTAAGGATCATGTAGGCCTACTTGGTGACCACAATTTTTTGAATAAATCTCTTGAAATTAAGAAAAATCTCTAGGCATGCATATTATATTATACTATACTTCGTCTTCATATTTATGATCAACTTGCACATGTACGATGCTAGAAAAAGTAGACAATTCAAAGCAGCATAGTTGAAAGTCTTTAAACCTTCTTACTTTTTAAAATTATAGTGGTTAATACATCTTAAGTATTTTAGAATTATCCTAAGTATAAGTTGTGGAATCAAATGTATCTGCGAGAGAGAGAGAGAGAGACAGAGAGAGAGAGAGACAGAGACAGAGACAGAGAGAGAGGAGGGAGAGAGGGAGAGAGAGAGAAAGAGACAGAGACAGAGTAGGTGAATGTATAAAAATTATCTGACAACCGTAATATACGAAAAATCTCCGCTTGGCCCTGTATAATCAGTAACTCTACTTTAAAACTCAAAAGAAGCATGCTGTTACAAAATCTTTATATAAAAATAATTTATCACAATTATACCATACCTCGATGTTATAATGCATCAGTCGGCTACAAATCGTCTTGGTAATTTAACCGTCGCAGCGTTATAATTTTTATTTAAGAGACAGATAATAAATATCAGACCGAGAAGGAAGGGAGCGCAATTAAGGGAAGAAGATTGTCCTTAGGCAACTGTTAGTAGCCATAAAAAATAATAAGAGCATTCGATCGATCGAAGAGCAATTGTACAAATAATAATTCCCTTGTTGATCGGAAAGATAGTGAAAAACAAGCTTGTTATAAGTCTATAAAACAGGTGATAAATTTTTATAGTAAATATTGTTGTCACTAGATGACGCCTGGGAGTGCGAATGACGTAGTGACACTTACACCACATGAAAAACAAATTATATCTGACAATAACTACTGAAATAGAGTTTAAAGTTAATTCCCACAGATACATAGCTGTAAATAACTACCGAGATAGCGTTTAAAGTTATTTTCAACAGCTACAGAGTCGTAAATAACTACTGAGATAGCTTTTAAAGTTAATTCCCACAGCTACATAGCTGTAAGTAACTACCGAGATAGCGTTTAAAGTTAATTCCCACAGCAACATAGTCGTAAATAACTACCGAGATAGTATTTAAATTCAATTCTCGCAGCTGCATAGTCGTAAAAACAGCCGTTATTACCTATTAAATACATTTGATCAATCGCACGTACCTTTCTAAAGAGATAGCGACGAGGGTGAGAGAGGAAGCGAAGACGAAGACGGGGAGCATGAAGTAGAGGAAGGAACAAACGGCGTCACTGAAGATAACATTCCATTCACACGGAGCAGCGTACTCTATCAGCTTGAGCGGCATGACCACCGAGCCAATAAGAAGATCCGCCACGGCTAGATTAGCTATGTAGTAATTAGTGACCGTTCTCATTCTCTTGCTTCTATAGACCGTCCAGACCACCATCAGATTTCCTATGATAGAGAGGCACATGACGACGATGTAGGCAGCCACGAAGGCATAGAGAACGCTGGGGTTCTGAGTGTAGTCCACGTAGGGGTAGATAAACACTGACGCCGCGCATCCCGTGACGTCATCAGCGGGGGCATAGCCGTCGTTATAATAGTAATCATCTACGAGAGATTTTCTGAGAATTATGGTGTCATTTAAACGTTTATCCATCGCGAAATTGAGATGACTTCTTTGTAGGCTCCGTTGGAATTTTCTAGATCTTTTTGATTGTTCGTAAATTGTGAAAGTTTAGACTTTCTATGAGCAAATTAAAGGTGAAATAAATAATGCATCATATTCCAAAATATTATTATATTCATTCAGGGTTGTTCATTCTATCTAGTTGCTCCAATACTCACAGTGGGTGTCATGAACGCTTCGCTACAAATCATGTGAATCAGTAGAGGCCCGTCAGCCAATGGGCTGAGAATAAATCAAGTGTACTGTAATTATGATTAAATTCAAGGCGTCCCTGGATGAGTGGCTACGCTGAGACTGAAGAAAATAAGATATGTGGAATAAATTCCGGCAGTTGACATAACGTTTGATCATCCAAATCTATCTGATCACTGCTGTTAAATACACAGATATAGCAGTTGTAAATTAATAAAATCGCTTTATTCCAAAATACAGATTAATTATCTGTTAAAATAATAATGGCACGAGAATAAATAAATAAATCAATATACCATATATTTCATCCATCTTTCTTACATCAACTAAATGAAGAAATATGTTGTGATGCTCTTTTCTATTCCTCAGTTGAGGCAATCTAGAATATTCTGACTATTTCAAAGACTTTAATGCGCAATCGTTGTATCTCATTATCTTCAACAGGAGCCGGCCTTGTGGAGCCCGACAAGAAGTCTTATTGTATAAATATAACATCTGATGGTTCAATGTTCCAACAAGCCACGATGGAGCAGCCGATGACCTTCATTCCACTATAATCCTCCATAATATCCGTACATCGACCAGCCAATGCTTCCTGTCAGACTACGAGAGAATTCAGTTCATCATATGTGTGTAAGTGTGCATGTATCGTGTAATAGTCTTTTTATAGACTTATTTTAGGCTGTCTCTTTAATGTCACGTGATATTACATCCGCGAGAGTTTATATGAGAATTTAAGAATAAAATTAAAATATAATTATATTTAAAAGCTCAATATGACCATTGAAAGCGAATGTAAAAGTAAAAGTCAGTTTTGCCTCTTGAAAGGTGATACTTTTGATGGTCGGGCAGAATTTGAACCCGCACATATATAATAGGAAAAATCATTGAGAATCAGACTGTTTCTTGTATAACACCAGTTTGACCTTTCGCTCGTCGATCATATTGAAACATAAATTTTATCATTGATGATACATCAGCCCTGTTGATGTACTCAACCTGTTGTTGATGTACTCAACCTGTTGTTGATGTACTCAACCTGTTGTTGATGTACTGAACCTGTTGTTGATGTACTGAACCTGTTGTTGATGTACTGAACCTGTTGCTGATGTACTCAACCCGTTGTTGATGTACTCAACCTGTTGCTGATGTACTCAGCCCGTTGTTGATGTACTCAACCTGTTGTTGATGTACTCAACCCGTTGTTGATGTACTCAACCTGTTGTTGATGTACTCAACCTGTTGTTGATGTACTCAACCTGTTGTTGATGTACTCAACCTGTTGTTGATGTACTCAACCTGTTGTTGATGTACTCAACCTGTTGTTGATGTACTCATCCTGTTGTTGATGTATTCAACCTGTTGTTGACGTACTCAATCTGCTGTTGATGTACTCAGCCTGTTGCTGCTGTACTCAACCTGCTATTATATGCACTCATCCTGTTGCTGATGTTTCTACGTGATGCCACAATGACTTGGAATCCTGAGTTAGTCTTTAACTGATCAGCATCTATCAATGTTGAGAAATGATCAGTTTTCTCGCTATTTTAGTCATACAAGTTCTATAAAGTCATCAATATTAGTCGAATGTCAAACATATGACAATGATTCTATCCAGGAAAACAAGTTCTTTCCCTTGAAGTTTTTAAGTCTTAAGTTTACATTTTTCGGCAGGCTTTTAAAATGTCTTCTCAGTGTTATTCAACATTGTAGAATTCGAATGGGCATATTTCTAACTTATAATCTCTCATATAAGTGCACTACTTACCCTGTAGAACAACTGATTTAACGCATAAAGGATTTTGTCTTACACTTTTCAATGAATAATATTTTATTTTTATTTGAATTGATTGAATTTAGCTTACTATGATTGAATTTCATTACTTCATAGGCATCTCCTTAGTCGGCTCTTTCTTCATATGCCCACTGTTTATAGTACGTTATAGTTTTATGATTTTATCTTATCGTTTCCATTCTTTTCACATTTCTTCAAGGCCATCTCATCTATGATTTTTTATAATCGGAGGATTTTCTGAATTTACTATTTATATCAGTCACGCCTGATTTTGAAACTAGCTACATTGTTAAGTTGTATCAATTACTCTCCGTTATTGCTTTCTCTATTACTCTCTCTCTCTCTCTCTCTCTCTCCCTCTCTCTCTTTTCATCTCACTCTCTCTCCACCATTATTCATCCTTCCCTTCCTCTCTCTCCCCTTTCTCTCTCTCTCTCTCTGTCTCTCTCTCTCTGTCTCTTTCTCTCTCTCTATCTTTATTTCTTTGCCAATCTAATCGTACATTTTGTAGGACGTTTTGTGTCAGAAATACTATGTACAATTGTACACGTATATGTATGCTACCGAGATCTATGTAGATCTGATATGCTAACGCTACATGTATATTTTGCAACCTGATACTCACGATTGCGTATCAGACTCAAATCAAATTTCACGGGTACACGCGATTCATGCACCGGTTTATCGTCACGTGATCGTAAAACATTCGTATGTAGTAATTTTTTAAAATTTAGTTAGGCTGTGGTAAACTGTAGTTCTCCTATGAAATTTAAAATTCATTTCCTCGCATTTTCACGTAAATTTGAAACTACATGTATATGTACTTTCAGAGAACGAAAAATGAGACACAACTTTCTCCTTCTCTCTCTCTCTCTCTCTCGCTCTCTTTATCTATTTTGCTCTGTAACATTTAGTATTAAATGTCTCTCTGAACTAGTAATTTATCTAACTGCTATATTTGTACATAAGTCACATAACGAGTAATAATCTAAATTATTTTTTAAGACAGCTCATTATATCTTTGAATGCCATTTAGTCCGTAACAAACAATGCTAACTATAATTAATCTCTCAATTTACAACGATAAACCCTCATTATTACTTAACATTCACTACACTATTGCGCAAAATTCGCTACAGACTGTGTTATAAGCTAAACGACTACGGCTCTTTTATTTATTGCAAGAACTTCACTAAAGAACGTAGAACAAACCACGCGATCATTCTTCCATGCTTTCCTCGTTAGTAATTGACGTCTGGAACGGTAGTAGAGTCATCTAGTGTCTCGGATCGATCCTACAAAACGACTCCAGTCTCCTTCCTTCCACCGGAGACAGGAGTCTTGTCAGAACAAAGCGCTCAGAGTCGCCTAGTGGAGCGGGAAAATACGTCACAGAATTAAAGAAAGCACAAGACAAAGCTCGGGTTGTTGAGCATTTATATTTTTTCAGATTTCTGTACCGCTTCTAATTGTCAAGGAAGACGGCATAGACTCTCAATTGTTTGCGCTTTACAATATAATTTGTTTACCAATGTTTGAGATTTTAATGCGATCAAGTTGCAGCTTTTTATAGACATTTTAAAATGGAATGGCAGCCGTCAGATGTTAATAACTTATATATATATATATATATATATATATATATATATATATTATCTTATTGCACTGCCTACTGGCAGGTCCATGGTATATGATGCCTCCAGTCATCTCTGCCTTCCGTTTTCCTCTGTATGACACTGTATGACTGTATGACAGTGCATTATGAATGTATGACATTGCGGTATGACTGTATGATAGTGCAGTATGACTGAATAACTTGCGGTATGACTGAATGACAGTGTGTTATGGCTGTATGACAGTGTGGTATGGCTGTATGACAGTGCGGTATGACTGTATGACTCTGTAGAAATAAATCTGTATGACTCTGCAGTATGACTGCATGACTCTGTAGAAATAAATCTGTATGACTCTGCAGTATGACTGCATGACTCTGTGGTCTTAAAACCTTCCGTCACTGGATCCGCAAGAATAACTTGCCGGAGAGAAAAAGCCTGAGAACTGAAACGAGGACGAGGTTTATAATTAGTGGAATGAGTTATTGTTGTTGCCCTGATTACCGCCAGTCCTGATTACGTAAATCAGCATTACCACTATCTAATTATTCAACTAGTCGCTCTCAACTAATTGAACTAACCGCGTCTATGCGGAAAACTGCGAGCGTTTTTTTAAATATGTGATAGGAAGAAGCTGATCAGGGGCGGCTCCAGGAATTCTTTAAGGGGGGCCCGAAATTTATTTTTGAGAGTGTTCATATCTTTTGCTTACGTCCCACATTCTTCGGGACATGTAACGCAATCGGACAAACTGCTGTTGGGGGCTCAACATATTTTCACTACTGCGTTCGGCTCATAGAGAGAGAGTGTATCTCCGTATCTTACCTCTCACCCACTCATACTAAAGTCAGGGGAAACCTAAAATGCCTAAAATTCTATATTTGTTTTGAAAAAAGGAAGTTAATTTTTTTATTTCTGATGAAAGTCTGCGAATCTGGAAGAATTGCAAAAGTGATCTAATTCTGGTTTTCCCAGCCTAGGCTGTTTGCACCATTGCTCTGGCACAGAGTTCACATTTTTTACTTACACCTTTTTTCCTCTAATACATTGGTTAAAGAGAAAATTGAGAGCTAGTGAAAAACGGTCAACATTTTTTGGTCCCTTCCATTATAAGAGTACAGGGTTCCTAGTATATCAAATATGGGACCTTATTGGGGCCCATATTATGAAAAAATCGAGATAATGGAACTGAGTTTCCTCTCGTACCCCCCCCTCCACCAATGCCCTTATAAACATATTTACACATCGAAATTGCCATAGAAACAATAAAAATATAGTTTACATTTTTTTATCGGCGACTCTAAGGGGGGCCCGGCTCCCTTGCCCTCTCCTGGATCCGCTACTGAAGCTGATAGACAAACTGCTGCAGTATAGACAGAAAAGGTATGAAATTATGATATACATGTATATATATATACTGTATATATATATATACAGTATATATATATATATATACATATACACATGTATATGCATATACATATATACATGTATATATATAATATATATATATATATATTATATAAGTACATATATATACATATACATACATATATATATATATATATATGTATATATATATATGCATGTATATATATATATGTATATATATATATATTGGGCCTATAAATATATTCATGTATATATATATATATATATATATATATATATATATATATATATATAGGTTACTAGTAAACAAGTACTGAGGAAGGCAATGGGTAATCATCTCAGACGCCCTATTTTTCCCATGATAGAGGCTACATAAGGTATGGACTAAGCAATGCCTTATGTGAATTGATCACTTGTTGATCTATGTGGTGCTCCTGACTGAGCGTGACATAAGACTACGAATATGAATATGGATCTTGGACTTGCCATTTGGCAGAACCTAGAGATAAAGAGATATTACTATAAAGCGAACACAGTGAGTTTTAAAACCCTGTTACTGTTACCGTAAACAATGGTCTTACCTGATGTTAATTACATTAAATATTTAGCCACGTATTTTTTATTTATACAACAGTATGCCTACTGTGAATATTCTGATAGTCTACTATGAAATTATAATAATTATCTATTAAAATATTATAAAGTCTGCTAAATATTTCAATCCGTAGTTTAATTCATAAAACGAAAATGAATAATAAAAATTACTCACTTCGTATAAAATCTTAACAAGATACTATAACCGATAATACTTAAAATTTCTGAATGGGCCCTAAATCGCGTAGTAAATCTTCAGTGCGAGGGTAATTTATAGATTGAAAAATAAACTAATGGATAGTTTTCATGCAGAACTTGCTCTACTGACTTATCTGCACTTCACGTAACTATGCAGTAGATAACGACCTGATGGCACTAATAACAGAGCAAGCTGACCGGAGAGACTGCGACTGCAGCAGTTCCAGTAGTAACCAATGTGTGTCGATATCTCGCGAATGAATGAAAGTTTGTGTGTTGTAGGCTTAAAATAATGTCAACATTAGAGTTGATACAAATGTTAATATATTGTTAAGATTTAGCTGAGATATGAGATATGTTGTGACGGTTGTACATTAGAGACCTTAAGTTAATCCTGGCGTTGCTCCTGGGCCACTGAAGAATAGACTAACTGCAAACTTTTCCTTTATCTTGGAAAATATAGCTTCGGTGGTAGTTTTCAAGTTCTTGCTTAAATTTAGTCGCCTTTTACTACATGTGCAGTATGAGTTTGGTGCATTATTAAGTGATACGCACACAACACGCTTGATAATGCTTAAGATAATCAATCAGTCAATCAATCAATAAGAATTTAACGTCCGGTTCCTCGCCATAAGGCAATGTTAGGGACGTCAATTATATCTAAACAATATATCTAAACAATTATATCTAAAGAATTATATCTAAGCAATTATATCTAATTATTTAATGCAGCGGCGAGAGTAGGCTAAAATAGAAAAGGAAGATTGTGGAGTGTCTAGTTGAGATCCAAACTTGACGGACAGCCAAATAATGGAATGTCTGTGATGATATTCCAGATTTATTCGATTCATTTTAGAGTCCTCAGGCAATGAAGTGGAAAAAATATGAGTATTGTAAACTACCTATTTGGAATTAGGTTAATAAGAGAAGATGTTGTCGACATCAATATCCATTCAACAATAAATTTCTATATAATTAACAATTTCAATGTAGCTTTGCACTTTGTATGCATTAAGCTTTATAGTAATTAATGAGCTATGTAATGACTATGCAATAAGCTATGTAATTACTATGCAATAAGTTATGTAATGACTATGCAATAAGCTATGTAATGACTATGCAATAAGTTATGTAATGACTATGCAATAAGCTATATAATGTCTATGCAATAAGCTATGTAATGACTATGCAATAAGCTATGCAATGACTATGCAATAAGCTATGTAATGCCTATGCAATAAGCTATGTAATGACTATGCAATAAGCTATGTAATAAGCTATCTAATGAGTTACATGTTTGTAATGACCTACTTCTAGAGCTATGTAATGAGCTATGCAAAGGGCTATACAATGGGCTATGTAATTAGTTATGTAATTAGCTATGTAATGATTTATGTAATGAGCTATGAAATGAGTTATGTAATGGGCTATGTAATAAATTATACAATAAGTTATGTAATGAGCTATGTAACTAAACCACTTCGAATTGAAATAGTAAATTCAATAAGGACAAATGAATCTATGTAATTATTGTTGAAGTATATGTATGCTTTTCTGCGGTTATTATTAAAACAATTATCTTTGAAATTGTTGTGACTTCTTTAGCTCAAACGAGTGTTCTCATCCATGGCTGGTAGGTGGTTGTTGTTTTCGTAAATGACACTCTTTTGAAGGAAGCTTACAAATAACTGCGTAAAGCTGAAAGTCACCGAAACTTTAAACTACTTCAAAGTGAATTTAAACTTAAAACTTGAGAGTTACTGAAACTTAATGACTGAAGTAATTGAAACAATTTGAGTGTTGAACAAAGAACATGCCATCTTGCCATTGGACGAAATACTGATCAAGACATCAGCTGTTTGTTTGGCTGACTTACCAGAGGTCTTACTGGTACAGGCTGTCTGGAATATACCGTATTGGAAAGTCAACCAAAATAATGTATTTCTATAAGTTGTAAGGTGAAAAGAATTGACATAAGCCATTTTATAATGCATCTATTGTCATTTTTTATTTTGATGTAGCTGTTTTATTTCTCACTCATAATCTTTCGCGTCCTCAATCCGTACATGTTTTGCAAATCGTTAAGTTAATCGATTTGCAGTGACACATGATGGAGTGGACCTACTTGACTTCATCCTTACTTGAGGAAACGGACGCTAAATCTTTGCTAATATTTTTCAGACTATATATGTCAGTTTTTAGTGGTAGATTACTATTTCTGAGTTCTTTTGGATGAAAAAGTATAACAATTAATAACATGTTCTCGAGCATTTATGAACTTTGCTATTGTTCAATCGATTAATTTATTTGTTCAAGATACTTTTATAAAGGTTAAATATACTATAGCTGCTTAGATTTACAACAGATAAGATAAACTACACTTTACTTATAAACGAAAGCCAGCTTACACCCAGGAACGACCTAGCTCTGTTTAATGTCATATTTAACCTAGCTAGAGCCCGCCTGAGAATCTCTTGTTCTTATCTGTGGGCCAGAATTGATAGGCAATGCCTTTGTTTTCATTGAAGGACTGCAGTCTATCAAGATATCGCTAAGATATCGCTAACTATAAGCGCTGTATAATATAATACACTTAATAATATAGTTAATGTGACACATATGCGTCTAAATAGGCCTACAGAAAGCGAATGTTTTAGGCTACAGCGATTTAACTAGTTCACTATATTAAGTTGACCTATTCACTATGTTATTAGTTCACCTATTTAGCTAATTAATTAAATTAAGGTATGTCATTTGTAGCCTGTTGGGAAAAGATTTTAACCCTTAGAATATACAATTAGATAAATGCTTTCAATCGAGTGTTGCGTTATATATTAACGTTGAGTGTGTGTACCGCTCTTAGAAAAGTATTATTTAACGTTTACTTTCCCATCCTGCCATCTGGCATCGGTTACTATAGTAAAAAGATAAGAATAAATATATAAAAATAAGAATAGGAATAAGAAGATAAGAATATATTTATGTGCGAATATAAATTGCATATAAATGTAGGCCTATATGTATGTAAATTGTGTACAACATACTTATTTGTATCTATTTTTCACGTTCACTATCTATCTCTTTCTCAACTGAAGGTTGGATTCGGTTATGAAGTATTTCTTCAAATTGTTTCTGATTTGTCTGCCAGCAACAACGGTGCTCCCTTCAAACCTCTCCACTGTATAATGTTATCAATCCATCGCATGGAGGGCCTTCCTCAGCTTGTATAATCCAGCACCAGATCTGTAATTATGGTCACTTCTGCAGTAAGGTTGTCTTACCTCATAATGTGCCCATAATATCTCAACGTCCTATTTTGGGCATGTTTTAGAAGATCTACATGTAGTACTTCCCTATGCCCCAGCTTCTCTGTAGAAATCAAGTCTATCCATGCCACACGCAGTACATGTAGTAGCACTTGCCTAACAAGCTTGTTTTAGAAGCAGCCAACGTCTCTTCAACTTTCCTCCTTAGAGACCAACTACTACATCAAAAAATTGTTACAGGTCATAGAGATGATTTTACTAAACTTCCATTTATATTATTACTGAATGTTCTGTTGTTATTAATACAGTTTTTAGTAGCAAAAGTAAATGAAACAGAATTGATGTAAATCTGTAAAATAATATTAGATTACTGTTGTAATTACCAACTAATGTAATATTTGTAATTATACATCTATAATTGCACAAGAAACAATGAAGTAGTTTTACAATAAACCTTATACACGGTTATTCTGATTGTGCTTATTTTAGGAAGCGTCTATCTTAATTTCCTTTTTGCACGAATAAATTTATTAAGGCAATCTCTTTTATCAATGGTCTAGTCAAATCCAGTCAAAATATAAAGCATATTTAAGTTGCTATACAATTAAAATCACTAAAATATGGTATTTATGTTAATGTTTACTGCTATTAAAGTAATAATAATAATTAATAATAAATATATCATATTAATAAAAATTAAACATTCGTAAATTCTTTCTGTTTTATTGCTCTAAACAGATTACTGTATGAGCGCATTAATGGATGGATATGCTACCGGATATATTAATCCGCATCTCAGGCTCGACGAGCATAGTACTGCGTTTCTAAGGTTCAATGGGTACACTACATCAACAGTGAAGGTCAATGGGTACACTGGTTCATATGTCAAGGTCAATTCACTTATTAACCCTGGGTCTAATAAATACATCGATGTTCATAGTTTCCTAGATTGTGATAGATACCAGTGCATAAATGGCAACGAGTGCATTTATCCAGAGGTCAGTGAGGACACAGAAGTCAATGAGTACATAAATGCTTGCAAGATTGTTGATGTAAACAGTTTCACCTGCAGCAGTACGCCCCATATAGCAAGCGAGTGCATACATACTGAACGCTGTAATTTGAGCGATAATTGTTCAAGGACACATATTCGAAAGAGCCTCAGCGAAAGATCAATTACTGACCACCATCAAGTTAGGTCAAGTTTAGGTAAGTTCACAGATGAACAACAGTGCAATGGGGTCAGTAAGTGCACATATGTCAACCAGTGCAATGGGGTCAGTGAGTGTAGAGATGCAGATCAGTACAATGAGGTCAGTGAGTGTAGAGATGCCAATCAGTACAATGGGGTCAATGAGTGTAGAGATGCCAATCAGTACAATGGGGTCAGTGAGTATAGAGATGCCGATCAGTACAATGGGGTCAGTGGGTGTACAGAGTTTTATCGGAACAATGGAGTAATGGACAGCACACGCACTGCGAACGGACTCTGCCAAGATGTAAACGAAGTCTTGTCAGCTAAGTGCTACTTTACCGCTGACGTCAATAAGTCAACAGATGATCAAACGCTAAGAACAAATCATTACACCAGACTTTACAATGATCCAGAAATCTACAGAGATTCGAGATTAAGTCAAAAATCCGCTTTCACATTTCGCAAAGTAAATGGTCAATCATTCCCCATATATCCCAGCATAGATACCGTAAGAAAATTCAACGAAACTGGACACCAGAACTCTGACAGACCGAGTAGAGACTGCGTAATTGATATGAGCGGAATAAGAGAGCAGGATGTCTGGAGCGAAGGAAGCTGTCAAGATCTGGACCAGAGAAAGAATAGAATCGAAGTGAATGGCTTAAATTGCAATCCGGATGTCATTGAGTGCAACTTTGTGAAGAATTCATTAAGAAGTGGATGTAATACTAACACGAGTGTGCTAATGGAAAAGAACCGATTGAAAAGTTCTAACGATTGTTCAGAGGTTAGCGGCTTAGACTTTACTAAAAATCCTGAAGTCAATGGGTTAAGCAACACTAAGAATTCTGAAGTAAATGGTTTACACTTCGCTGCGAATCCTGACGTCAATGGGCTAGACTTCTCTAAGAATCCTGAAGTTAATGGGTTCGACTCCATTAAAATTCATAAAGACAATGAATTCGACTTCACTAAGAATCATGAAGTCCATGGATTCGACTTCTTTAAAAATTCTGAAGTCAATGGGTTAGACACCACTAAGAATCCTGAAGTAAATGGGTTAGAATTCTCTAAAAATCATGAAGCCAATATGTTGGACTTCACTAAGAATTCTGAAGTCAAGGGATTCAGCACCGCTCAGCATCATGTGCCCAATGGACACGCCTCTTTTGGACACGACTCTTTTGAACACACCTCTTTAGGAAGTCATGGGATGAGTGAACTAGGCTCGATGCTGATTACTGAGGTCACCGGGTGCAACTCCCTACACAATCGTGAGTTAAATGCCTGCGAATGGCTACAAGATCAAACGTTCAATGAACATGATCATCTACGCAACTATTTTGACAATGGATATGACTCTATGCAACATCGTTTGGTCAATGAACGCCATTGTATAGATTATCATGACGTCAGTGGATGTCACTCTATACAGAATCATGACGTCAATGTGTGTCACTCTATACAGAATCATGACACCAGTGGGTGTCACTCTATACAGAATCACGAGGTCAATGAGTACGACGCCATTGAGAATCCATCAGGAAATGGGCGGTACTGTATGCTAATCAATGATGTCTATACCTACGAATCCCTGCAGGAAACAGAGGTCAATGGATGCGACTCTATGCAGCTTCATTCTTACACCAGCGATCAAGATTTAGAAATCAGTAAGTTTCCAGATTTGTACATCGATCAACATCGAAAGATAAATGACGGAGCAGAAAATCAGGCAGATACTGGTCGGAATAAAGGATTGAGTGAATGCTCCAGTGATCGTGAAGCAAAGGTCAAGTATGGAGATCTAAGTGCAGAGTTCATTAAGCGGAATAGCGATAAATGTATAGAGGTCAATAATTGTACAAAAGGTCAGAATGTAGAGATTGACAAATGCACTAGTGGTCAAAGTGCCCCGGACAATATGATCACTGAGGGTCAAAATTTGGAGGTCGATTGGTGCACTAGTAATCCGAGTCTAGGGGTCAATAAGTTCACTAAAGATCAAGGTCAAGAGGTCATGAAGATAACGCATGATGGCAATATGTGTCCAGGTAAGCTACTGCTAATAAGTATTACTTCTGAATTGTTACTGTAATTATGATGGATACAATACAGTATTTCTGCTTCTTTATCGAGAATAAATAATATGTATCCCTGTTAATACCATTAATACCATACCAAGGTATTAATTAATACCATACCATTAATACCAAGCTAATCTTTCTCTTAGTGCACTGCCTACTGGCAGGTCCATGGTACATAACGCCTCCACTCTTCTCTGTCTTCCGCCTTCCTCTTCATTTCCACATATGAGTGAGTCTTTAAATCATCTAACAAACCTAATCTCGGCCTGCCCCTGCCTCTTTTTCCTTCCATTCTACCTTCTATGACCTCTTTTAATAGACCTTCCCCCCTTAGAATGTGTCCTATCCATCTCTTCTTCCTATTTCTTAATACATTTATCAACTGTCTATCTGTGCCAACTCTCTCCAGGACTTCCTCATTTGTAACCTTTTGAGTCCAGCTAATCCTCTCCATTCTTCTCCAAATCCACATTTCCAATGCCTCCAGTTTCCTAATATCTTCCTTCCTTAAGGTCCATGTTTCACATCCATACAATAGCGTGGTCCAAACCAAAGTTTTCACTATCTTTATCTTTGTGTCTTTCTTTAGACTTTTTGTTAATAGTTCTTTTCTACTACCAAAGGCCGCTTTTGCTTGTGCAATCCTACTGCATATTTCCGTCTCACATTTCCCATCATCGGTTATAGTATGACCCAAATATTTGAAACTCCTTGATGATGATGAGTTATCCATTCAGTCGAAGCCGACTCTTGGACACTTTATGAACTATCTGTTTCCATGTATCACGATTTCTTACCGCCTCCCTCAAATCCGCTATGCTGGTGTTGAGGTCAAATTCTACAGTAGCAAGCCAACACGTTCTTTGACGACCTTTCCTCCTTTTTCCACTGACATGTCCTAGCATAATTGATTTCTCAATTGAACTCCCTCGAATGACATGTCCAAAGTATGACAACCTTTGACTTGTGATCTTCCCTTCAAGAGAAATACTTGGTTTTATGCGATCTAGCACATCTCTATTGTTAACTTTAGCCGTCCACGGGACTCGTAACACGCGTCTCCAACACCAAAGCTCGAAAGCGTCGATTCTCCTCTATCCGCCCTTTTTAGCGTCCAACTTTCGCATCCATAGGTGGCAATTGGGAAGACTATCGCATTGACTATCCTGCATTTGATAACGCGGCTTATGTCTTTACTCTTCCAAATTTTCATCATGCCAGTCATCGCAGTGCGCCCCATTGCTATCCGTCTTTTTATCTCTGGTCTTGATTCTCCGTCACAGACAATTTTAGAACCAAGAAAGACGCAATCGTTGACTGTCCCAATATCTTCATTGTCAATTCTGATTTTGGTTTCAGCAATATCAGTTGTCATGATCTTGGTTTTCTTAATGTTGAGGAACAAACCAGCTTTTCCGCTTTCTTCTTTAACCTTTAATATCAATTGTTCCAGACCTTCCCTGCTCTCCGCGAGGAGAGTGGTGTCATCCGCATACCTCAGGTTGTTGATGTTTCTCCCACCAATTTTCACACCTACAGTTGATTCAATCATATCTACCTTCCGCAATACTGCTTCTGCGTACATATTAAATAAAGACGGCGACAAAATACAGCCTTGATGCACACCTCTATTGATTCCAAACCAATCTGTGTCTCCGCAAGAAGTCCTTAATGTAGCCTCTTGATTTTCATACAGTGCTTTTATTAAGCGAATTATGTGTGATGGTATACTCATTTCTGATAGACATACCCTTACCTGTTCCAATTTCGTACAATTTATTGTGATATTAACTTCACCTTTATTATTGGACACTCTCATAACCTTGGTCTTTTGTATATTAATCTTCATGCCATATCTTAGGGCCGTATCATTCAGCCTATCCATTATCTTCTGCAATCCAATCTCGCTGCCCGCTACTATTCCTTGGTCATCTGCAAATCGTACATATTGTAACAAATTCCCTCCTACTTTTATTCCTTCTTCCAAGTCTTCCATGGCTTCCTCCATCATTGCCTCAGCGTAAATGTTAAACAGCAGCGGCGAAATGCTACAACCTTGTCTTACTCCACGTCCTATTTCACCTTCTTCTGTCAATGGCCTTCTCGAAATCTATAAAGCATACAAAAACGTCATTTCCATATTCTAAGCTTCTTTCGCAAAGAACCCGCATTACTCCTATTGCATCTCTTGTGCCGCATCCTTTCCTAAAACCAAATTGCGTCTTGCTTAGTATCATCTCTGCTTTCGACTGAGTGCGATTACTTACTATCTTTAATAAGATCTTCGATGCATGAGGTATTAAGCTGATTGTTCTGTAATCCGAACACTCCACAGCATTGGCTTTCTTAGGAATTAGAATCATCACTAACTTGGTAAAGTCGTCTGGCCAAATACCTGTACTGTACACTTTCATACATACCTCCTTAACTTTTTGAGTGTTTCTCCTTCCAACATTTGCAAGAATAAGCTAATAAAACCAAGCTAATACCATTGCAAAATACTTATCCACTGCGATTGTAATTAAAGGACAATCAACACGTGTGCTTTATTAGTTCTTTTCAATCATTCTCTCTCTTTTTCATACCTATTCTCTCTGTATCTCCCACACTACTTCTTATTCTGCCAAATGGTGAAATTTCAGCGATATAACACTCAGAGTAAGAAGTAGGCCTACTGTAACCTTTATGCTGATTGTTCAGAATACAACTGACTTTACATATTATAGTTCCATACTTTACCTCGTATTGTGTCCACGGTACTTAAAACTAGACCCATCTTATTATTTTGACTGCATGTGTCGTAAGAGACGGCAGAGCTAGAACTGAGGATGGAAAAGGGACACCACCTCAGAAGCCGTATTTTCCCAAAGATGTAGGCTACATTATTTTGTGAGAATGGCACAACATTTTAGGAAAGGGATTAACTCGTTAATCGATAGTGTTTCATGTGGTTTAAAGCATAATGTGAGTAGGAATGTATACCGTTGACCACTTAGCAGGACGTTTGAGAGAGAGAGAGAGAGAAAGAGAGAAAGAGAGAGAGAGAGGGAGGAAGAGAGAGAGACAGACAGATACCTATGATTATTTGTTACATACTTACAGATGTTTAGGCGCAATTGCTTATTTGTTAGCATTGTTATATATTGGACTATGTTGAAAATATACTCCGTTACACATTATATTTATCTTGAATAAATATATAATCCAACGAAATAGTCGGCTAAAACTACTCTAAATATTGGCTGGGTCTTTCTATTCTTTAGATACGTGTCCGAGACGTCACCAGGATTCTGAGAACTTGAAACTAGAGCACGTGAATGGAGGAAGAGATCTAGACGTCGGAAGAAGTAAGAGTCACAGGAGAATAGAAAGAAGTAATTCCGCACAGGGTAATTCTTTTTATTTTTGAGTTGATTCATTTTCTGCTGAGAACGCTCAACATTAGGATAAAGTCAAAATCATCAAAATTGAAAGATATTGGTCTGTCTTTGTTCAGCATTGCTCAGGAGAGCTGATAGCATGGAATGACTTTATAGCATGGAATGTCATGATAGCGTGGAATGATATGATAGCATGGAATTACATGTTAGCATGGAATGACACGATAGCATGGAATGTGATGGTAGCATGGAATGTCATGATAGCATGGAATGTCATGATAGCATGGGATGACTTGATAGCATGGAATGTCATGATAGTAAGGTATGATATGATAGCATGGAATGACTTGATAGCATGGAATGTCATGATAGCATGGGATGACTTGATAGCATGGAATGTCATGATAGTAAGGTATGATATGATAGCATGGAATGACTTGATAGCATGGAATGTCATGATAGCATGGGATGACTTGATAGCATGGAATGTCATGATAGTAAGGTATGATATGATAGCATGGAATGACTTGATAGCATGGAATGTCATGATAGCATGGGATGACTTGATAGCATGGAATGTCATGATAGTAAGGTATGATATGATAGCATGGAATGACTTGATAGCATGGAATGTCATGGCGAGCAATGCTGCAATAGCAAAATATTATGCTAATTTTTACTATATTTTTCTCCAGCCAGTGAAATTAGATACTATTCAGGAACAAAATTACAGTATTTTAAAAGAAATGATAGTGAAAAAATTTCATCAAACGTGATTTGCATGTTGTCATGGACGACAACATGCTTATGGACTAAATTTCGTAGAAAACTCGCCAACTTTTGTTTAATATATTGAAGCTAAACTAAAATTAGGTTCAGCGACAGATTCGCCAATGCAAACGACCGTGGTTCTTTTATGTAAATAAAGAGTTAAAGGTCACAACTTGATTAATACGCACTATATATTGGTAGCAGAATTATATCTTAGTAGAATATCTTAGTATAAGATACGAAGAGTATAAATATAGTTTCGTTAGTCTGAAGTGCAAATTACTTATTTGACGCATATATGGCTTCATTTAACTCGTACTTCATGCTGTATTGTAAATATATCCTATAGGCCTTACTTGTCTTAATACAGTGGTGCCTCATTAAACTACATGTATATTGAATTAAACTATTTGCATGCTAATCCAATCTCTTGAACACCAAAGTTTGTCAATAAATCTTTCTGTATCTTGCATTATATTCCCTCAAGCGTTTAACTAAATGTGTACCTCTGATTTGCAGATAGAGTAACATTATTGTCTCAAGGGTATAGCAAGGCAAAAGTATTGTGTATGCTGTGTTTTGATCGAATAAATTAATTATTAATTATTAATTATTAATTAATTCTCTAATTATTTAATTTAATTTTAATTATTTAATTATTTAATTATTAATTATTAATTAATTCTCTCTCTCTCTCTATCTCTCTTTTTCTCTCTCTCTCTCAATGTTATCACAAATATTCTTGATTCTGCTTAAATCAATAAACTCTGGTTAGAGACTAATTTTTTTCATGAAACCGGGAATAAGATCGACAGTGGACACTTATAAACAAGTTATAATTGTGTTGGAATGATGATCTGAAGCATTGAACTCTTCGCGTTCTCGATCTTCGATGAAAAATTTGTCAAATAACAAAATGAATAATATTAACCTAAGTTATTTTTGGCAGATCAAATTTCTTTAAGATTTTTTCGTCGATTCTCGATCTATACAGAGTACATACTGAGAACATTAATTCATTCATAAAATTAATTTCACTCACTCCAGTTGATCACATTGGGTTGAAAAATTAGTCGCTATTTGTGTTAATGAGATACAAATACATGTAGCTGCTAATTCTAATAGCATTAGTGTGCTGCCGAAATTGCTATTTCCCATATAAATTCAACAATCCAAGTTTTACTGAAAATTCTGAGCAAATTTATTCAATTTACATGCATACAGGCCTAGAATTAGAGGGCCTATCTCTGCGTAAAGGATAAAGCGAGCATTATCTTATGACCTTCTCTATAGTCTTAAGATTAGCTACTTGCTGCTTGCTACAGCTATTAGATGCGCTATCTAAACCTGACATGGTAAAATATGACAATGAATCATTAATATACTGACAAGTATTATTATTTTTCTGGTTTATTGATTAATTTGTTATTTCATGCACTAATTAATTATATGTAGATTATATAATATGTGCGTCCTGAAGTAAAATCTTAATAAATGAGCTAATCGTTAGAAGGCTGATGAGCGTGAATGTGCGTCATGTGCAATTAGAACTAAATTTTATCTATCAAAAATCTGATTGATTGAATCAATCAGAATCCTTGGATGATTGAAGAGTCTCTGTTAAATTACACACTCTTAAATATTATTGGTTTAAGTAGTAATTCCGATTGAATGATTTCGCTTAATTACCTTAGCACATTGTCTTTGTAGTTTTCCATTTCTATGTTAACCGCTACTTGTTAATATATCCATTAAAATACCATTAGTATACGTATGTATTAGAACTTATATATTTCACATTTTCGTGACAGCAATGACATCAAAAAGATAAATTTCATTGATTTCAATAAGCATTGATTAATAAATTAAAAAATTAAAAAGGCTAAAATAGATACATAGACTGATTTAGGTCTACTAATTTATTCATTGGTAGCTTAATTTTATGCATGCATGCATGTATCATTGACTAATTGAGTGATTAACTGATTAACTGAATTAGTGATTGATTGACTGATTAACTAGTTGATTGATTGATTGATTGACAGACTGATTGATCAACCAGTTGATTAAATAACTACTTGATTGACTGCTTGATTGACTGATTGATTAACTAGTTGATTGATTGACTGATTGATTGATTGACTGACTGATTAATCGACTAATTGATTGATCATGTAGGCAGGTTGATAGAAGAGCTGAGACCACAGCTTATGAGGCTCATGGATTGATTGATTGACTGATTTATTGACTGATCGATTGACTAGTTGATTGATTGATATACAGATATAGGCAGGTTGATAGAAGAGCTGAGATCACAGCTGATGAAGCACCTGGAGTGTGAGTACGGACTCTTGGACTCACTCGTCAGCTCTGAGGTCCTGACTAGCGACCAGGCTACTGACGTCCAGAGCTTATCTTCGTCTAGAGAGAGAACTGCTCTCCTGCTCGAGCTACTGATGCAAAGTTCTGGCGCTAGCGTGTGGGGGAAGTTCCTGACAGCACTTCATGAGTCTAATCAATCACATGTAGTCCATCTGATCAATTGTGGAGGTAGGATTTAGTAAAAAACTATTTGAACTGATATCCCTAGCAGAGGGCATTACTAATGCGGCTCAAATGGATCGTAGATTTTTCCGCGAGTCACTGTCATATTGAGAAGAAAAAGATTGACATTCATACAGGTAGCAGATGTGAGATAGCCAATGACTGGTTCTGATACATGTTGTGAGGTAACCATTGATTGGCGCTGATTCCTGCTGTAATACAGCCAATGGTTGTTGTTGATACATTCTATGAGATATCCAATGACCGGTGCTGATACATGTTATAATATAGCTAATGATCGGTGCTGATACATTCTATGAGATAACCAATGATTGCTGCTTACACATGTTGTGAGATAGCCAATGATTGGTGCTGATACAAAACTATGCTTGTGCTGTATTTTCTTTTGTACTAATATATTCATTGATATCTCTTGTTGACTTCACCAAAATAAATGTATATAACTTAAACTTATTCTATGGTCTCTCTACTTAATTGAAGGTAAGTGTTCTTTGTAGGCTGGAGCCAATGGCGATGTCGGTAACATATTCGACCGCGGATCAGTATGTGCCGGGTTCAAATCCCGTGCTCGCCGTCACTGACATCGCCTTCGAGTGAGGAAACTGACGTTAACATTAGCATTACCAGCTTTTATATACTTTTGGTAAACTACAAGTGTTCTCATTTCATTTGGCATTACTCTTCTCTATGCTCTTGCAGAGGTCACCCAATCAGAAAAGGATCGAGTCTTGAATGATGGCGAGCTGCGAAAACTTCAGCGTCTAACCAGCTACATTGTTGGTCAGGTGGAACCAGTTGATTCTGGATTATTGGATGACTTGTACTCGCAGAACTGCCTCAACGAGCAGCAGCTGTATCACATCAGAGAGGGTCCAACGATCCACCACAAGAACAGACGTCTCTTGGAGGTGCTGCGTCGTAGAAGTAGAGGACAACTAACCCAGTTTGTTGATTCTCTGAGATCAACTGGTCACCAGCACGTGGCAGATACCATCGAATCTGGCAGAGGTTATTAACTGTTGTTCATCATCTTCCCTTGAATCCCAGTTTAATCAGGGTCGAAATTCGAATAGGCTGTCTCAAATCCTCTCTGTCCTATATCATCATTCAATTCCCTATTTAAGACTTTTCCATTCATTTACATCTATATAGCAATTTCTGGAGCCTAGGCGCTCACCAACCGAATGCCCTTTCTGACTTTGGTGTGGATATTAATGCTTTAGTCGCCTTCTACGATACGTGCAGTCACCTGGTTTGTCAATTCTTTAAACTACCTGAAAACAATACGGGTGAATTGTTCATGTTGTGTTAAGATATATGGTTTCAATGCAAAGCATTAAACATTTATTTATTAAATTTATAAATATTCATTTGTCGTATAGTATGTTACAATATTATATTAAAATATTACATATTATAATATTGTGTTGCAGGGAGGCGGTGACGATGTCAATAATATATCTGACCGTAGATCAGTATGAGCGGGATTCTAAATCTGGGCTCGCCTGTCACTGATATCGCTCTCGACAGATGAAATCGGCGTTAACATCAGATTTGCAGTTTTTTTAACATTGTATTTTGCTGCTTTAAGCTGTACTGTCAATAATAATTGAAATAAATTAGCATAGCTGACCTTCAGCTGCTATTCGACATCAATATTTATATTAAAGATATTATATTAAAATTTATATTTATATTTTTGATATTATATCAATATTTATATTTGTATATCAATTAATATTTATTTATATTATTGTCAATATTTTTTATTAATATATTATTTATATTATTTATATGTATTATATATATAATATATATATATATATATATATATATATATATATATATATATATATATATACTGTATATATACTGTATATATATATATATATATATATATATATACATATATATATATATACACTGTGTTTTTTATAACTGATCCCCCTAATCATTTTTACAATGAAGTCATAAGGAGTTGACCGATGTTCTTGAAATTTACAGTACGTGACCAGCAACCAATTCTACCAAACATAGGGAAATCTCGTTTGTAAATCTTTAATAATGTAAAAGTTATAGTTTTTCGAATAGGATTGGGGTCAGATAAGAAATTTCCAGTACAGAATTACGGGCATGTTATATGCAGAGTAAAATTCTCTCCATAAAGATAATAGCGAACACGTAAAATAAAATTTCTGCTAATGCTATTTTGAATAGCAATCATTTCTTTTTCAAAACGACGTAAAATACTTGCTGATATGTTCTTAATTGACAAAGTTATTGAACTTTCAATGCATGCATTAAGTCCATAGGCCTACGTGTGCTAGGCGAGAGCTCAGCTGCCGTCAGACGATGAGAGCGCAGTATTACTGCAAGGCATGCAATAAAAGTTCACTAACTTTGGTAATTTAGAACAAATCAGCACTTATTTAAAGTCGTTTTGAAAAGAAATGATTGCTCTTCAAAGCAGCATTAGCAGAAATTTTATGTTACGCGTTCGCTATTATTTTTATAGAGATAATTTTACGCTGCATGTAACATACCGTAATCCTGTACTGGAAATTTCCATAGGCCTACGTGTGCTAGGCGAGAGCTCAGCTGCCGTCAGACGATGAGAGCGCAGTATTACTGCAAGGCATGCAATAAAAGTTCACTAACTTTGGTAATTTAGAACAAATCAGCACTTATTTAAAGTCGTTTTGAAAAGAAATGATTGCTCTTCAAAGCAGCATTAGCAGAAATTTTATGTTACGCGTTCGCTATTATTTTTATAGAGATAATTTTACGCTGCATGTAACATACCGTAATCCTGTACTGGAAATTTCTTGTCTGACCCCAATCCTATTCTCAGAACTATAACTTTTACGATATTAAATATATTCAAACGAAATTTCAGTATGTTTGCTAGAAGTGGCTGCTGGTGAAGTTCTGTAAATTTCAAAAACGTCTGTCACCTGCTTACGACTTTATGGTAAAAATAAAATGGGGTATCAGTTATAAAAAACACAATGTATATATATATATATATATATATATATATATATATATATATATATCTTGTTTATGTTTTATTTCTCACAGTAATGACGGCCATTGACGTCATCATTGAGCCTGAGCAGAAGAACACTGGTTACGTCACTGAGTCTCGTGATTATAGTCGAACGTCTGCCAATCAATCAGCGAAGACATCCCTATCAAAGATCAACGGATATCAATCGATTTTTAAATTTCGACAACAAGAAACTTGCAGGTTCCGTCATTCCATTTCCACAACATCCACTCGATCGTCGTCAGCTCCAGCTGACGAGACAGATGGGTTTCGTTCACTCCCAGATGGGCGATCTTTAAAATGTGATCAACTGGAGTTCCTCAGTGGTACAGCGCCTCCTGTTCAAAATCATCGACGAAATCGTAACTCCTCATCTGCAGCATTGGAAGGAAATAGGCTTCCGTTTGGATTTCATAATTGCTCACAACAAGAAGAGTTCAGCAGTGGAAGATTGCGGTGTTTAATGGAGTCATCATCGCCGGATGATAATTCAGAGTCCAGTGATGCAAGCAGCACAGTTAATAATAGCTCTAGGAGGAATACTCGTTCCATATATCAGGTAGATTCTGCAGATTCGTTATCATTAAACGAAGAAACTTCGCTTTCAAACGTTACGACACCGTCAGAGTTTAGTGAAATAACGTCGTTTTCGTCTTTAAATTCACTTTCTTCGTCGCCTTTAGTTTGTAGTGACAGGTGCTCGATGTCGTCGTCAATTTCTTCTCCACTTCCTAATGAAATTCTCTCATCATCGTCGTCGAACGGCAGGGCCCTTTCACCTAAAGAAATCCTGCACTACCTCCAGGAAGAGATTTGCAGTTCCTATAGGACCCTGTCACCGGATCAATTCCGATCAAATCTTAAGGATCTACTCCAGGTTCATTCAATCCACCTGGCAGGATTGCAGCCTCACAGAAGCATCCGGATGTTCTTCCAGGTGGCGAGTCTTGAGTCCCTGCAGATGCTGAGGAATTTATTGGAGGATGGACAGCTTGGAGCTAGGGTGGAAGAGATGTTTAACGCTCTCCTGAGATCAACTGAAATAGATCAGGTCGTGAGAGTTAGGATGATATATCATCATGATTATAGCGAGTGCTCTGAACAACTGAAAGCTGACATTATGGGTAATCAATCAATCAATTATACAATTAATTATTTTATTGATTATCAGAAAAATAAGCTTAGAAAATAGTTCATTTAGAAACTGAAAATTATTATAATTAATTAATTAATCTAATACTATTAGCTCTAAGGTATTTTTCATGTAGTGACTTATTTGGCAGTTTTACACTGCATCCTCAGATCTTGCTTAGCCGCCTCTTAGAGAATCGTGCAGTACGAAACACGGTCAGCCTATTCTACAACGAATTTTGCTCGATGTTGTATTATATACTTCTTATAGTCCATTGGTATACTTCTGGTCTGAGAAAGCTAAAGGCTGCATGCTGTAGAGCTGAAACAAAGTGGCGTCATACCATTCAGATTTTTGGTAAACTGTTTCTAATTTGCAACACAAGATTTATCGTACTGCTATTGCTAATGCTAAGAAAGAGTACTACTCCTCTTTGGTCAGTAAGGCTGTGAATGTCAAGGGTTTATGGAAAACCGTTAATGGTCTCTTACATAGATCTATTAATCCTTCTCTTCCTTCTACTCCTGTGGAGTCACCGCCTGAACATTTTTCCAAATACTTTACAGATAAGATAAGCAATCTTAGAGAATCTATCACTCCAGCTCATAATTCTACTCCTCATACTCCAGTAGAGAATCATTCCAAAGATGAGCTTTCTAATTTCACTCCAGTTACAATTGATGAGATTACTAAATTAGTTTTAGACTCTCCAGCTAAACATGGTGACTTGGATCCTATCCCAACCTCTCTTTTAAAGAAGTGCATTCACATACTTGCTCCAGTATTAACATTGATTGTTAACCTCTCTCTCTCTACTGGCAAATTTCCTCGCGCTTTTAAGCGTGCAGTTATTAATCCATTGCTTAAAAAGCCCACACTGGATAAGGAATTATTGTCGAATTACAGGCCTATATCTAATCTGTCATACATATCTAAGCTCACTGAAAGAATTGTTCTTCAGAGGCTTTCTACTCATCTCTCTTACAATGATCTATTTAATAAGCATCCAAGCTGCTTATACTAAGCATCGTTCAACTGAAACGGTGCTTCTATCTGTGTGCAATTCTATTGTTAATGCCATGTGCACACAACGCTTAAATGGATTGTGTATGCTTGATCTTTAGGCCGCTTTTGATACCATTGATCACAAATTCTTCTGGAACGTCTTTCTTCCTGGTTTGGTATTCGTGGAATTGTTCTTGATTGGTTTTCCTCCAATCTGACGGATCGTTCTTTTAGTATGAAAGTGACGGAGTACATCGCTTCGCCTTCTCACTTAAAGTATGGTGTGCCTCAAGGCTCCGTTCTTAGTCCTATCCTCTTTAACCTCTATACAACACCCCGAAGCACTCTAATCTCTTCTCATTCTCTTGATCATGAACTATATGCTGATGACACTCAAATGTACACTTGCTTCACCCCTAACTTCTATTCTAATGCTGAAACCCTCCTGCAACAAAATTTTCAGTCTATATCCTCTTGGATGTCTGCTAATTTCTTGGCACTTAATCCATCTAAGACTGAATTCTTGTTGGTCGGGACACCTCAACAGCTTCTGAAGCTGAATGAGAAAACTCTTTCGTTATCTTCGGGTATTAAAATATCACCTGTTTCTTCTGTGAGAAATCTCGGTGTTATCCTTGATAAACCCCTAACCTTCCACGAACACATAACTAAAACTTCACAAGCGTGTTTCTTCCATATCCGTGATCTTCGTCGAATACGTCCATATTTGTCACGTGAGACAGCTGCTACAATTGGTGCTGCTTTTGTGCAATCGAAGTTGGACTACTGCAATTCCCTGTTTTTAAATCTTGGCGGTGAGATTGATCCTGTTTTTAAATCTCCCTGGCTGTGAGATTGATCGGTTGCAGTTGTTCAGAATTCTCTTGCGCGAGTAATTTTTTGTAGTTCCAAGTACTCACATGTTACGCCTATTTTGAAGTCTTTGCACTGGCTAAAGATTAAAGAGCGTATCATTTACAAAACAGCTTCGTTAACCTATAAGTCCATCACCATCCCTGGACAAACTTGTATGTCTCACTTGATTAAAGTGATGCAGCCTTCTATTACTCGGTCTTCTAAGTTAATTACTCTTGTGAGACCTAGCTTACCTTCACGCTCTAAGCTATCTAATCGTTCTTTTCAGCATGCTGCACCTCAGATCTGGAATTCTCTTCCATCCAATCTTCGGAAATCTTCATTTGAATCACATCAGCCTTTGCTTTCCTATGAGCAGTTCCATAAGCAGTTGAAGACCTATCTTTTCCATCTCTCTTTTCCATCCAGTGTCCATGAGCAGCGACCTGCTCCTAAACCACCTTTTCTTTAACTCCCTTTACTTTGGACCCAGTTTCTGAATTTTGGAATTTGCACCGTTTTTGGACTTTCTTTTTTTGCTCGCCGGCTTGATTTTGTCTCAATAGTGCTCGATGTTGTCATTGATGTGTGTAGCACTCTAATTGTTGTTATTATTATATGCAAATAGGATAAGCAATGGCAAAACAAGCCCATACAAATGATGTTAACTGTTTATCAATTGCAGCATGAAATCGGACATTAAGCTTATCTTTTTGATTGATTCTTAAACTATTGCTCTTTATTTGATTGATTTTTATTTGATTTTGTAGCTTTTACAAACCAATGAGTCACCATTTATATATTATATTGCACATTGGTTGCAATTTTATTTCGATATTTGTATTGACTAAATACCTTTTTAAATATTAAAATATATTATATAAAAATGCGTAATATTTCATTGCACGTTCCACAGGAGACGAAGGTGAAGACAGGCGTCTCTCAGTTGACGATGGAAACTCGTGTAACGTACGTAAAACTATCGAATTAATTACTTTTTGTCTGCCACTGTCTCTAGTATTATAATTATTGTAAAATTTTATTGCACACTAAAACTAATTTCGCCGATGTACAAAAAACGTAGCTACTTGGAAGGTATGCTTATATGAACTCACGAGGTGATAACTTTGATTTAATTAACTTTATATTATTTTAAGTTCACACAGGTCAATCTCAATAATAATACTATATATTATCTTTTAATAATATTATATTATCTGCTACAAAAATTTAAAAGAATGGAAAATATAGTGGATTGATTGATATGGTGGGGGACAGAGAGGATTGGAGAAGGTCTATGCATATCCCGACCCTAGTTAAATTGGGTTTTAAGGGAAGAAGACGACGATGATTATCTTTTACTTTCCTTTCGAATTAATCTATTATAATAACTCAGATTAGTCAAAGTTATTTATGACCATGATGCTTACATAGCTGACGTTTTAGAATTGACTTTAATTGGTTTTATTTTCCAGATCAATATAAACTTTTGGGAACATTTGGGAAAATGTAACTTTTGGAAATTTTTGACCATATTTTGAGAAAAGGTAACATTTGCAGAGTTTGCATATGGCCGAAATGAGAATGTGTGATAAAAGATGATGACGACGATGATGATTTTTTTATGTTGATCGTTCATTTGCCAGAGTCTGATCATTATTATTTTAATTGATAAGAAAATACCCAACTGTGTGGCTACCAAAGGTTTTACATCGCTTAGTCTTATAATGAAAATTTGTATGACTCAGACTAAAGCAGACTATTACTAGCTACTATTTATCGTGTTGCCTCAAATAGCTTAGGCTCTTAAGTTGAAACCACTTGAATATTGGTACTTGGTTTAATTAATTACTACTCTGTTTTCTGAACTTAACAAATTTGCGCTGAGACAATAAATAAACAATTTGAACGCGTATGTAAGCTCAAATTGTTTATCTTGATGCTCGACTAAATAGGCCGTTTCTTTATCAAAGTTAAGCCTACTTCATAAAGTAGCAAAGTCAAGTGTAGCAAATCGAGAAAGTATCTGTAGATAATTTTAGTTACGGTTCGAAATGTGGATCTAACAATTGATCAATATCAGTGCGATACCTATTGAATGAAAGCTTTTCATTGTCAGCCACAATGCTGGAAAGAGTTCCAGATTTTGGTCCGTAAGAAAGCTTGATACCAGTGTTCCTAGCAGCTAAAAATTAATTTTGTTCTTAATTCCAATATCTCATAATTAACCTAACCGTAATATTTAGGCGAATTGAAAATTTTTATATAAAATATCTATATAAAATGAGCCCTTCCCAGTTTCCAGTTCAACTTCAAAACCAATCAACCGAACTTTGATAAACTAAATTTAGTCACATGAATTTCAAACATAGACTAACTCTAAATCCAAGAATAACGTCATCTTCCTGCTCTACAGCATGTCAGTGAAAGAGAGAGAGAGGGAGAGAGAGAGAACTAGATTTGAACCTTGTACTTACTGATCCGCTGTCAAACAACCTGCTTGTCAAACAATTCACCAGCTCTATCAAAACATCTAGACCTTGTAAAATCCACAAGCTTCTTCATTAATACTGCCGTTTAAGCATAATATGCTGGTGTTCAAATTCTAGTTCATTTTTAATTGATGTTATTTTTAATGAACAGTTAGGCCTATTGGATCTACCAGATTTATTGCTAGACGATATTCTGCTGAAAGCGGTTATCTACGAGCACAACAAAGCATGGAGGCGTCGTGCTCGTCCTGCAGCGGCCATCTTTAACAAAATGGCGTCCGTTTGTTTACTTTGGTTCGGCTGCTTGAGAGCCAAACATTTAGCCTGCAGAATTCAACGACTACTTTATAATGAGGGTAAATATTCAACTGGTTTTACCTTTTAAAGATTGCTTACTATTTGATACTAATTCAGTAAATAAGTAAGAAAAATGGACAAATACAATAAGTAAACAGGCATTTAAGTTTTTGACTTGTAATAAGTAGGTACGAAATTTAAATCTTATTGAAATCTTATCTATTCAAATTTTAACATCAGTTAACTTAATAATATCGCTTCGAGAAATGGAATTGAAGTCAGTGCGCTTTAGGGGCAACTAATGCAACACTGTATTGACCGAACACCCAATTAACCAATATATCTGCTACTATTATTCGATGGACGTAATTCTTTCAGGGCATTCTTATTTTCCGAATGACTGATTGAATTAATTAATTCAGTTACTATTGATTAATCCTTTGTGCAGATTGTATGAGACTGAAGAAATTGGGTTGTATAAGAGTAGACGGAGCGGTTCTCGCTCTAACTCAACTCTTCGATAGAATTTACTTATCAGTAAACAGCGCCAACTGCTCAGACCTTATATCCCTCTACGACTCCCAATCACTTCGTCACGTGGACGACCTTAAGTTCAAGGCCGCCTCTAGAAGAACCAGCGTCACAGACATGGCTGCCTGTCCCGTAAACAAATGCATTTATATGTACGACTTCAACAACGAGACAATATTGAAGTTAACCGAGCGTTGGGAGGTAAAGAAATGGTTGGAAACCCCGTCCAGAACCCCTCTGACCCTCACAGTTACACCCGATGGAAGAGTTCTGCTAATGAAGGACAAGCCCGACACCCCGCGTCTGGAGATCTACGACTCCACTGCCACCTGCATTAATACCGTCACCCTCTCCAAGGATATGATTGTCCTGGATCACACACTCGAGACACCGGTGAGAAGTTTCGTGATAGCACACGGATATTCTGACGCCAGTCTCCACTGGATCAGCGAGGTGGCTGGAAATGGGCGACAGATGAGGAGCTACGGAGGTCTGCTTCGACTTGAGTCTGGAGAGAGACTTCAAGGACCGTCTCATCTTGCCTTGGATGGAAGAGGAAACGTGCTCGTGGCAGATTTGGGACTGCGGAAGGTTTTGTTGCTGGACAAGAAGCGATTGAGATTGAGAAGGATTCTAGTGGATGAAGAAGATGTTATCTCGCCGCAGCGCTTAGCACTAATGGTGCCGTCCAGTAGATTAATGGTTGGAAGTAAAGAGGGCGTTGTATTTGTTTATGACGTTAGATTTAGATAGTAAGTTTGAAATTCAACAATTTAACAATAACTAAATGATCAGAAATAGCTAGAAATGTATCGAACAATGGAATTTACTGAGTGTTGACTATATATTTTATTTTTTACCAGTTTAACTAACATTCGAGAGTGAGATGTTTCTATATTTAATATTAAAGCAGCTAAATTTCCAGTGATTACCATTCTTCAACTGTGGTTTATAGTTTATATTTTTATATAGCAGCATTGCGCATGCCGTTGAAGAATTGTTTTCGATAAATTTATGATTTTGAAATATAATCATAATAATAATCATCATCGTCATCATCGTCTTCCCTTGAATTCCAGTTTAAGTAAACGTGGGATTTTTATTAAATGCTGTATTATAAATTAGATTTAGTAATATAACATATCTTTAAAACTTTCCTACATGCAAGTATCTAAGTGAAGCCTACTGGCATCTGGCCCAGTAACATCGGTGGGAAATTAATTGATGTTCTAGAGTCCTTTGTCCCTGCTTACGGGACGTCTGAAAAACAACCTTTAGGCATATTTCGTTCGTATTTCCTCATTAGTACACTGTCTGCCCGCCATATGGCGGTTCCAAGACACATAATCGTTCTCATACTATTCCATTTGCTTGATGCTTAGAAAATATTTTTATGATTCAAAAGACTGAATACATTCATTCTTGAAAATTACAGCACCAAATATAATTTTGTTTTCAAGTACACACACGTGGTTTGTCTCATTCTTCTCTTTCTTCATCTCTCACGAAAATCTACAGTTTTCGATTAATACATTTAACCCATGCTTTGTTTTAATTGTACTATTTTTTATTAATTTAGACATTTTACTTCCGTCCAATTTGAATGTGGCCTTTACACGAGCGCTGAAGATAAGCAGAGCAAGGGAATAGGGATATATATATATATATATATAAATATATACATACATGTATATATATATATATACATATATATATATATATATATATATATATATATATATATATATATATAGAAAGAGAGAGAGAGAGAGAGAGAGGGAGAGAGGGAGGTAGAAAGAGAGATAGCGGGATAGAGAGAGAGGGGGGGAGAAAGAGAGAGAGAGAGAGAGAAAGAGAGAGAGAGCAAGAGAACGAGAGTGAGCGAGAGAGAAAGATAGAGAGAGAGAGAGAGAGAGAGAGAGTGAGAGAGAGAGAAAGAGTGTGAGAGAGAGCAAGAGAAAGAGAGAGAGAGAGAGAGAGACAGAAAGAGAGGACGAGAGTTGGAAGCTAGTACACAGGGTTATGGAAGAAGATGTCTGTGGCCTGAGGTAAACGATATTTTTCTCAATTATCTTGAGGGTTTTAATTTCCTGTTCGTGGAAAGAAGCACAAATTGTGCACTTGTTGCTGGCAATGCTCGATGGTCCGATCTTGTCGTTTGAACATCCATATACGTACAGCAATATATATTCATCAAGCTTAAGTTTATGGAGGCTTTGGGATGAGACCCATGCTTTCGAAAGTTTTCTTTACATTTCATCATTTCGACGTTTCTGCGACATGAATTTCAGTACAGTTCGCTTATGATATCAGATTAATAAGTCAGACCCCCTTTTAGATTTCATATTGACAAGATGAAAAACATCAGAAATACCCTGGACCTACACATGAACTTCTCCCGCAGTACACGTTCCTCTGATCCCGAGGGTTTGATAAGTCCGTGGAGACGCTAAATCACCATTAATGCCTAGGCTGTAATGGACTCGATCTTGAGGGGAGTGGGATTCTATTCCACTAAACATACTGCAAAATTTCATTTTTTAAATACTAAATCACTTCCTGTTGCTTATATTTGTTCACTTATTAGGTGAAAAAGTAAAACTTGCCTTACAAGACTCGTGAAGCAAATATCTGGATTAACGCATACGCTAAAAAATTCAATTCAATTATTCTCCCATTTTAGTTTTAATTAGGTAGGCTATACCGAAGGCTTCGGTAGGCTATACCGAAGCTTAATGATAGACACGACGAAGAGCGGATAGGATCCGGATATATTTGCGCAGAGTGTACTTTCTTTAGTTTTAATATGTCGAAATTGATAACGACAGGCAGCAAAGGAGATGTTGATTTTAACTCAATAGTTTAACTCATTTAATTAAATTTAATGCATTTAATTCATTTCATTTAATTAAACAACTCACCCGATAAAAATAGTTTACAAATTTTCATTTCTACTTATTAATTTATACGAAAATTATTCAATTCCTACTTATTCATTTATACATAATGTTAACGCATAATTTGCAACATGCTAGGGGATTGTTGGCAAAATTGATCGACAGCGGGTCAGTAGCTTAGGTTCAGAGTTCAAATCCAAGAGCAGCTCATTTTAAATACGCCGCAGTATACCTACAATGCGCCGCAATATACCTAATATGCCTCAGTATACCTTTAACTACAATACGCCGCATTATACCTAATGTGCCGCAGCATACCTACAATACGCCGCAGTACACCTAATATGCCGCAGTATACCTACAATTCGCCGTACCACTATAGAGTACAACTCTGTAATCTTAAAACTCTAAAAATCTACACTTGGCCCCACCCCCTATAAATATTTCAGTACTCTTTTCGCTTGACCAATTCTTAGGCTAATCATCCTTCCAATTATTATAAAAACTAATGAAACGCGCCTTATTAACAGCCTTCCTAATAGAGAAATATTACCCGCATCCCTAGACTTCCAAATTCGATCCTATATCTATGATACGGAAGAGGAAGACGTCCGGTGTTTCGGGATGTCTGCAGCAGAGGAGCTCTGAAGTCCCTTAGGACTCTAGCGGGGCGAAGCTGTGTTATGTTTTACTGTCGAATCCAATACTCCGCAACTGCTTCCGCGAATCCTGCAGTCCCGTACCCGCCGAGATATCACCCGAGGGATTGGACCCTGGAATGATCCAGACAGCCTTGGGATGTTTTCACACATTGCCCCTCTTAGGGAGGCTTCCAGACGAAAACTAGAGGCTATTTTATGAACTACCCTTTTATCTGAACCATTCTTCTGATTTCTAGGAACCATGTATTGTCTAAGTGTAGCGGAATTGGATTGGTTTAGTGTGCAGGTGGTGTAATAAAATTCCGGAAACATTCCGTGGAAATCTCCCCTCACTGGCGATCGGACATTGTCCGTTAGAAAAACCTATTTCACGTTTTGATTTTGTGACTGCCCTGAGAAACAAGTAAATGTAAGCGGAGGTTCGGGATATTAAGCATAAACAAGAAGAATATAAATATTAAATACATACAGTCAACCGTCGACAACCGCAAGTTTTGTTAGCTGCTCCTATACACTTGTTTATTTCATTATGATTGGACTAATTTGTCAGATATTTAGTTTAATCTAATTTGAGGGGATATTCATTTGTTGTTTGCTGGCTTTAGTTTGGTTCTATTGTGGTGGAATTTAAAAAGTGGATGATATCAGTTCAGTATTTAATTGGTTTTGTTACCATGTTGTTGTTGTTCTTGTTTTTTGTTGACTAACTGTATATACATTGTATAAGTACGAGCCATCAAACTTTGCGGTTCAAGTTTTTGAATTATATTATCATAATCTTTTTTACCCCGGGTGATGTGATCCCGGGTTTGATAAAAAAAACGTGCTGAATCGACGAACGGATACTGGGGTCATCTTCTAGTGTGAATTTTAGTAACAAACTCTAAAACGAAGTTGAATTTCTGTATCAATGTAAAACCTTTATTCTGAGGGATAATTCGAAATTGAAATATTTGAAATATAGGCCTTTAAATATTCTTCTCTACAATATTTCTAACATAGCTTCTGATTTAGTGGACACTTGTTTCATTTAGGGGTTGGTAGAAGACGAGTACTGGGTTTCATCAAATTTTAAAAATATTTTGTAAATTATACTCGCAATTAAGTAAAGAATTAAATTGTAGTTATTCTTTTTACGAGTCATCTGATGAAGTTCCGTGTCCTTGTTGTCTTGTTACTTAACTGTTTTTACAACGGCGTTGGTTATCATCCTTCGTTATTATTGTTACCTTTTATTGCTATATATTAACATCTAAAGTCTATTTTATCATCATATGATATAATTTACAAAGGTTTACTTCATGAGGGGTATAGCCAAAACTGTGATATGAATTAGCAATATATTGATAAACTTAAAAGCTATTCAAAAGATCAGATCAAAGGAAACAATTAAATAAATGGAATTCTACCATGGCGTGTTTTGCAGAATAATAAATTCAAAAGACTTAATCGCAGAAGTTCCAGATGGAAAATCTCTCCATGAGCGCCTCCACAATCCTGTGATGGGATAACAGAGAGCAAAGCGTCCCTTCATGCACGACTGAACCAGGAGTTCATGGAAAAGGGAGGGACTTGCTCCCTAAATATTTATTAAATTTCAAAATAATTTAAAACTTAAATTTAGACGTTAATAAAGTTTTGCTAGCTCGATATTATTATGTATATTTGATAGCCCAAATATGAAATTTAAATAAATTTCAATTAATAATTTCAATAGTAAATGTTAATAATAATTTAAATAAAAATTATTGATAATTTCAATAATATTATTTCAATAAGATTAATTGTAAAAGTCATTTTACTTGATAGGACAATTAGTAACTTTTTTATTTCGTAATGTAGTTCATTATAGTGTGATGATGGTTGTAGATCAACTTTTAGAACTTAATGAAATTTAACTATTAGAAAGAGTTTTTCGTTCAACCCCCTGAAGTGAGCTGAGAGTCACATAGACGCCTCCAGCGAGCCAGTCAGACGTCAATGATGATGTGAGTCGACACGCCGGCACGTAATAGCGAGAGATCAGAGAGTCCAAGTGAAGAAAGATATATTTGTAAAGATCCGTCGAAAATATGTGGAAACTTAACATGTTTCCAGTTCCAGATATCATTCGCTTTTTCGGTACCGTTTAGTCTTGTGGATAGAGATATGTGTCTTAGCTCGGGTGATTGGAGAGTAAGGTGTTCAAATTCAGATTAGTCTAGAATAGAACAGCAAGCACATTTCATCAATAGTCATATGAGAATTGTGGTGCTGGCAGTACTGCTAAATCATGTATCTGAGTAATGTAGGCCTACGTTTAACCAAGTAAAACTGATATATCTTATTCCGCAGATGACAGACTATACTGAGCACAAATAATAAACGAAGAACAACACTTTTGCAGGCATATCTGCAAATATGAGTCGAAACCATTTTAAAATAGTCCAATCTAAACATTCACGACTGCGCGTGTTGTAGGAGGTGACTCAACAAAAGCTGAGGTAGGTTTTGAACTCCGCCTCAAAAGTCATATTTTCCAAAGAAAAAGTCAACATTAAGGTTTGTCGAATTCTTAGCCTTTGTGGTGGGTTTACTCCTAATAAATGGGCCACTGAGTGATTATAATGAGCTCGCAGTAATTTTGAGTAGAGATATAAACATTGGACCTGAACCTAGCACATCAGAGGCAAAAATAGATTTCCGCCTGTCATAAATGAAATGACGGCCAAAATTTAAAAAAAACGTTGTAGGCCTACTTCTACTTCTACCAATTATTCCTTGCACATATCATCTTCACAGCTGTGACAACTACGAGAGCTGTGAGAGCTGTGACAGCTGAGAGAACTGTAACAGCTGAGAGAGCTGTGACAGCTGAGAGAGCTGTAACAGCTGAGAGGGCTATTTAATAGCAGCTGCTACAAATAAGACCTCAATATCAAGTAAATTTTCTCTCACAGGTGATCAAAATATTAGAGGAAGAATCAATTAAAAAATCAATGCACATTTCTTTAAATCTACCTTTTTAAATTAAATATAGATAAAAAACAACAAATATCGGCTGATGACCCTTACCCACTGAATCCCTTTGAAGTTTTCGGACTATCGATTCTGGTTTGGGTCGTAGAATTCTACTACCCAAACCAGAACTGATTCATTTATTAGTAATATAGTAGTAGTAATAGTTGAAAGCCACGAGCATGCTATCCCTTAGCTAGTTAATCCCATTCTTTTAATTCCCTATCTTCAGACTGTCTTTCTGAATTTTGGATTTAGTTTACTTTTAGGCAATGACTACAGTATCTATTTCGTCAATTAAAGTTGAGGAATTTATTAGATAAACACCCTCATGTAACCACTATTTTCCAAATATAATCACTGTTAGCAGCAATATTATTACATTTAAGAGCATTTCCTAACTATCCGGATAAATTATAACTTTTCGTTGACTCCAAGCACAGGCAGCACTCAGTTTATTAGCATATAGGACTAAAATGGTTGAAAGCTCGGTCCTGGGACAATCCTGGGGCTACGGGATCGATCCTGTCACCTCAAGTTATCATCAAGTTGCGTAACCTTACAGCAGTCGCATTCAGAGACATTGTAGCTTGCAGACATGCTGCAGCTCAAAACAGTTGCAATTAAGTATCAAGCAGAGAACATAATTTTATATTACATAGGACTGGACAGAAACAACTTTCTATTTCTTAATGCATTTATCATCTGTACAGATATACAGTTCATAAATGAGTTAAGAAATAGGAAGAATTGTTGGATAGGACACATTCTAAGGGGAAAGTCTATTAAAAGAGGTCATAGAAGGCAGAATGGAAGGAAATAGAGAGAGAGAGAGGCAGACTGAGAAATAGGAATGTTAGATGATTAAAAGATCCACTCATATGTGGACATGAAAAGGAAAGCGGAAGATAGAGAAGAATGAGGTGTTATATACCATGGACCTGCCAGTGGGCAGTGCACTAAGAGAGAGAGAGAGAGAGAGAGAGAGAGAGAGAGAGAGGACAGAGCCATTGCAACAACACACTGATGTTCCTTGCACAGCATGCTGTATGATTGTTCTCCATACATTTAGAAAATTGTTTATTAGTTTTATTGTTATCTTATTGTATTTTAATTTATATTAACTTTAATTTAAATTATAATTGTTTCTTTTTTTGGTACTGCCCTTACGGGAAAATAATTATGAGGCTGTACAATAGCTAATATTCATCTTAGTATTTGCATAAGAATAAACCATAATTAATTTGTTCTTTAAATTGCAAGAAAGTACCAGATAAACGTATTGCAAATAAGCACTAAAGGTAGGCTAATTGGAAGATAAACTTATTGAAAGAGTAAACCATGATATTGTAAGTTACTTTACAAGCATTTAAAGTTAAATCTTCCAATACTTACTTTTTAAAAGCTTAGTCTTTAACTCTAGAAGGCAGTAAAGAAAATGTTGTAGTCCGAAGAACAAATGGTGAGATATAGGATAAATTGGTTACCAAGTTATGAAAAACTGAAAAGGGAAACAACAAATATGTGAGGAATAGAATAGAAGATATGAACTTGTTTCCCTACCCTGTCTCACGTGTTTGCTTCAAAATGTCAAAATCGCAGATTTTGATTTCGAATCAATTCCTATACTAAATTTGGTTGTCAAACTTCATGTTCAAACAACCCATCATAAATCATGCACACTTCTGTATTAAACTATTTTAGCGGAACGTTTTCACAGTTACGCAATTTAACTGTGATAACTTGCTTGTCAAGAGTTTGTTTGTCTGCGCCAAAATTTCCTGGGTAACTATTTTAACGTCTACGCAGTAGATGTATGGTGAATCAATTTCTAAGATAACTGCATGTATAGGTTAATTCTACGCTTTTTAATTGTGGTCTAGAATAATGGTATATCACAAAGAATGTTATAAATAATTTAAAGACCCATTCGTATGTGGACATGAAGAGAAAGACGGTAGATAGATATGAGTGGAGGCGTTATATACCATGGACCTGCCAGTAGGCAGTGCACTAAGTGAGAGAGAATTTTTATTGACTTATTTAGGTTGACGGTAGCTGCAAAAATACAGAAAAATTCAAAATGATTAATCGGTTGATTTTGTGAATTTGACTATGTTAATTGAATTGATATGCTGATGGATAGATAGATAGCTTGATTGATTGCATCAGTGGTTTGTTGTTTGATTGGTTGATGGATAGATGGATAGCTTGATTGATTGCATCAGTGGTTTGTTGTTTGATTGGTTGATGGATAGATAGATAGCTTGATTGATTGCTTCAGTGGTTTATTATTTGATTGGCTGATGGATAGATAGATAGCTTGATTGATTGCATCAGTGGTTTGTTGTTTGATTGGTTGATGGATAGATAGATAGCTTGATTGATTGCTTCAGTGGTTTATTATTTGATTGGCTGATGGATAGATAGATAGCTTGATTGATTGCATCAGTGGTTTGTTGTTTGATTGGTTGATGGATAGATAGATAGCTTGATTGATTGCTTCAGTGGTTTATTATTTGATTGGCTGATGGATTGATTGATTGACAGACGTATTGATTAAAGGGTGAAGTGTGGGAGTCACTGATTAATAAATTTATTTATTAGTAGCAGTATATTTTGCAATTTTCTTTAACAAACAAAACATAATAGTCAATTAGACATGTAGTCTGAAAAACAGCATCTTGATTGAAAGTTTTAATGGAAAAGTGAATGTATTTTCATGAGAGAGAGATGCAATAAATTAACATATCCTTTGAGCATCTTTCATCGTATTTTGGATTGTACATATCAGTAATTGGCGGATATTTAAATCAGTCTATCTTTAAAAGGATGCTTCCCGCATTTCTTGAACATTAATTTGGAGGTTAGACTAATGGCTAATAGCTCAGTAGACCTACTTATCATTCTTTTTTCAACATTAATTTGGTCTAGTGGCCAATAGCTAACTACGTCTCATACTTTTCTTCAACATTTGTTTGGACTATTGGTCAAAAATATCTAAATACTTCTCAGAAATGTGGACTATTGGTTAATTATAGCTAAATGCTTCTCATGCTTTTATGCATTTCTTGTATATTAATTTGTACTATCGGATAATACTGCAATACGCTTAACGTTTTGTTATTAATTATGGTAACACAAGTACAATCTTAGTTGCATTTAGTTCGCAGTTTACTTGAAGAGTCATCTGCCGGGAGATGCGATATTCTCAGCGTCGTTTTGTTAACAGGTCGGGCTAACAATCGAGTGCAAAGAGATAAATGACAATCATTTTTATGCGAACAAGTTCGCTTAATTGAGAGAGTCTAGAATTTAACAAAGCGACCAATGAACTGACCGATAACCCCTGGGTTGTGGGTTCAAGGAGAGTCCGAGCAGGTTATTTTCTGGTTTTGACGTTCGAGGATGGGTATCAATGGTTCGTAATCCCTAGAAAACTTTATAAACTCCATGGATAGATCTATCTAGGGAAATACATGTAGTACCTAGTCTTGACATTGGTGTTAAATTACTTTGAACGTTCGCTGGAAATATAAATTAATTAATATCAATTAATATTTCTGTTACTGATATGAGTTTTTATATTATCGTCGAATTTTTCTTTTCTAGTTGTAATTATGTTTGACTTGTATGATTGTATTTGTAGTTTATTCGTATGTTCCTACATGAATGAAGAAGTACAGATCTACAGATATACTGTAAAGTATATATATATATATATATATATATATATATATATATATATATATATATATATCAATGTATATCAGTAAAATATTAGGTGCATATATAATGATATAAAACTCAATTTAGAGCAAAGTGATAGTCCGTGATGATAAATATCCATCTTAATGCAAAAGTTTTATCCGTTGAGCATTTAATATTCAATTGACAATGTTAGCAGTGTGTCTAGTGAATCTCTGATATCTTGCTATCTGATCAGCTCAAACGGGAATTGATCCCACGACCTCAGAGCTATTTAAATTTTCATACGTTATCGATACTCTATATACTGAGAAATTTTCATTTTAAAATATCAACGTAGCATATAAGTTGTTAGTACCTAATATATCATATCCAGTATACAAGTATAGTATCTTAAGCCATTGATGACTGTATATATATATACTTGTATATATATATATATATATATATATATATATATATATATAATATATATATTACATATTAAATTTAATTTCACCAACCAGGTAGTCATATATACAGTAGTTAAAAACAAAAACAACGAACAACAGAAAAAACGTGAATGAATGACACGAACCCGTGACTGAGATATCAAAAACACCCAGTAGTCAGAATATACATACAAACTGCTTCTACAAACATGCATATACATGCTTTGTGATAATATACACTTATAAAAGTAATGGTAAAGCTAATGTTAACGCCAGTTTCCCCACCCGAAAGCAATGCCAGTGACGGCGAGCCCAGGACCTGAACCCGCACACACCGATTCGCTGACGATACAGTAGTCTTCCGTCAAATATCTTCAACCAAATTGTTCAGAAAATTGCTTGTTATATCTGAGGATTCCAGAGAAAGAAAACTCCAAGTGCTTCACTTCAAAGTTCACTACACTGCCCTGGATGTTTTATCTTTTAGATTCACCTAGGAGATTAAATAAGCTTTTACCTCGTCCATTCCACTACTTACAATTCAGTTGTGTGTGTCCATTTAGAACTGTCATCAGATAAACCTGGAAGAAGTGCACCCATTCAAGGAACGCTCGTTTCAATCTTTCAGGCATTTGCGAAGTTCAAGAATCTCCTCCTTAATTTGATTCCACATTTACTTTTATGGAATACTTACTTTGAAACTTATTTGCTGGTTGAAAAAGTTTGCTGATTACACGAACGCTTTTCTATTGCGGGTTTTCTATTTGCCATTCTTCGTTAACATCATCTGTAGCCATAATTATAACGCAAATTATTAATTTTCCTCTAACAAAGACTGAAGTCTACAACGTCAATCTTCGGCACTCCAATTTTAAAGAGTCAATGAGACTTAATCAAGTTATCGCACACAACACACTGTGCTTTTTCATATCGATCCTCTTTACTTAGTTCTATTTGTCTTTCTCCATGTCACCGTCTCTTGTAAAGAAAGTAACAAATGACTAACTTTAGTATTTTTATGTTGCTCCTTATATATAGTACCCGTATAAAGTACTATGTTGTGTCCAAGTTGATGAAAAATAGACGAATTGTGGACTTCACGTGTCTTAAAAGGCGACAAAGCACTAAGATCCAAACCGACGTCAGAAAGGCATTCCGTAGGTGATCACCTAAGCTCCAGAAATTGCTACAAAATGTTCTAAAACGAATGAAAAAGTGAAGATCTATTCGTATCCCGACCATATTTAGACTGGGATTCAAGACAAGACGATGGTGAAATTTATATTACTCTATTCTGCAGTGAAATCCAGATTTTATTACCTAGTTAACTGTATTCTGATCTGATAAATATGCGATATCGCATTCAGGTCCTACTCAGGTCAGTCGCTGGCTGATTGTGCTCCTTGAAGAAGAAAGAAATATCAGCATTTCTAGCTTATCCTGTGGCTATAATAATCAAATGATTAGCGCTTGTAGTGGTAGTAATGGGTGATGATTAATCGATAATTAATGATAATTGATCGATAGTTAATAGATCAAACTGATTTCTTGTTCAATAGCGTTTAGACTTCAAAGCATTTGCGTTGGTCGTTCGTTATATAATGTAAAAAAGTCTACATGAGGATTTATTTCTACAGAGTAAGCATGTGTCTTGAACTTGGCATGAAATAAATAAATAAAGTAATTCATGGCGAATAAATGAAAGATATAGCAATGGAGCTACGTAGATAGATATACACACAGACATGCACACAGACATACATACATACAAGCAGACATACGTCCACAGATGACTCGAGAGTAACAGTGGGCTATCATTGAGCCCAGGCTATATGTAAGATCCCTCTAAATTCATCCAACAGTTCCTATTGGCAGTGCCACTTCACTTGTAGTCATTGTCATGTATTTAACTGCGGTAAATTCTAGTGAAATCATTCTGCTGTCACGCATTGTAATTTACTGTTATAATTATATTGTCATCTACTGTCATATATTGTCATTTACTGTCATGTACTATCATGCGTATAACTGCGGTATAATTTTGATATGTATTTGTAACATAACCTAGAATATTCTACTTGGAGATATTTTATTGTAATGTTTTCAATGTGTATGATATTATTGCAAATTTAAGATGATTTGTATTTTTGGTAGCAGTTTGATTAAAATTTGTCGATTTGTGTTTTGCATTCGTCGACCACTGGTTAATCCCTTTTCAAAACTCTTGTTCTAAGTTTGACAAACATTAAACATTTCGAAAAATATGAAAGAACAATTACTAAAAGATTTGCTGAGTTTAACTAAAAGATTAAATTTTAAAGTCATTTTAACTTGATAGGACAAATAGTAAATTTTCTGGATTACAATGTAGTTTTTTCAAAAAGTAAGCGAATGCCTTTAATTATTTTGAAATTAATAAAGCTTATATTGGAGTTTATGTAGTGTAGAAACGCTCTATAGGCCTACATAATAGTCATTGCTATGGAAATTGTTGCGGAAAAAGTTAGTCGAGTTATATTTGAGAAGATAACGAAATAAATAATATGTAAATAACAATGAATTACAATGAATGAATTACATAGTGTCATGACATCATTGGACTCTTTTACAATAAGTCTATAACTTAACATTGGATATAAAGAAAAGTCGTATATCGCACTATACAGTAAATATTGCCTCAAACAAGCAAAGCATCGTAGCTATACAAAACGAAAGAACTAGGAACTAGGTACGATCAACAACGTCAGTAGAAACTGTGACAGCTGTGACAGTATGGCTGCTCCGCTAGCAACAACCCAACGGCAGATCCTTGTATTATTCATTGTCATGCAGTCGTGCTCATTCAGCATTGGAGAGGAGCAGCTAATACTTACCCATTCGTCCAATCCAGAGATCTTCTACGACACCAAACTTCTGCCTGAAAATCACCTGGTCACGTCCTATCTGCATAAAAATTCTTCCACTAGGTAACTTTACGAAATGAGTTAATTTATAAATTGATAGGGAAATTATTGAATTGTTTAATAGTATGTTTTATTGAAGATATTTAACTTTTAGCATAAAGGAAATGATTTTTGTTCTAATGTTACTCAACTTTAGTTTCTTTTGCTAACTTTTTCAATGATTTTTCTTAGTTACATCATCTTGGAGTTCATGTCAAAAGCAATAATTAAATTATTATTTGTTACAAGTAGGACAGCATTGCAATTAACACTGATTTGCCAAAAAGGCTTCGGTTGAGAGTTACCAGTTACCCGGTCTGTAAATTAAGCTATCTTTCAATTATTCACAATTTTAGTTAATACAATTTTACGTACTAAGTATAGACAAGTAAAATATAGATTATATTACATTGGAATTCCAACAATTCCAATGTAATATAATCGCCTTTAGCTCTGAGTACATAATCTCATAAAGTTTCTGTATTCACTACATTTATGGTGACCTCTATAAAAAAATGCGTTTGTAGTTAATCTTCGCATTGAACAATTTTATGTTTGACGTCTGTACAAGATGCCCACATTCTGACACGGTGAGACAGAGTTTCGAAACCTTGGTATCTTAGTTGGAAGTTAGATGTGCAAGCAGCTCGGTCACCATCAGCCGGGATAGTCCGAGTCACGAAATACAGTGATCTTCTGCAGTTCAGTGGTCTTCAATCACAAATTCAAGATGGCTTCATTGACCTTCAAAAGTTTAAATTATGGCAAACCATCCTATCTATCTGATCTTTTATCCATCTCTCAACCCTCTCGTAGTCTTCGTTCCTCTTGTAAAAGCCTTCTCACTGTACCAAATATTAAATTTGCCATGGGCAGACGCTCCTTCATGTTTTCATATCTTCACGTTGCATAAATCCCATTCTCCATACAAATAGTTGCCTAGAATTGATGATATTTCTGTACTGTTGTTTACCACAGTTACATGAAGATCTTAGGCTGAGGCTCACTTATGACTAATTGACTGTTACATTTCTCAGCTCCTGCAGATTTTTTCTGTCCTGGAGCTTTTGTTTGGTTAGGTGTCCCAAGACGGCATATCGATTACGCGAATAGCAGTAATCTACAGTTATTAAAAAGTTGTATTCTTTGATTAAAGATTTACGATTTTATAAATCTATCGATCGACATTTTGATTGATTGATTTATCAAGTTCTGAATAATTGATTGATTTACATTTAATTGATAGATTGCGTGATTGGTTGATAGAATGATTGAATGCTGGCTGATTTGTTGACTGAATGTTTGGTGCATGTTGAATGAACGTGTGGTGAATGCTTGGTTGATTTATTAATTGATTGATGGACGGATGGGTTGATAGATTTGTAGATTGAGTGATTGGTTGATAAATAGATTGATTGATTTATTAATTGATTGTTTGTTTGTTTGATTGACATAGATTCTTTTTCATCTTAGAACATCGTCACTCCCCACTAACACTCTTAATCAATCCCTGCTCTAGAGTAATATGCAACATCAGATATCAACTGCTGCCCAATGACTCTGACTATCAAGGTCTTATTGATTTTTTATTATTATACCCGTAATAATATATCAAATTAGTTAATAATTTTAATAATTACAAATGACATATAATAAACAATCATAGATTGTCTTAGACACCAATTAGAATACTCAATGTCTTTTTATTGCTTCCATATTCTGATTTAGAGCTTTTTTAATTACTGTCTATACTTGGTCTATAGGAATCTAAATCTAGACTTTTTCTTCGAGGGAGCTAATAGATCGGTTTCACCTACTCCCATTTGCGTCGTAAACTTTACTATCCATCTTCCTGAAATCCGCTGAAGTCCAAGACAACAGCTTAATAAATTTGTACGATTGCATATTTAATTAGTAGGCTACTTGATCCGAGCAAAGTACATAGAAATTATTATAGAAAAAGTACATATAATTATTATAATGATGCAGATGACTCTGAGAGAGACTTTAAAGGATCTACAGAGAGTCACATCTCTTTAGATTATAGTGGCATTTGACTAGTAGTTTAGTGTCTATTGGTTCAGACAAACAATACAATTGTGACGATTGAAATGTATTTGTTAAGATGTACCACGGATTCTATACTCACATCAATCAACTGAGAGATCAATTATTCAGTCAACCAATCAGCCATCATTCAATCAATCTATCAACCAATCACTCAATCTATCAACCAAACGTTAATCAATCAAATATTCATGCACTTCATAAATGATTAAAATGAACTTATTGAGGTGTGGCACTGATTCTATCTTCACATGATGATTGAAGTGTACTTGTTAATATGTGGCACTGATTCTATCCTCACATGATGATTGAAGTGTACTTGTTAATATGTGGCACTGATTCTATCTTCACATGATGATTGAAGTGTACTTGTTAATATGTGGCACTGATTCTATCCTCACATGATGATTGAAGTGTACTTGTTAATATGTGGCACTGATTCTATGCTCACATGATGATTGAAGTGTACTTGTTAATATGTGGCACTGATTCTATCCTCACATGATGATTGAAATGAACTTGTTAAGATGATCTACTGATTCTCTCCACGCAGAATCAATAGACGAGGAGGTTCTAGTCGATGCAGACAACGCCTCACACCTTCCTGTTCTACTGGAGAACTACACAACGGGATCCACCATCACATTCCACAGAGCAACCACGCCGGGAGGACTCTACTCCTTAGAACTTATACCCGAGCGGGGTTCCAGTAATGTGGAACTATATGCCACCGTCAGCACCTTGCCCCTTCCCGTCCTACCCATTCCTAATTCCATCACTCACAGTATAACCCCATCAGGGCATCTTCTGATCTCCTGGCTGCCCTCAAGGACAACTCAGGGGAAGCTGCGAGGATTGGACTACTGCGTGGCGATTAGCCGAAGGGAACACAGCCCTACTCGATGTGCTGCCGAGGCAGCTGTCACAGGTCACAGGCCTCCACAGATACCTCTTCTTTCCGGATTTGGCTTCGATGAAGAAAAATACCTCCGTAGAAGACTGCGACGTTTGCGGAAGAAGGCAAAAAAGAAGGCTTTAGCAGTAGCCGGAAAGGCAGGTAAAAATGGAACGGTGTACGAATGCACAGGTGGTGCGTTGAGGTATAGATACAAGAAAGCAAAGCCTGGCGAATTGTATTATATTGATGTGTTTGCGGTGGATATATCTACCAATCTAAGCCTCCCCTACTCTTCGTCTCAGGTCTTAATGCCTGCAGAGAAAAGGATTCACGACTCCAGAAAGTTGAGGAGCATCTATGGAAGAAGAGAAAGCAGAACTAGACGAAGAGGAGTAGGTATCAATCAAAGTCTGCTTTCTCTTTCTACTGAAATATTGACACCACGTGAGAAGAAAGACCAAGACCGGAGAAAGACATCACTAACTGGTGAAAAGCGAGGGAGAAGAATGAAGCGCACGGAAGAGAAAATAAGAAATTTGCGTGAGGAGAGATTTACCTCAGTCACAGCTAGGCGTGACGGTACCCCGGTGACCTTCAGCTTTCGTCTAAAGCCAACATGTGAGAAGCTGATTTTAGTTGTTCGTAAATACGATCTGACACAGTTGGTGATAGTGGTGGAAATGGAAACTAAAGAAGGAAGGAGGGATGTGTCATATGGTGTCATGTCCAGAAATGAATATGAAGAAATCGTCATTGAAAGTCCTCAGCCAGCTCTTTATCTGTTTACTGTAAGTGTTCGTAAGCTTACAATAACCAAATCTATAAATAATCCAGAGACGTCTGGCGAGGTGGCACATTTTGAAAGGCATTCCATAAGTGATCAGAATCCTCAAGTCCACTTGCAGGATTCTTCCAATTATCGAGAAAAGGCAGAATTCGATTTAGAATTTGTTCGTCTAGATTTGGGAGTAATTATTTTATCCAGAAATGAACCGTTTTCTTCCAAACACCGGTCCCTTAATACCAGTCTGTTGGTAGAAATGAGGCGATGTGATGGTATTACATTGAGGTGGAGGTCAGCCATTGGTGTGCACTGTCTTTATATGGCAGAGGAACAGTCTTCCAGTTCTTTGAAAACTCCTGGAAGACTCGTGAAAAATAAACTACAAAGTAGCGGCCACATTGTAAATAGCGAAACTGATTATCTTCCAAACATCGATTATACTGCTGGACTCTATCAAAATGTTGCTGATGGAATGAAATTTGATACAAATCGCTTACAGACACATAAAGTTAACTTAACTAGCATTCTGTCATCATTAGATAGAGAGCATGAAAATGGTCTCTCATCAATTTCAGAATCTCTACATGCAGATTCCTATTACACAGTCAATGAAGAAATGAATACATCTATTTTGAGACATTCGTCAGAAAACCGTAAAGACTCTAAGCTACTCGATCCCATGTCTGAAAAGTACAACCTAGGAACAGGCTATATCCTAGAGTCTACAGTCGAGGGACGTTCAGAATATGGACACGATTACACCAGACACAGATTGGAGAGAGATTTGAAATCTGGTGAGGATGATGAAGATGGGGAGTCCAAATGGAATGAAAACATTAGTTTAAGAGCGAAACATGAACAAAATTCTGTTGATAATTTTTCATTCGTATTGGGTGAGTACAATCGTCTACGTCTTGAAGTGCCCCAAAGAGGCGACCACTTGGTGAGTGAGAGGAGAGTAGTAAGAAAGATCCGGTGCAGTACAGTAAGAGAATTGGATGAAGATGATGTTGATCTCGTGGAAAGTGTAACCGGACTAAATCCATCCACAACTTATCACTTCCAAGTTGTTCTCTATCCTGTGAAACATTCTTCTACTTATTTACCATATGACGCAATTACCGCTACAACAAAAAACATCTGCTAAATGACAGTGATACTTCTTTCAAACAAATCCGACAACGTACATGTCTTCTTAAATTTGAATAAGGATTATTTTTATCGGAAGCTAACAAGACTGGAATATTATCAGAAAGACCCAGACGCTCCATAGTGCTCCTGATAACTCCAGAGTGCTCCTGTTAATTCCAGAGTGCTCCTGGTAACTCTAGAGTGCTCCTGAGAACTCCATGGTGCTCCTGATTTCTCCCGGGTGCTCCTGGTAATTTCAAAGTGCTTCAAGTAGCTTCAGATATTTCAAGAACGACATTGTGAGCAGAAAGTCAGTCATTGAAGACTTTGCATCGAAAAAGGAAATTTGGTATTTTTTATACATTTAATGACTAAAAGTCAATATAATTTTATCACGCATTCAATGCTCTTATTGCTACGTACCAATACTTTCATTGCTACATACCAATACTCTCATTGTTACGTACCAATACTTTCATTGCTACATACCAATACTCTCATTGCTACGTACCAATACTTTCATTGCTACAAACCAATACTTTCATTACTACATACCAATACTTTCATTACTACATACCAATACTTTCATTGCTACAGAACGTGCGTGTTGCTACCGGTGAGTAGGCTATATTTTTTAAAATTCTATTCAGCGCCTGTCAAAAATTATTAGCGGTCAATTCCTTATGAAGGAAGAGTGAAATAGTGGTATATCCAATGATCTAACTTTTAAATCAGTCTACTGGATAGATGTCTATTTAGAATTATTACGTCTAGGGACAACTGTCGAGCAATTCCATGCCAATATCCCCTGTATCCGCCTGTTTGCTCTTTTTACAACATTTAATTGAAGCAGCCACTTCAAGGCCAGACCGCCTACAAGAAATTAATGATTTTACTTACTAAATTAATGATTTTACTTACTAAATTAATGATTTTACTTACTAAATTAATGATTTTACTTACTAAATTAATGATTTTACTTACTAAATTAATGATTTTACTTACTAAATTAATGATTTTACTTACTAAATTAATGATTTTACTTACTAAATTAATGATTTTACTTACTAAATTAATGATTTTACTTACTAAATTAGTACATTCATTCATTATCATCATCTTCCCTTAAATCCCAGTTTAACCAGGGCAGGGATAACAATAGACTTTTCCAGTCCTCTCTGTCCCGCACCATATCATTAGTCAATCCTATATTTTGAAGTCCTTCTTAATTACTGCATCCAAAGTGAATTTTTGTATCCTCTCGCTAGCTTAACATGCAGCACTTCCCTCCAAACTCTCTTTACTACATCCTCCTCTGCCTTTTTCACAATATGCCCATACCATCTCAATCTCGATTGAGCCAGCCTATCCCCGATCCCCTCAACATTCAAATTCATCCTCACATATTCATTTTCCATTCTGTCCTTCCTAGTTCTTCCACACTAAATTATTATGGAATTATTAAGATACAAATGATGTTACTGATGATCAGTGGCAGTTGATTTATGAGCAGCTAGTCAAACAACAGGCTCAATTAATTAATTACTACAATGTCAATGATAAGGGTAAACTGACACATTTCTATACAAGGGGTAACTCTTTCTTGACGAGGGTAAAGTACGAGGTTTGAATGTTAAAGTTTTTCAACAGTTTGTGTATTTTTTTGTGTTACGAAATTAAAGCAGATTATTGAGAAAATCTGAATTCATTCTGCAAGAGATAATTAATGAACTATAACAAATCTATTGTAGATCTCATATTTTTTAAGGTCATATACTATTATTTAGATTTGGGTATCGACTTGGTCCTTTAAGCCAAGTTTTGCTATATTATGAGCTCAGGCTGTTGATCTATGACTTGCTCTTTAGCGAGCATAGTAACAGACTTCTATGCAAACATTATAACTTGGAACTTTTGTTTGACAGAATAACTGAGAGAATAGTATTACAGACTAAAGGTTTACTTCTGTATGTTAGTCTTTACTGAAATTATGGAAAATGTTGTGATACAGATTCTATATTAATTATTAACAAATACTTGATCCAAAGGCAACGTTGTTTAGACAAGACTGTTTTGAGCTTATTATCTGATAGAATTTATTACATCGTATAGAAACGTTACTTTGTTAGAAACGCGCATTAACTGTCGTTGTGTAAATATTTAATTCGTCGCTCTAATTAAGATCTCCTTTTCACCGTTTGTAAATACTTTATTTGGCTTGAACCATCATTTTCTTTTAATGAAACAATAAAATAATGTTTTAATCATGTGTTGTTACAGTCAACGTTTTTGACAGCAAGAAGAGACTGACACAATCAAGAGAATTATCATGCAACTATTTCAGAAACATAAAACAGTAGAATAGAAAATATAATGATAATATTAATAATGATAAGGATACTAATAATAACAATAATAAATAATAATAATAATAATAATAATAATAATAGTAATAATAATAATAATCATCATCATCATTATCTTCCCTAGAATCGCTGTTCAGCTGGGGTCGGGACCCGAATAGACCTTAAACTATTCCATCCGTTTTAGAAACTTTAGTAGCAGTTTCTGGGGCCTATGCACTCACCAACCAACTGCCTTTCTGACGTTCGTTTGGATTAGTGCTTTGTCGTCTTTTACGACACATGCAGTACCCGGCTAGTCTATTCTTCAGTAGCCTGAACACAACATGGATAATAAAAATATAATTAAATTGAAATTAAAATAATTAATTAGAATTTGACAATGTAGAAGAATGCATGGAATAAACATATGAAGCAACACAAAAACAGGAGATTCTCTTAAAAAGCACTTAAATATAAAGGCAGCTTTTATACTGCCTACAAATTTTTACATAAAAATTACACAATAATTCATCGTCGACGTTAATTTCTAATATCAATTAATAAATCATAATTAGTCAGAGATACTACTGAAATGCTGAATTTTTAGTCGTTTTCGTGTCCCACAAGGATCATCAGTGACTGGTATGACTGAGAAATGAAAGCTCCTCCATTTTACAAAGTCTGAATGGCATAAATATCGATTTAGAAATTAGCAAGTTTGACAATATAGTGATCTCCATAGAGATTAGAGATAGCTGTAGAAATGCTTAAATCTCGCTTTTATTTTTCAAATACGAACCATTCGAGACTCTGTAATTCTGGTTTATGAGAGTTCAATTTGGACGGTTGTTAAATAAGAATTAAAAAATTCTTACAATTATAAAAAATAATAAAAAATCTAATCAACTACATGTACTACAAATTTGAACACCTTTAGCAATTGGTTGTTCCAATTCTAGATTTTATGAACATAAGCAGCAATAGAATCAGGACGTGATGCCATGGCAGCACAGGTACAGGTTCAAGGTTTATGAAGAAAGAAGTTACATGTAAAGTCGGCACTACAGAATGTCGAAACACGAATGAAAGCACGGTAGTATAAGTGAGGCAAGATTCTTAACATTCACATCTCTACGTTACCAGAATATTGTGTAACATCTGCAGCATAAAATATAAGATGTCCATTATTTAAAGCCATTTAGCACACATTAAGTACACATTATTATTTTGTAAAGAATTTATCTTTAGTTGTCAAAGCCATTCTGAGTTACAATACATGCGCGTCATAAAGCCACTTGGAGGGAATTCTCGGTGGTATTTCCACGAAATGATAGTACCTGCCAGCATGCTTGCATGATAAGCAGGAAGCCTTCGATTAGAATCCTAGCCGGCCGTCTCTGAAAGTATCCACAGGTTAGAGCCAGTGGCAATGTCGGTAAGATATTCGGCCGTGGATGTGCGAGGTTCAAATCATGAGCTCGCCCGTCACTACTTTTGAGTGAGGAAACTGGCGTTAAAATTAGCTTTTCCAGCTTTTTGTGATACTTCTTCTTCTCTAAGTGCCGTGCCTGCCAAGCCTGAGCGGTCATGGTCATATTCCTCCATATGTCTCTGTTCATTGTTGCTCTGAGAATCTCTGTTTCAGTTAACTGCATCCATTTGCTAAGACTCTTGATAACGTCATCCGCTGTCAACCCTTGCATCTTTAACCATCTATTATTCCTGTCACTGCGGTATTTTCAACTATTTTGTTCCGCATAATGTGTCCGAAAAAGTTTATCTTTTGTCGTCTTATTCGGTTCAAAAGGTCACGACAAGTTGACATTCTTTGTAGAACATCTTCATTTTTAACGTGATCTATGTAAGATATACGTAGCATTCTTCTATAGAACCACATCTCTGTTGTCTCAAGTTTCGATTCCATTACAGAAGAGATTGTCCAAACTTCACTTCCATATAACAGTATTGGTTGAATATAGCATTGAAGAATTCTTTTTATATCAATTGATAATTTATGGCTTTTGAAAATCTGCCATTCTGTATATGCCTCCTTAGCCATATCTATTCTTCTGTTTATTTCCTTGTCACATTTGTATCACTTAGTATCAATTTGTGATACTAAGTGACTGTTAAACTATGCTTTATGATCGCTTTTATATAAGCTGCTGATACAGATTTTCAAACAAAACAAAATTTGAGCATTCACGGCATGATTTGCAACATTCACTGACGACAATGAAAGTGTAAACAAAGCTTGACTTAGCCATTGGCCTAATTTATTAATATTTCCATCTTTAATATCTCAAGATGAATAAAAGTGTCTATATTTTGATGCTGCATGAGGATTGCTGCTAATCTTTCTACATAATATCTCTACAGGGCGGAGTCTAAGACTCATTGGCTTTTTGTTCGACGAAGGGCTGAGTAGGTGCAGGGTTGAAGTCCAAAGCTTTCCCAGTCACTGATATGTTGTCGAGCTGGGAATCGATTAGCTTCCTCATATATGAAGAATGTCAGGGACGTCCCCATCACACGTGGGGCCAAAACTTTTACACAAATGATGCAAGTTTCAAAACTCAGAAACTTAATGGGTTTTTCTATTAAAACCTAAGAAGATTACTTATTTTATTTAGATAGTTAATAGTTAAAATAACTGGCTACTTGTTTATAGATACTCTGCGAGAAAAAACTCTAGCGCAATTTACCTGTTCGTAGCTAAAACTCTTTCCATTTTCTCTGAGGTCGTCCTCTAAAAAATAACAGTAAAACGAAGCCAGGTTACATCAATTTTATTAAAGGAATAAATAATCGGCGACTGGAATTAAAGGGATTTAAATTACAGTAATTACCATCCATCATGATATCAATCATGTTTAATACACACGTTTGAACCGTCAAACAGTCCCCTTTAGTTTATCATCAACTGTTTATGGCAACGAAAAACCATCTCAGACGCCATATTATTCCCTAGCTATGGGCTACATTAAAAGATTAACTTGTTAATTAATGGAGCGCATTTTATAGAGCGTGAAAGCAACAAGCGAATAAGAAAATGTACATTGACACCTGCCACTTGGCAGAACACTACAGGGAAAGAGAGATACAGATAGAGATAGAGAGAGACAGACAGAGAGAGAGAGAGATAGAGATAGAGAGAGAGACAGAGAGATTATATGATTTAATTATGCAGAACAATATAATTTGCATATTAATACGACTGGCTTCTATATCGGCAATTCCCGATAGAAACTTAACTATTACACTAATTAATTAACGGCCTCTTTGTTTAATTACATATTTACTAGTGGATTTAACACTGACTAATCGATTTACTGATTATTTAATTAATTAATTTACAAATTACTAAGATTTTGTTAGATACTAAATAATATTATTTACTGAATCTCAATAACTCACCGGCCAGCAGATGCATCACAAGCAGCTTAGCTGTGCAGCTGATGTAGTCAGAGATGTGAAGACCGTCGTACGAGCCTCCGTATATCAGACCCACCGTCGACTTTATCTCGTTAGTAGGCAGCAAGCCTACACATACAAGTATACGTACGTTATAAGTACTGTTAGATTTCTACGTATATAAGTTTAAAATATGATTGTTTGTTGGCAGTTCATAGATTTTCTCTTAACCTTTAACTGATATTTATTTATTTCGGACTTAACGATTTTTCGTAAGTATGTTTCCTTACCCAACACTGTTATGTTATGTTATTGCACTAAACGAAGGGTAATCAAAGGTTGATCCTGTCAAAGCATTAAAATCAAATAAAGCAATATTTTGAAAATTGATCATAGCTCTCCTCCATGGTTTATTATGTTTTTACATGGTTTCCCTGACAGCAGTATCGTTTGCCAGAGTATTGTGTAATCAGCAACGGTAAGGTATGCCATACTATTTCGTAATAAATAGCGGTACTTTATGCCACAGCATTGCATAATACTATGTATTGTGCCATCCTGTATACCAGGATTGCACAAAACATTGGAATCAACGAGAAAGCCATAATTAAGCTCAATTAATTTTAATTGAGAAAAATTAAGCTCAATCAATATTAGGTCTAGTTATTAACTTTACTATTTAAAAATAGAAAGGAAGGATGGTACTCAGATTCAAATTTCAGGTATAACTATCAATTGTCAGGAATACTACAAAGCAAAACAGACACAGATTTAAAAATACTGTTGATTGGATGTACATACTTACACAGTATATAAGATAAGTAATCATTAAATCTATTTTAAAAATAATCTGACATTTAGCTTTTTAGTTAATCTTGTTAATTTAGAACTTTACAATTTCGCTAATGTTTACAAAAGCTGACGCAGACACTATGGATCAATCACAACACCATTTTATCGGTTTTGTTATACTTAAAACTATAAAGCAAATGTCAACGCCAGTTTCATCTCTCGAAGTTTAAAGCAGTGACGTGAATGCCCAGGATTTGAACCCCCACATACTGATCCGCAGTCCAGTATCTTGCCGACATCGCCACGGGCTCCAGTCAATGCTTAGAGAGTTCTTAACTTGGAGCTACACAAAAATTAACAGATGCTCCATAAGCAGGAGTATTAGCGTACCGGGTGGATGGCTGAGTTGGTAACACACATACCTGATTATCCGGAGGCCATAGTTTCTAGTCCAAGTCCTTGATAGCATCTCTTTAACAACTGATACAAACGCTAATATTTGTAGTTCGACCTCTTAGTATTTGAATGAAGAGTTTAAAAATAATATTAGAAATTTTAACAGTAGAAAACACTCATTTTTGTTAATTCCAATGAAATTATCAATTAGTTAATAATTCATTGTGAATAAATATATAATTATTAATTAATTATTCTAGTTGAATAATATTTAAAATAGAACCGAGGTCAGCAAGAGCCTGCCAGACATCACTGAACGGTAAGAATCCAGTGTCTTCTTTGTCGTACTTGTCAAACGATTGCTAAATAGACACATTCATCAATAACCATAATGTGATAGATCTAGCATTGCATAGACGTCAACAATAGCTTTACCAGCTTTTTACTTCTACTATCTCTCTCATAGTGTACTGTCAAGTGATAGCAGGTTCAAGGCACTTATTCCATCTCATAGACTGGGTCTACGCTCCATTAAAGGTAATTAAGTGTAATTCTATATATAGCATAAACGTTAGGCATTAGAATATGTCGTACACACGGCATTCATGTGTACAACTATTAAAATTATCACACTTTTACATAAACAGCGACTAAACAGTAGTTAATTACTTTTTCTGCAATCAAACTTGAGTAATAACCAAATGGAAAAGAAATCAAAGTCTGGATCATAAAATGTTCGCTTAGGCTGCTGACTTGTTACTAATATTCTTTCAAGAAAATTTTACATCAGAGAGATTTAACGTTTTTGAATGCTGATGAGAATGACAAATTTACTAAAATACTTGATACTAAATTCCCCGTGATGCGTTCTTGTTGTTTGAAGAATAGACCTACCGGTGACTGCACGTGTCGTTGAAGGCGACTGAAGTTCTACGATGCAAATCAAGTCAGAAAGGACATTCGGTTGGTGACGGCCTAGGTTCCAGAAATTGCTACAAAATTTTCTAAAACGAATGGAAGAGAAATAGATTAACTGATGATTATAATGTGGGACAGAGAGAAGGAGAAGATCTATTCGTCTACCGACCCTGGTTAAACTGGGATTAAAGGGGTGATGATGATGATGAACTTGCTACTTACAGTACTATACTTTACTTGACACTACAATACGTTATATTTGATATCTTAATATAACACTTAATAATTGATGAGGTTACTACAGCATTTAATACTTTGTACTTACAATCCAGGACTTGATCTTCTGTATGAACTTTATGAACTGACTCAAGGAAACCAGTCTGCCTGGTTTATACTGGTTGATTGGTGTCAGGAAATGGACTTCTTAATATTTAGGTTAAATTCTTTTCGTGTGCGTCAATGTAAAATATGCACCTCAGGAGTGTCAGTAAATTTATTTAAAGAAAGAATTTGTCTAAGAATATACAGGGTGAGTAAAAAAATGATTACACCTGCAAAAACTTTGAATATCTCAGGCTATTGTTAATATTTTTCCACTACAACTTTTACCAGTTACTAAAGGACTAGTTTCTGAAGGGGTGGCCAATTTGCACCAATTTTGGTACATAAATTGGCCAGTTATACAAGTTTCAGCAGAGCAACCCCCATTTTTTAATGAACTGTATATATAAATTATATTTAATTTCATTTTTATTTTGGCCCTGAAAAGGGCCGTTGTAGTGGTTCAGAAAGAACACTTTGTATCTGCTAGCATTGCTGACTATTCGATAAGCTTTCCTCCAGCTGCTACGCAGGACTCCAGTCGCTTTCGGAACGCTAGGACAGCCTTGTTAATTCCAGGTTGAGGCACTCTCTCCCAGATTGATTGTAGCACTTCCTGCGGTTCTATCTATTTTTTAGGCTTCAGCTGGTGTTTCTGATAGAGATGCAGCATTGTTCCCCAGACGTAGTACTCTAGAGGATTTAGATCGGGAGAGTTTGGAGGCCATTCATTCTTCTTAATGAAATCCGGGTTTCTCTCGCTGATCCATTCCTGTGCATAACGAGATGCATGAGCCGGAGTACCATTCTGTAAAAAGAGGAAACCATTTGGTAGAAGAGTATAGCAATCATCAAACAGCTCCGGAAAAAACACGCATTATAGTGAAATGATCAACTATGTCGATATCTATCATTTTTCAAAACCACATGTTTAAACCGTTAGGCAATTTAGTCCATTTTCCGTATAACCAGTCTAGTGAATGTCCGAGATTCACTGGACTGGTTGTACGGAAAATGACGCAAAGTAGTGACGTAATACTGAGAGTCTACCTTTACCTTCTCGTCAATGAAGTGCAATCTGCCCTTACCGTTGTAGCAAACGCCATTTTTAGGTAAAAATGGGGGGTTGCTCTGCTTAAAATTGTATAACTGGCCAAATCTATGCACCAAAATGGATGAAAATCGGCCACCCCATCAGAAATTAGTCCTTTAGTAATTTGCAAAAGTTTTATTGGAAAATATTAACAATAGCCTGAGATATTCAAACATTTTGCAGGTGAAACTATTTTTACTCATCCTGTAAATATAATTATTAAATATATTTGTCATTATGGGGTTTACGACTAGACTGGTGATACATCACGACTACCTGAACCAGTATAATTAAGTTTAGATATTACAACAGAGTGCAATGACAATCAATATTTTATGATACTGATTGTCACTCATAGGGAATGTAATAAAGATTCTAAAATTGATAATTTGGATAAAGTGCATCCGTGAAATGGGAGCAAAATATCAAGCGCATTGTGTACAACGTTCCTATTGAGATTAGATAATGTGGAATTTGAGATTAGATAATGTGGAATTTGAGATTAGATAATGTGGAATTTGAGATTAGATAATGTGGAATTGGAAGAAGAAAATACAGTCATACACTACATGATTCAAGATCATAACGCTATAGCCACTCAAACGGTGAGGTGGTCGAAATATAAATTCAACCATAACAATAAAAAATATCATTACTACATTTTAATATGATGATTATCTACAAGAGTATGAAAGGATGTTGTAAATGGAGCTAATTCTTAAAGGAGACAGCAAAGACATTTGAATGAGTTTGTTTCAACTTAAATTGAAGGATACTTGAAGAAAGTTGAGCAGCAAACGGCAGTCAGCTCTTCCTATCCTCAATCGATACGGACCTGATTTAACACAGTCAATCGATCAGTCATCGATCAAATAATCAATCAATTAATTAATTAATCAATCAATCAATTACTCAATCAATCAATTAATCAATCAATCAATCAATTAATAAATTAATTCGCTAATAAGAACATCAAGAGAGAAAAATAATAACGAATGAAAAATAAGCGAGAACCTAAAAATTATAAATGAAGAATACTAATTCTAATTCGAAAATTATATCTGCCTAGCTTGGGTTAAAAGCTGTGTAAATAACATTTTTATGTTCAATTGATTGATTGATTGATTGATTGATTGATTAATTGATTGATTGACTGGAGCCATGGCGAAGTCGGTAATTTACTCGACCGCGGATCAGCGTATGCGGGGTTCAAATCCTGGGCTCGCCCGTCACTGACATCGCTTGCGAGTGAAGAAACTGACGTTAACCTTAGCTTTACCTATTAGCAATTAGTTTATCACAAGTAGCAATTAGTTTATCACAATTAGCAATTAGTTTATCAAAGCATTACACCACTCGGAGAGCAACTCTTTAGATCCAGATCTTAAAAATAATATCTGGTCAAACCGAATGAAATAAGTTTACAAGTAGCTAGCTGACGGTAGCTCCACGCCATTAGACATGGGATATGCTAGCGAATAAATGTCTGATTTATGAATATAGAAATTAATTAAATAATCGCCAGAAAGGGCATTCGATTGGTGGGAGCCAAGGCTACAGAAATTGCTATAAAATTTTCTAATCCCGACCTTTGTTAAACTAGGATTCAAGAGAAGATGATAAGATGATGATGAAGGTGAGTATAGAAATTAAGATCTGAAATAAATGTTATTGAAATGAATGAATGCGGCTCACCCAGCTGACCGGCCTTGTTGAGATCTATAATCATGCGCTGCAGTATAATGAAATCAATGAGGCCACCTGGCGAATATGTATTAAATACTTCCTCGATTTCTTCTTCTGCAGCATTAGAACACCAGCCATCTACCGAGTCCCTCATTACAACAGCCTACAGAGAATATTGACTTCTCTATTAGTATAATACTCGTTTGTGTGCGAATGTATAGAACTTATAAGTAGAACCAGGACCGTCTCAACATTTGTTACGTTTGGTGTAGACGCTGCGGAAACAACTGATATCAAACCCTCGCTATGGATTTTGAGGGAATCCTAATTTTTAACTCTTCTTGGTTTAATTTTTGTGTCTTTCTCTTATCTCTTTGGAACATTCTCACTAGCCACTTAAAGCTGATAACTATATCGATAAAAAGTTGAAGAGATTTTTAATCTAATGTTATGGTTTACCTACTAGACATGCAAAGTCATCACAATGATTGTAATGTATGTAACTAATAGATTTTCTTTTACCGATTCACACGAATACTCGGCTTTCTGAATATATTAGTGTCTTACTGCACCTATTTCCAACGGTAATTTTGGAGATAAATAAATCAGTGAAAACGCCAGGATCGCATCTTAATAATTAGCACATACACTCACCAGTTGGCACTAGATGTTGAAATAAGGATAAAACCTTTCTTACCAGATGGCGCCAGATATTAAAGCTAATTTCTATTCTCACAGAGAATGAGATAACATTTTCACTTGCCGGATAAGCCAAGTAGATCAGAGCCCTTGTTTTCACTCTAATGATGTGAAAAGAGTTTTACAAACATACTTTTACATAAATACTTTTCCTATCAACGGTTAATTGACTAGCAAGCCTCTATATACCATGAAGTAATTTGAATGTGTTAATAGCGCAATGGTTAGACGTGTAGATAACGTCATGAAGTTTTAAATGACAGACCCTGAGATGAATTGAACTCTCGTGGGTTAGATTCCCGGCCGTGCTGATCTGAGAGTAAAATCTCGGGCATTCACTGGACTGGATACACGGAAAATGGAAAAAATTGCCTAACGGATTTAACGTGTGATATTAAAAGTGGTAGATATCAACGTAGTTGATCATTTCACTTTAACATGTGTTATTATTATAATTATTATATTATTATTATTAAGATGAATGAAACATTCCTTCGATAATCGCCGTTAATTGATCACCATTAATTCTTACCTCAGCGTTACCATTGAAGTCCAATTTTTGTTGCACCAATGGTACCGGAGGAGCGCCGGTGAGAGACAGAGCCTTGCTGGATAACATAGGCTGTTCGAAGGTGGGGGAGTCGACCGTGTCAAAGGGTGCTATCGACTCTTCGAAGTGTGAGTTAGAGAAATCCTTGATGGGCATCAGCGGTATGGTGCGACTGGCTGAAAACTGAGGAACAAGATTGTTAGCAATTATTAATGTGCAACTGAAAATTGTGTATTTTCTTACCAGAAATAAGCGCAAAAATGTACGTAGTAGGATATTAAGGAACAAAGCAAGGGAAAAGCAATTATAATAGCAATTATGAGTTATAATGTAAATACAAAAAATAAGTAAATTATTGTTATCAATAATGTAAAGTTAGTGTGGTTCGCCGTCAAAGTCTGGTATAACTTATATTCTTATTTTACAAATTAAACAAAAATTTTAAATCTTATTACAAGCGCTGAGTCAAATATTTCAAAATAAACAAGCAATTTTGAATGAAGTTATGATTTTGGTAAGCGCCTGACCGTTGCGACGCGATCAACTCGCAGACATTTGATCTTCTTACTTCTGTCGTTTCTATTATTAGCGGCAAAGGGAATATTTAAAAAGTCACAGATAAATTATTTGTATAGATTATTTTACAGAAACTTGATGCCAGTACGAAAACAACGAAAATCGGTAAGCCATAAAACGTTACCATTAACAATATTTAGATAAAGAATAAACTGGGAAGATGATGATGATGATGAGATAAAGAATAAACTGGGAAGATGATGATGATGATGAGATAAAGAATAAACTGGGAAGATGATGATGATGATGAGATAAAGAATAAACTGGGAAGATGATGATGATGATGAGATAAAGAATAAACTAGGAAGATGATGATGATGATGAGATAAAGAATAAACTGGGAAGATGATGATGATGATGAGACAAAGAATAAACTGGGAAGATGATGATGATGATGAGATAAAGAATAAACTGGGAAGATGATGATGATGATGAGATAAAGAATAAACTTATCTTAGATTTTAGGGGACTATTTAAGAGTTAAATAGAATGGGCCCTGGCTTTGACATGTCGAAAAAAGAATAAATAAATGCAATTATTGTTATACAAGAATTATATATATAGAAATTAGCTAAACAATAAAGAAATTAAAATCAAAACATGCCTGTTGCTTTGAATCCAGCTCTCTAAAAATACATATGAAAATAAGAACGGAATTCATGGCAGTTGAATATACTTTTCAGAGGAAGAATGTACAAACTCGGTAAACATATTCACAGCTAACTTCATCTAGATCATTCTAAAATACATTGACTATATTCGTTTTATTTGTAAGTAAATAGCATAATTTAAAAAGTTCTATAATTAAACATTTCAAATATACATGTATATATATATATATATATATATATATATATATATATATATATATATATATATATAGAGAGAGAGAGAGAGAGAGAGAGAGAGAGAGAGAGAGAGATACTGAACAGCCAGTCTACATGTCGCACTGTGAAATGCGCATGCATATAGTAATGCATATGTGCCGTAAGTCCATAACACAGTAATGTAACACATTCCTACAGCTCTTCGAAGGCAACTATTAAAAAATTAACATGCAAAAGAGAATAATTTCTAACACTTCACGGAGATTTGCAGAGATGGATAACGAGAAAGATAAATAGAAAGTTAAATAAAATAAACACCGACAAAGAAACCAAATTATGCACAAAACAGACGAAATTACAAATAAAGAACAAATAATAACAGTAAGATAAATTGAAACATACAGAGAAACAAAGATCTCTCTCTCTCTTCCTCTTTTAACACTGCCTACTGGCAGGTCCATATTATATAACACTTTCACTCTTCTCTGCCTTCCACTTTTTTCTTCATGTCCACATCTGAGTGCATCTTTAAATCATCTAACGTTCCTAATCTCGGCCTGCCTCTGCCTCTAAGATGAGAATTAGGAGGACTAAACAAAGATAGACAGAAAGAAATATTAGTCAAAGACAAGTAGACTAACTTGAGCTCAGTTTTTTGCTGAGTCAGTATTCTAAGGAGGAACTCTGCCTCCTCTCCCACCTCGTAGGTAGTTGGTATCACGCAGTAGATGCCTGGACTGATCTCGTACTCATTGGCTACCTCTCGATAAGGGCAGTAGTTCTGTCCCAGCACATCGGCCTTGCTCGGGTACAGCTCCCTTACAAACGTCAGCTCTTCGTTCTGCAGCTGTCGATGATAGAATATCACATAACACATAACGCTTAACACATAACTCATCTTAACATAGAGGTGTCGATGACAGAATAACACATAAAACAATAACTCAGCATAACATAAATCAACATAACTGAGCTTAACATAAATCAACATTACTCAGCATAACATAAATCAACATAGCTCAACATACGCATATAAGTCAGCATAACTTAACATAGCTTAAAATAACTCAACATAAATCAACATAACTTAACATAACATAAATCAATATGCATGTATAAGGCAGCATAGCTTAACATAGCTTAAAATAACCCAACATAAGTCAACACAAGTCAGCACATAAAAACGTAATTCAAAGTGCTCAACATATAACTTGGTATAATATAATGCAATTTCTATAACATATACTTTAATTATAAATATATAACTTTACATGTATAATTGTATATATATAAACATGTATATATATATATATATATATATATACATATATAATTCAGTGAAATATATATATATATATATATAATATTATGTTAAGGTTATTGTAAATGTTAGTCGAAGCCCTTAGTCGAAGATATTTAGAGGAAGGCATAGGGGCACACCTCGTCAAAAGCAGAATCCCCTAAGAATAATTGTATCGCTGAGAGAGAGAGAGAGAGAGAGAGAGAGAGAGAGAGAGAGATGTACATAAAGAGAGTGCGAGACACTTAGGAGACAGAATGAGAGAGAAAGTCATACATAACTACTAAACAACGACGACAAGCAAATGAACAGAAAGCCTGACACTACCAGCAGTGAGACAGACTTACAGAGACATAGAAATCTAATCGTATCTCATCAGGTGAATTGATTACATAGGCAGCTTCTACGTTTTCAGAAAAAGCCGTGATATTAACACATACTGCACTGGCTATTTTGACTGAATCTAAAGTTTCGAAATTTTGAGTAGATCATTAACATACTCTCTCCTAGTGCCCAGCCTACTGGCAAGTCTATGTCTATAACGCCTCCAATCTTCTCTGCCTTCCGGTTTTATCTTCATGCCCACTTATGAGTGGATTGTTAAATCATCCAAAATTCCTTATCTCGGCCTGCCTCTGTCTCTATTTCCTGCCATTCTGCCTTCTATGACCTCTTTTGGTATACTTTCCCGCATTGAAATTGTTCTGTCCAAGTTCCTATTTTGTAATGCATTTTCAACTGTTTAACTGTACCAACTCTCTCCAGAACTTCCTCACTTATAAACTTTCAGTCATTTCCATTCTTCTACATATTCACATTTCCAAAGCCTCTAGTTTCCTGATATCTTCCTTAAAACAAACTATTAATACTTAAATAAAAGTAAATTACTTTGAACAGCCGGTAGCCAATGACTTTGTTGTTGTTGCCTATACCGCCAGGGCTCTGAATCTCTCGGCGATATTTCTGCATGAGAGAAACGATGAGGGGACAATTTGAACTTCCGTCCACCGAGTCAAGAGTCATATAAAACTGTGGATTACTCCAATATGCCGCTGCAATAATTTAATATATCGATCAGTCAAACTCTGGAGTGAAAGGTATATGAAAATATTGAGTAAAAATTCTACATTATAACATATATACATTAAATACATTATAACATATATACATTAAATACATAATATATACATGTAAATATAAATGTATATACATTTATACCATATATTCATGTACATGATATATTCAAAAAATATGCAATATATTAAATATTTAATTAATCTGCAGTTTCACTAATTTACCTAAGCAGGAGCTGCTTTCAGTGGAAATTACCAAGACATTGACTTATAGCTACATAAAAATTTGTCAAGCTAAATGGAACACAAATAATGAGATAAAACAGCAAAATAGTCGTCCAAGATGTCATCTGATACCTTCAATAACATCTGTTAGAGCGTTTTAAGCAGTTTGAAGTTAATCATCCGTGTTACCGGTCCAGTGAATTAATGCCCAGATTTTACTCTTAGAGAAAATCGCATTAGAATCGAACCCACGTCGTCAGGTAGAATATTGAAACATTTGATAGGAAGACGGTTCTTATGATTTATCTTGTGTCCTGCTTTCGAGATAACAATAAAGGCCACCTGTAGAGAGAGATGTAGAGAGAGAGAGAGAGAGAGAGAGAGAGAGAGATGTAAAGAGAGAGAAAGAGAGAGAGAGAAATAGAGAGAGAGAGAGAGAGATGTAGAGAGAAATGCAGAGAGATAGAGTGAAAGAGATATAATGAGAGTTGTTAAGTTGAAATATGCATTTCCGTTTCAAAATACAGGTGAGTCCATTCTATCCACGTTAAATATTAATAATTACATAATGAATTTGTACCTTCATTATTCTGATCCTTGCCGCACCCTCCTGCATTCACTCCCCTGATCCAGGACCCATGCACGTAACCCAGATACCACTTCCGTCTGCTCTATTAGAAAAAATAACGTAAAAATGGGTAAGAGAGTACATGTGTAGTATTGTTCATGTGTAATTGTGAATCACTGTTTCTACTGTATTCTTTGCAGTTAGTTGAATAATTACGATTTCGAACAAAATTATTCTATTAGACGAAACAGCAATAATTATTTACACGGTTACAATGTATTTGATGCTATTCCTAACTTATTCGAGTAGAAGTTAACTAACTGTTTTCTGCAATTTTTAAAATTATTGATATAACTACAAATGTAATTACAGCTAGATTTGATGTAAGTGTTCTGTAGTACTATTCTTGTTATTTATTTGTTGGTTAGCATGGTTACTCCATCATGTTTGTAATCTTATTTGAGTGATAGCTCAAAAAAGAATAACTTCATCGAATGGACAATAAGTTTTAATGTCTTAATAACCTTTAATGAGAGTAGTCTGGGTTGCTTAATAGATTCAGTTGCAGGAACTACGCAACGTCAGCAGCAGAGTTGAAGTAGCAGTAGTAGCAGTAACAATAGTAGAAATAATAATAGCAATAGAAGTAGCAGTTGCAGTTGTAGGAGCAGTAGTAGCATTAGCAGCAGCAGTAGTAGTAGTAACAGGAGCAGTAGCAGTAGGAACAGTAGCAGTAGCAGTAGCACAGTAGTTGCAGAAGTAGTAGCAATAGCGTTAGCAGTGTAAAATAGTTGTTGTTATTGATACGAGCAGTCAAACCAGCAAACACATCATTTAATGAATTGTTGGATTGAACATGTGTACATACGAGAGATGAAGAGGTCAGATGACACAGTTGTAACTCTGTGAAGTTGTTTCTCCAATCATCAAATGTCATCCTATCAAAAATATAAGTCATTACAAATCTATTGTAAGAATTGATATTTAGCAGTACTGTACCAATATAGTACAAGGTTGGAAAAAATATATGTTGATACATTACCGATATAACAACATGCATGAATGAACAACATCAAATGTACGATTTCTCACCAGAATTCACCATCCTCTGCAACTCTGAATTCTATGGTATTCTTTACACTGCTTGCGATCTTTGACCACTCGGAGTATCTGCACAACAGAAATATTTTACAGATCCAGCGACAAGAACAGGAACAAGAACAAGCAGACTTCCACAAGACAATTGCTGAAAGAAATAAATGAATCTATTAGCATTAGGTCAGGGCGTCATCGATATACCAATTTGAAAAATCAATCAATCATCGCATCAGTCGATGCGATGATTGATAATATATATCTTTTTAAGTTTAAACGTCAGATAGGCGTCTTTAAGCTACGACTACCAGCAACAATCAAGCCTGAGATCCAATCAGTTAACAAATAATTGAAAAAATAAGCTATACCCGAGGGTCAGCCGCTGCAACTAAATCTGTAAAAAATTGACTCCCATGAAAGAAAAGCTAATATTGATCTGATGAACATATTTAATTTTTTTCATTTTTATTTTAATTAATTTTTGCTTTAATTTTGTTTTATTTAATTTTATTTTATTTTATTTCGTTTTTCTTTCTTTATTGTTAATTTAAATTTAAATTTAATTTTTAATTTTATTTAATTTTCATTTTTATTTTATTTCATTTTATTTGTTGAAATAAATTTACAAACGTGCAAAACAAAAAATAGATGGCTGACAAAGAGTTGTACAAATTTCTAAAAGCAACGTACAAATGTAAAACTTAAGCCAAAAAAAGAATTTCTTGTTTTCAATTTAACTAAGTATGTCTTTTTCAATTTGTAGTGTGTGCCATTTTCGTTAGTTATATTTTAATATAAAAACAGGAATAACATTTTCACTCACTCATCGCTCCATGCTCCCTTCCACTCAGCCTTACCCCACGGGTTCAACAACCGTATCAGTCGCAGTTCCTGACTCTGATACGTTACCTGCAGCACAAATATGAGCATTTGAAACTATCTAAACCCATTTAACGAGAAATAAACAGTACTGATCTCAAGGCCTACACTTCTTATTTAAATACTACAAATAGACTTATTTAGAAAAATCTCTTACAAGGATTAATTAATTCAAATTTCAAACATCTAACTCTGAAGAGTTACTCACTCTTTTGATTCCAGTTATGCTGTATGCGTGGCCATAGACCAACCCATTCTCCGCAGACTGCACCTGAGTCATGCCCAACATCTAGACACACACAGTGTTGACAAATCTTTTATTTCTTGACGACAGAATACTAAAAGGCGTGAAATATATCATCATTATCTTCTACTTCTCTTGAATCCCAGTTGAGAGAGAGAACTATGTTTATTTTCATACACTCAAAATATACAGTGACATACACAGATCAGGCCATCAAAGAGGTCACAAGTAACCAATCTAGTTGTCACCCTTCAGTTGAACTAGGATAGTGAATTTATATTTGGTAAAAAATTAGCGCAATTTATTTTAAATAAGAAATTGCTGTTAGCGCGAGTGAATGCACACGAAAATCAAATAAACAATTTCACAAATTAATTCTTGACGAAATATTGTTCTTTCCAATAACTACTAATATGTGCTTAAACCCGCAAATAACTCAGCGAAGAATCTTATCATTAAAAGTTATTATTAAAACACTTCTTTCTAAATTTATAAACACATAATAAATTCTCAAATCTGCTTAAGCCGACTCGTCAAATGACTAATTGATTTAATAATGGCTAAATTTATTCATCGATCTATTGATTGATTTAATTATGGTTGAATTTAACCATCAATCGACTGGTTGATTTCATTATGGTTGAAGTCGTTCATGTATATAATTTGATGTATATAATTGATGTATATAATTTTGGGTGCATATATTCATCAATTGATTTATTTAATTATAATTTCGTTTATTTATCGATTGATTGAATTAATTATGCTTGAATTTAATCATCGATCGATTGATTACGCACTGTTAATGAGCATCCCATCAGTGTGTTCATTTCCATCAACGCCTCCATGTATGAGAATAGCTGCTCTGGAGTCCGCGTAGTGTCGAACTTTATATCGATCACCTCCCCCACTCCACCCGTGAAATCCACCAGGGGATCCTGGATCTTACCAGAGAGCAGGGCCTCGTACGACCCGTTCAACCTAACACATCAATAAATCAATCGATCAATCGATCGATCAATCAATCGATCACTCATTGACTCAATCGTTCGATCTATAAGTCAGCTTGACACTCGGTCAATCGGTCCGTCCGTCAATTAATTAATTACTTATTTATTAAAAAATTAAATCAATCAGCCACTCATATCTTTCAGAAGGTCCTCTATTCGGTTGGACGTAAGTACATATTACCCAGTGGTTTAGAAGGTTGCTATTAAAACGAATTGAGATAAAGTTAAATATCGTCCTCACTAGCCTTAAAGCCTGTTTTCCTGCTATATGGATTTCAAGATACCGCAGGACCGGGAAGCAACTCTAACAGTTTTACCATTCTCATCTGATTCAACGCTAACTTTAAGACTTGCTAGGATTCATTAGTAATCAATGGTATGCTCTTTATGGAGTGTGAAAAGCAGCATGTGAGTAAGTATATGTACCTGGACCCCCCGCTTGGCAGAACACAAGAGATTTTATTTATTTCGTTGATACTTGACTTTGTTTATTGTGATTATATTGAATTTTGTTTATTTCGCTTATAATGGACTTTGTCAATTTAGTGTTATTTGCCTTTGTTTATCGTGTTTATACTTGTTTAAGTAAAGTTTATTTGCAGGGTTAACTAACTTGGCATAAGCTTTCTCGAGTAGCGGGCCCCAGAACTCGTTCGTCTGCTCATTGTTCCTACAGAACAGGAGCTGAGTACCGTACTTCACGGGCAGCCTGTCGTCGATGATGACTTCCTTCCACTCGCCAAACCTCCAGAAATAAAACCTGAATATACCTGCAACAGCGCGAAACATTCACTTAGGATCTATATTAAAATCTCTGATAGCATTTTATATACTGCATGACATACCACAGCTATCCCATCACTAAGTGTTGAACTTGCAGTGTTATACAGTATATTGTGTCTTCACTAGATCACTGATTAGTTGATTTATCAATTTATCGATCGATTTATTTATAAATATGGATTACTGATTCATTGATTTATTTATTTATTTATTTATAGATTTATTGATTGATTTAATGACTGCTCATGACTGACTGACAAAAATTATTGATAGATTGTTAGAGTGACCAACTGATCGATCAATTGAATGATAGATTGAGTAAATGTTTGATTGATTGATTGCATTAACCTGCATATCTGTCAGTAAAAGACTGATCACGTGGTACGACGTCATCCAGCAGTTCTGGTTTGGTTGTAAGAGACGCCACAGCGGCAATGAACCAGCAGTTCCCTGAACACATGGGTGCGCAACATATCATTTCATTAACAGCATCTTGTAGATGTCACGTGACTATGAATCTCCTATAGCACCTATCAACTGCTCCGTGCACAGTACTGAATATTTATGAAGTTTTAAATGACAGATCCTTAGGTGAATTGAACCCTCGTGGGTTCGAATCCCAGCCGCGATGATCCCAGAGTTAAATAACATAACATAACGGCACTCTGGGTCAGGAAGCACAGATGCTTGTTAAGACCCATTTCCTCCTTCCACCCCATGGTTATTAGTAATCGTCGCCTTTTGATAGCGCATCAATTGCAGCCGGCGCTGATTTAAGAATAACCTTCCTTCACCCTGGGATTTTTTCCTTCCTAAGCTTTTACCAACACTCGGTCTTCCAAGGTGGTCACCCACAAAGTACCAACCGAAGTCGATGAAGCTTAACTTCGATAATTGACGCGCAACTAAACGAATTGCGCTAATCCCGCCGTCTTTCTCCGACATTCACTGGACTGGTATACGGAAAATGGTCCAAATTGCCTAACGGTTTAAACATGTGGTATTAAAAGTGAAAGAAAACAATATAGTTGATCATTTCACTATAATGCGTGTTTACTTTTTTTATCAAAGCGTTAATATTTATTTGTTTCTTCGAAAAATATTGAATTCCTTTAGATATAATCCATTCCAGATGACCAAGGAATGGTAGCGGGCAGCGAGATTGGATTGCAGAAGATAATGGATAGGCTGAATGATACGGTCCTAAGAGAAGGCATGAAGATTAATATAAAAAAGACCAAGGTTATGAGAGTGTCCAATAATAAAGGTGAAGTTAATATCACAATAAATGGTACGAAATTGGAACAGGTAATGAGTTTCATATATTTTGGTCATACTATAACCGACGATGGGAAATGTGAGACGGAAATATGCAGTAGGATTTCACAAGCAAAAGCGGCCTTTGGTAGTAGAAAAGAACTACTAACAAAAAGTCTAAAGAAAGACACAAAGAAAGATAAAGATAGTGAAAACCTTGGTTTGGACCACGCTATTGTATGGATGTGAAACATGTCAAGGAAGGAAGATATTAGAAAACTGGAGGCATTGGAAATGTGGATTTGGAGAAGAATGGAGAGGATTAGCTGGACTCAAAAGGTTACAAATGAGGAAGTCCTGGAGAGAGTTGGCACAGATAGACAGTTGATAAATGTATTAAGAAATAGGAAGAAGAGATGGATAGGACACATTCTAAGGGGGGAAGGTCCATTAAAAGAGGTCATAGAAGGTAGAATGGAAGGAAAAAGAGGCAGGGGCAGGCCGAGATTAGGTATGTTAGATGATTTAAAGACCCACTCATATGTGGAAATGAAGAGGAAGGCGGAAGACAGAGAAGAGTGGAGGCGTTAAGTACCATGGACCTGCCAGTAGGCAGTGCACTAAGAGATAATCCATTCTATATCCTTCATCTCTCTATCCCTCTTTCTCACTCTCTCTCTCTCTTCTCTTTATTTGTCTTTCTCTTCTCTCTCTCTCTCCCTCTCTCTCTCTCTCTCTCTCTCTCTCTCTCTCTCTGTCTCTCTTGATCTCTCTTTATCGACAGAATAATTTAGTGATTGATTAATGAAGCAATTCATTATGAAAGTGATTGATAAATGAATTTACTGATAGAAATTTAGATATATTTATTATTTTATTGATTGAATAATTATTCGATGGATTGATTGATTGATTGATTATTTAATTGTTTTACCTAGAGACCCTTGATCCACATCAAACCTCGTTTGTCCGCCAACAATAAACTGTGGATTACTGCAAAACTCCTGCAACATTCGTATAAATGATATTAAACGTCCTGCAACATTCGTATAAATGATATTACAAATCCTGTGACATCCTAAACCAGTTCTGCTGTATTCCAAGGATCATTGAATATGTTATCACTAATATAATATTATAATATTATTATATTATATAATATGATATTACCTGCTGTTTTTACAGTCACAAACACTTAAGCACGCAGGTAATGTTTCAGAATTCAGCCTAACGTAATACTCTGTAGCCTAATCTATTCTCACTGTAAGATTTGCAACTTTTCAACGCTTTCTTTATATTCATTCATTCGTACAATCGTCCTCAAACTCTTCTGTTATGAGTTAATAAAAACCAGCCATACTTAGAAGTGTTTTCATTCAATCCATTCTTCACGGACTTAACGCCAACAACAGACGAGAAATAAAAAAGTTCTGCAGACAGATCATGTGTCTAAGTTTGCAAGTCAATGTATGCAACGTAAGCGTGATAGATTATATACCAATGTGTTGTCACTGTATAGTTTAGATATAATAATACATAACAACACAAAAGAAGTTGTCGTCGATTGAGTCATAGCGATATACAAGCTCTTGAGCAATGGATCGTGAGTCCCTGGGAATATGCATATACATGAAAATTTCCTTAAAAGAAAATTAATTGCCAAAATGTCAATGAGAGCACTAATGATTAATTTAAACTAATCTCGTGATATTTTAGAAAAACCTTCAAATGTACCTTTATAAAATGTACCTTTAAGGTATATTTTGTTTATAAAATGTATTTTTTTGATGAATGGTCTTGCTAATGTGTATGATCGAAGTCATGTAAGTTTCAGGGTTTTTGTTTTTTTATTTTATATTTTATTAATCATTTAGCTCTGCTTATACATCTAGATTATAAGTTCAACTCTGTATGTATTATGAACTATGAACTAACACTAGCTTTACTAAGAACTGCAAGTAACATAATTATCATGGTAGTCAGCTAGATAAGATACTCTGTATCTTCATTGACGACCAATTTTTCTCGCGATATGCATTTTGTGTCTTTGCTGAAAAATAAACATATTATCAATCTATCTATCTATCTTCAACCATAGATCTAATTTCTATTAAGAAAGGAACAACAGAAAATATGGATTAACCTCGAATAAACTAACTTAAAATAAAAACAGACACCCTTGGATTAACTATAAGGCCTAACAATCAATTTAGGGCAACATTCCTTCAAAATACGTCTAAAATTTGTATCTTATTTGGCCCATAGAGTCATCACTATGAAAAAATACTTAATTTTAATCTTAACACATAATCCATGTAATCAGCATTAACTAAATCTAACTTATCCAAGTATAGTCATGACGGCCAAGCTATACATGAACGCAACCTTAACTCCAAACGGCAGGTTCAAGTTATATACTTATAATTAAAGTCTGCTTTCGAATTTCGGAAGTTGCACTCTATCGATCAATCAGTGTGTTCCTTCGGGGCGGGATTTGACATAGTGACAAAGCTTGCGCCTCAACGTCGTCTGATCAGGGTTCAAGTCCCACACAGGTCAGCAACAAATAAAACCCGGGGTGATGGAAGTTTATTCTTAAATACCTGCTAACTGCACTATAATTATCCTCCGTTGACAAATGACAAAGATTACTAATAGTGTAATCAAAAAGAGTAGGATTAATTAACGAAAACTGCAAAACAATATCTTAACAAAAAACAGAAGTTAACAAGGAAATTCTACAGCAAGCGCTGCATTTAAAGTTTGAAATTATTGACGAGTAGAAAAGGCTCTGCCTTATCTATATATTAAAAGTAGCAATTTACTCGAGAGCAATGTTACTTCTGATGAGGTTTCTCCTTACTTTTCTCATTTCATTTTTAGTAGCATCTGGCGGGCATGAAGGCCTACAGTTTACGGTTGGTATAGTATTTCGCTCCCCGAAAACAATACGAAAACCGAGAAATTATATGGCATGTTTTGATCAAAAGAGAGAGAGAGAGAGAGTCCGAACAAAAATTATACAAAAAAAACCTGTACGATACCTTAGGCCGTCTCCACGTGATGTGTTCTGAAGCAGGTCTGCTGTAGTAGATGGACTTGGGCTCTGCCGGGAAATCAGGATCTTCGAATAATCCATTCTCTAAGCATTCTTCTCTCAGCTGCTCGAATTTCTTACTCATCTCAACAGAATAGAAATAGACTTGAACCCGTAACCACTTTGTCTGAAGCCTGGCAGTCTTATCAAATAGCCATTTCGGGCCTAAGATTCCGTATAGTTTTCCGTATACAGCTGAATATCTTTTGCTTATGTTAACGGTAGATTAAAAGTTACAGCAAGCAAAATGAAGTAATATGAATTTAAAATATTGTCTGCTATAACTGTTATTCCAAAATGCGATAATTTATTAATTATTCTGTATAATTATTGTAGGCCTGCTGAATAAGTTCTTTTCAGATGCACATTAACCGTGCAATATTTCATACGCTTGCTGCACATGTAATTGGTACAGAATTCGTAAAAATGTTTACATAAGATACTATTACTTCAGCAGACTGAAAAGTCTTGTATATCTAAGCTACTGCTAGATAATATCATGCGAGGTAATAGAGAGAGCACACTAGTCACGCTCAGCCAGACTCTACCGGCACAACGACGCTCTGAGCTCAGAGGTATAACAGGTCTATTTGCGTATAGGAATGCTTTGCTCGAAAACCTTACTAATGAATCGTCAACCTGTGAAAATACATTAGACAATTTTATAGACCGTCACAATTTAGAATATGAGCTTTAATGGGAAAATCTTACATCATCAGGTTCATTGCATTAGTGACAGTTGTAATCTTAGAACCGGTTTTAGGCTGCGCCCTTCGTAACTCACCATGTTAACTTCATATCATCCACAACAACCATCATTTGTAAAAATAAAAGTCTTAAAAATATTTTTACTAACAAAAGATATAGAAATAATCCTTTATTCTATATGTCACTAACTGCCAGAAGGGTTAATCGAATCGCTATAGTTAATGGTGCAACACCTTAATTCAAAGGTTTTTCATTTGTTGGCCGATGATATTAGAATAATTAATGATATTAGTATCTCATTAGATATGACAGTTTAAATGTAGGAATATTGTTACCATGGGGTTTATAGTAGTTTCAGTAGTCAATTCTGTAACCGCAGATAGTTAACAATCTGATTTAATTGTCTCTTATAACTATACACTGTTGACGAGATTACCTCACAGAGATCTTCTAACCCTCTTCATCTTGTGCTTAATTGTTTTTTGTGCACCGAATACTGAAAAGTTATTCACAGATCGGGCATGCATGGATATCATCAGATATCAGACTGCATGGATATCATCAAATATCAGATATCATGGATACTATCACATATCATTGATATCATCAGATATCAAATTGCCTGGATATCATCAATCATCTTGGATCAGGGATATTATCAGATCTCTTGATTGCAATTGAAATCTGTTACTTCATAGCTTATATATTAATGACTTTTAGTCTTTGGACAGATATTCTTGACTTTGGAATTCGCACCGTTTTTGAACCTTCTTTTTGCTCACCGGCTTGGATTTGCTTCAATACTACATGACGTTGTCATAATGACTTTATTATTGTTCTTATGTTATGTTAATGCTCAAAGAACTCAGATTAACATCGTTTGTCAAAAGTAAACACGCATTAGAGTGAATAATCAACTATGTTGATATCTATCACTTGAAAACCACATGTTTAATCCGTTAGGCAATTTAGACCATTTTCCGTATAACCAGTCCAGTGAATGTCCGAGATTTTACTCTCAGATCAGCGCGGCCGGGATTCGAACTCACGAGGATTCAAATCACCCCAGGATTTGTCATTTAAAACTTCATGACGTTACCCCTACGCTATTTAGACATTTGTCGAAGGATTTCTTGCATAGCAAGAAATCCTTCTTTTTAAATAAATTAGAATTTACGGCACAATAAAATTGTGCACGATTTCTAGATTTTAAGCATGTTCAATTTTGACGAAGTTCATAATATCACATTAATAAACGTTTAGTTAAGTGACTCAAGTCAAGACTATGGAATTGCCACTTTAACTTCGGGAAATCTTTAAACTCCAATTACGTTAGCTTTCTCTGTCTTCCCAATGCTTTAAATGCTTTCTCGCAAAAGGTAAACGGGTAAATTTTTGCCGTAATAAAAGATGCATAGATAAGTAGCTTACTGCATATAGTGGTATCGAATGTGATGATAGGAGCATTTAAACAAATTCACAAAGCATTAAGTGAAATTAAGTGCTACACTATTATAGCCATCTTCAACTTTAGATTTATTTAGCGATTCAAGAGTCAATACTGTGCAGTATATTATCGCCAAACCGCAAGAAAAACATATCGATTATAATTTTAAATGTGGGTTTAACGTGAAATTCAGAAGCCTAAAGGGCTTTTCTTCAAGACGTCAGGTGCATCCTGAAATGTGAATGTCCGAGTATCCACCATATGATCAGATCTAACTGGAATTGATCCCAGGACCTCAGGAACAGCTATCTAAAATTTCATGACAATATCTAACGCGCTTATACACTGAGAAACCAACACCTTCAAATGATTATAATTTTGAGACTCAATTATATGTACTGTATCATTTCTCTGACTTGACTCTCCGAACAAAGTAGCCTAGAGTAGGCCATAGCCAGTTTGATGCGCATTGGTTACAGCACCAGTCGTATTGACTGCGCTTGGAAAGATTCATTATATATATAGACCTATCTTTTATCTAAGGTAGCTTATGTTACAGATACTGAGATTCTGAATTGAAAATGTTTCTTGTTACAGATACAGGACACTAATCCTAAAAGTATCCATACAAGTATATTTATACCTTTTCAATAGTGCTTGTCTGTGTCGTGGACGACAGTATCAGTCTAATTGTTCTTGTGATTTGTTACTTCAAAATTAGGTTATAGTTCTTATTAACTTTAGCAGCTTATGTCAGGAAGAAATTCTCAATTGATCAGGTCGCTCATCGATTTGCCGATTCTCTAGAAATTGAAATGGACATCAGCAAAATTATGGTGTAAAAAATTCACTTTTTAGCTGACGTGCTTTACGGACGGCCCCTTATTTACTAACGGCATGAATTTTGTAAGATTTTAACAATAGGCCAACATTGGATGTATTCAAATTTCAGAAATCAATCTTGAGTAAATCAAAATAGCTGACTTAACTTTTAGTCCATAGTTAAGTTATATTGAATATTTAAGCATAAACGTAGTTCCTTCGTTCACTAATTAAAGTCTCCCTGAACTGGCTGCCTTCGATTTGAATTCACACTATTTCAATCATCTTTCTTTGTGTGCATTGACTTTATAGTAGCCTTTTCAATGCTATAATGGACAAAAGTATCGCACTATAGTGGTGCCATATTAAGAAAAATCAAACATTGGTAGTCTTCAAAAAAGCTAATGTTAACGTCAGTTTCCTCACTCGAAAGCGATGTCAGTGACGGGTGAGCCCAGGATTTGAACCCCGCACATACTGATCCGCAGTCGAATAACGCACCGACATCGCCATTGGCTCTAGCCAATGTATAGGCCTATTGATTCAGCAACATGTCAAGTTTAGTATCCAGGTGTTTAATTATAGCTTTACAGGACATTTCTACCACACACTACAGGTAATATCGAATGAATGCTGCCACGGATCATTAGGTTCATTACTAATGTCTGTTTCAGTACCAGTAATACACAATATAAACAGGTCATCAGCTATTCGAGCTCGAGGCCTTCTGCTCATAAGGCAACTTTGCTTCCAGCATGGTCATCTAAAATATACGCTATCTACCCGTACAGCGTCCACTCGTGCGGCAAAACGCTTACAAGATAGTCTTGATAACTTGCAATTTAGAAGACCTTGATAAATAAAGTAAAAATACTAAAATTTCAATTAATAATAATAAAATAGATTGGAGGGGAGCAATTTTCTTTGATATCGGATTTGGAGATGAGCGAGATGGGAGGGGAATCTGAGCTCACTTCTACTTCCCCGGGTGGTGAAGAATCGCACTTAAATCAACCATCATCGACAGCATATCCGACTGCGGATCAGTGTATGCGGGGTTCGAGTCCTGGGCTCTCCCGTCACTGACGTCACTTTCTGACGTCGTAGAACGGGCATACATGATATCGAAGAACAAGAGATGCGACACTGAACGCGATAATAATATTATCTATATTACGTTACATTATATTATATTATATTATATTATATTATATTATATTATATTATATTATATTATATTATTTTATTTTATTTTATTTTATAGTATAGTCTCACGTATGTCATATTCGTTTAATAATAATAATAATAATAACACACATTATAGGGAAATGATCAAAATACACATTACATTAACACGCATGCACCCCTTGTTAAAATTTGCAACACTCCTACACATATCAACATGCACACACCCCGTGTTAAAAGTTACAATCACTGTACAACCTATACATATATAAGAAATATAGTAGTAAATTAAAGTAAATAATTGAAGTCAATTAAGGAATAATTTCTACCTCAAAAGTAATTCACCAAGAGCCATTAAAGCGACAAACCAAGCCACTGATATAACTGTAAAATACTAATAAAAATAAATATAAAAAACAGCAATAACGTGGCATAGGCTTAACCACGACCGAAAATCTGGGGGGACGTGTCCACCTTGCCACCCCCCGGTGATTACGCCAATTGTATCATGTAGTTAAGTATCGTTTGTATAGCTGAGTGGATAGCGCGCTCACTTGAGAACATCAGTTGGAAAAGCAGTCACCGGACGGAATCGACTCAAGTAACACTCAAGTGATTGCAGTTTAACTTTGTAGTCTAAACAGTTGACGAAGCCTTGGAGGAATTTAATGCGATATATACGTAGACCCGTCCGTCACTGACATCGCTTGCGAGTGAGGAAACTGACGTTAACCTTAGCTTTACCAGCTCTACCCCATATCACAATAGCGTGGCTCGCGCATAGAGGTACTATAGATTCAAGATCACGCGAGGTGCTAGATCACGGCAGGTAGGCGGGCTATTAACAGTGCAGTGCTGTAGAGGAACAATTTTCACTGTCAGCTCTTCCTCACTGCGCACTAACAGGGCTCAGTACTGAGATAATAGCGATATAGCGAGTGATCAGAGTGCTAATGATCTCTGTGCCAATGCTAAGCGATCCTGACCCACAAAAAGTGGAATGGGGTAAAGTTAAAATGCCTCTTCTAACATCATTGCTTTTAAAGTATTACTTCATTATCATTATCTCAGTCTGGGATATTTCAGGTAAATTTTCCTTGTCTTTTGATTAAGAATTGTCTCACTGATTATCTGGCTATGTGAATCCGCGGAGCATCTGGAATATCCGAAGAGAAAGTATTGAAGCAGCGGATAGTGGCTATCATCATCATCATCATCATTATCATCATCAGCGGATAGCGGTTATCATCATCATCAGCAGCAGCAGCAGCAGCAGATAGTGGCTATACTGGCAAGAATTAATTATACGCTCTGTGTTGTTCACTGTTTCTTCGAAATGAGAAGATAGACGGTGCGATTTAAAGTATGATGTATATAACGATTAAAATATGAACCAGAAAGCGTTACAACACTTATTAGGAATGAATATTCACGGATAAACAGTATTTTTGCAGACGCAGATTATTTCAGAGCGCAACTTAGTTTACAACATTAATGTAAGATTTTATATTTAATGCTTTAACAGTCTTTAAGAAGAGTTTAGTAAAAACCCTACAGGACAGTTTTGTCAATCCTGAAGAAAACCCCACAGACAGTTGAAGACACAGGCAGATGAAGACACAGACAGATGAAGACACAGACAGTTGAAGACACAAACAGCCTGCTGCCCTAGCAAGAAGGGCAAGAAGTGCCTGCTGCCCTAACAAGAAGGGCGAGAAGTGCCTGCTGCCCTAGCAAGAAGGGCAAAAGTGCCTGCCGCCCTAACAAGAAGGGCGAGAAGTGCCTGCTGCCCTAGCCAGAAGGGCAAGAAGTGCCTGTCGCCCTAACAAGAAGGGCGAGAAGTAGATGTTGGCTTAAAAGAGGGGAAGGAGTGCCTGCTGCCCTAACAAGAGAGGCGAGAATTGCCCGCTGCCCTAACAAGAGAGGCGAGAATTGCCCGCTGCCCTAACAAGAAGCCATAGGGAGGAAAGTGGTACTAATCATATGAAGTTCTCTCCCTAAACAGTGTGAGCTGAATAAGATAGTGAGTTAGTTACATTATTATTGAATAAAGTTACGATTTGACATTAAACAACCATATTTTACAGGTTCTACCAGTCGCTGAAAGTGCCTTTAGAGAAGCCAACTTTCATTCCGGTTTAGTTATTAAAAGCTTTACAATTGTCCGTAAGTATATAATTGACTTTAACTATAATATTAGAGATAATCCAGAGGATTAGATTTTAGATTATGCGCCCATAGGCTAGCGGATTAGCTCTGTCGATAAAATACACGAACTTCACAAATTAAATAGGCTTACGAAAAATCAAATTATTCACTAATTTCATAGAAAATTTTAATAATTTTTACGAGGATTCTACGGCTAGATTAACTATTTTTGTTCATTTCAAATTACTTCCGCCGACAGAATTGTTTTTCTCAAGGTTGGCAGTCCTACACGGCAGAGTATTTGTCAGTTAAACAAGACATTTGAGGGTTCAATTCTCACCGTCTGTCCCACGTATCAAAATGGGTTTAACGTCCTTTTATTTCTATTGATCTTTGACTTATCATCAATAGCTTTTACAATAACCCGGTCGACTTAAATATGTGAGAACTTCAATTAGTTATACAAGAACTAAAATAAAATCAAAGATGCAAGCAATTTAATTGATGATCCTAGACATTAAATTAATGATGAAAACAATAATACTTTATCAATGATACAAAAAACACTTCAACGTCCTATTGAATTATCATATTTGTAAACACATTGACCACAAGCTATTGTGTAATCAGCCTAAAGTTAGAGCCGTCTATCACACGGCAGTGGCGTTTGTGACACGGCAGTGGCGTTTGTGACAGGGCAGCGGCGTTTGTGACACGACAGTGGCGTTTGTGACAGGGCAGCGGCGTTTGTGACAGGGCAGTGGCGTTTGTGACACGGCAGTGGCGTTTGTGACAGGGCACTGGCGACTGTCACAGGGTAGAGGTGTTTGTCACAGGGTAGTGGCGTTTGTCATAAGGGAGTGGCTTTTGTCACAGGGTAGTGGTGTTTGTCACAGGGTAGAGGTGATTGTCACAGGGTAGAGGTGATTGTCACAGGGTAGAGGTGATTGTCACAGGGTAGAGGTGATTATCACAGGGTAGAGGTGATTGTCACAGGGTAGAGGTGATTGTCACAGGGTAGAGGTGTTTGTCACAGGGTAGAGGTGATTGTCACAGGGTAAAGGCGTTTGTCACATGGTAGTGGCGTTTGTCACAGGGTAAAGGTGTTTGTCAGAGGTGTTTGTCACAGGGTAGAGACGTTTAGTCACAGGGTAATAGCATTTGTCACAGGGTAATAGCATTTGTCACAGGGTAATAGCATTTGTCACAGGATAATAGCATTTGTCACAGGGTAGAGGCGTTTGTCACAGGGTAATAGCATTTGTCACAGGGTAATAGCATTTGTCACAGGGTAGAGGCGTTTGTCACAGGGTAGAGGCGTTTGTCACAGGGTAATAGCATTCGTCACAGGCTAATAGAATTGTCACAGGGTGGTGACGATTGTCACAGGATAGTGACGATTGTGACAGGGTAGTAAAAAGCTATAAAAAAGCTAAGGTTAACGTCAGTTTCCTCACTCGAAAGCGATGTCAGTGACGGGCGAGCCCAGGATTTGAACCCCGCACATACTGATCCGCGGTCGAGTGTCTTACCGACTACGCCATTGGCTCGAGCCAATGGCGTAGTCGGTAGAGATTATCACAGGGTAGTAGCATTTATCACAGGTAGTGGCGTCTATTATAGGGTATAGCGATAAATGCTTCACAATCCGTGAGTTAGCACCCCAGTAAACGAGATTTTCCCTCCCCAAAATGTTTGCTTCTTTTAGCAAAACAGAAGGAGTATGAATGGTCGAGTAATTCCAAAACATCTATTACTAAAAATCATGTTTAAGAAATACCTGTTTTAGCATAGCAAATTAATAATTCCAGATTCAAACACTGCATCATTGTCTCAATATCCTCGAGCATAGAGTTAAAGAACAGCACGAAGATAGAAAGCTCTACAGTACGTAATAGGCCTACTATAACATAAATGCAAACAGGTAAATATGCAAAAAATGAAGAAGATGGTTAAACACTGCATCGCCCTTAAGTATTTCAGTCCCATTTAAACTAAATTACATGCAATTCCCCTTACTTAAAACTTTTCAACCCCCTCTCACATCAATAAAATTTTCTTTAAAGAGTCTAAGTACAAGCAAGACACTAAAGCTGAAAGCAATATTTGAATAAAACATAGACATGCAAAACGAATCTCATAGACAACAAATATAATTTAACTATATATATATATATATATACACAAATATACTATATATATATACAACAAATATAAAATAATATATAATATAACAAATCATAGATAACAAATTAGCTACACTAAAGAATCTACGGCGAACAAATATTGCAAACTATATGTAGGTTAAAAAATATAATTAGGCCTATACTTTCAATGTGCAATAAAATTACAAATGTTACCTAAGTAGCATATACAATAAAAAGAGTCAATCAAATAGTTTTAACCATCAACTAGCCAAACAGATAATTTAGAAAAAATAGTGATTTTCCCTTGAAATAAATGAATCAATCAATAGGCCTAAATAGCAGTGGTAATTTTAGATCAAATATACCTTTTTAAAAATTACAAAAAGTGGAATTACTTAAAATATCGTGCAATAATCACTGTACAACAAAGGTTAGAGCTCAAATGCCACAATTAAGGCGCATAGTTTACGTGTTTCAGCAACTCCAAAAGAGTAAGATTTAAAAAGTAAAAAACCCAGCCACATAATTCCGTATTCAAAAACTGCATTCGTTTTATACAGCAAATTAATAATTCCAGATTCAAACACCGCATCATTGTCTCAATATCCTCGAGCATAGAGTTAAAGAACAGCACGAAGATAGAAAGCTCTACAGTACGTAATAAGCCTACTATAACCAATACAATGCAAACAATACATAACATAATACAATGCAAACCTCTTTCAAGCAAAATACTGTATCTACACACAATGCAAACCTCTATCTACATACAATACAAACCTCTTTCAAAAATTTACAAACAATATAAACCTCTTTCAAGTAAAATACAGTATCTACACTACTCTCTCGCTTCAATACTTGCTCTCTCTCTCCTCTCTCTCTCTCTCTCTCTCTATATATATATATATATATATATATATATATATATATATATATATATATAGTGAGAGAGAGAGAGAGAGAGAGAGAGAGAGAGAGAGAGAGAGAGAGAGAGAGCGAGAGAGGTACAGTTTCATTGTGGCAGAATATTAGCTATTCTCTATAGAGGCGTGGGATGCTCGCCAGACCACCAGATGTATTGTATAAGTTATCTAGTACATACTGCAGCTAATGATATAATACATACCGTAGAAAATGATTTAATACCTACAGTAAAAGCAAATGATCTAATATATTCTGGTCTGGTATAATGATCTAATTCACACTGTCGCAAATGAATTAATACACTGATCAGCTATACAAACTAAGAAAATTTAAGTCTGTAGAGACTGTTCCATAAGGAAGTGATAGAGGAGAAAAGTATTAAAAGCCAACTATTCAATTTTAAGTTAAATCTGTTCAAGCTTAATCTTAAAGGAATGTTAGTTTGAGTCATTGTTATTATGTTTATTGAATCAGTGGTTTTAATTCCACGTTAAGCAATTTAGCACCTATATCAATAATCATTCATTATAAAATATATCAATTCGTCAATCGCATGAAAACCATTGTCTAATTCACTTGACTATTTCAACCAGAAAATTTTATACCATGGCTTAAAAATACACATTATTTTCTTCTATACAAATACAGTATCTTACTTTCCAAATAAAACATACAATTGAAATCAACCGATAAAAACTGTCTGTAATTCTTTTAATACCATTACTTCAATTTAGAATGTTTGAGGTACAAGCATAATAACACTAAATAAACACACAAGAACATTATCTACACACATAGTAACTTTGCGTAACTACAACCACACAGCGTCACATATCTGCACTGATGTATGTAGAAATGCACAGAATTCCTACTAGTGAAAAGACTAACGACTACTTACGACATTGGGTTAAAATGCACAGATATTTTATAATTTTTATAGAATTAAATAGCACATTATTAAACTACATGATACTTAAAATAATGTACAATACACTTTTTCAAGAATAGTTATACTGTTTTTATTATTATTATTTCTATTTTTATTATAACACATTAGTATATATAAATATATATATATATATATATATATATATATATATATATATATATATATATATATAGTATATATTTACACTACTTAGTTTTATACCTCTCTAAATTTATTTTTCTTTAATTTTTATTTATTTATATATATTTTTAATAGGGGCCTATATTTATTTACACCTTAATCTCGTGGTCTATTTTTATTTTATCCAACTATAATAAACTTACACTTAGTCAAGTAAGTTCTCAATTTTCTTCACTGAATGGTTCACCTGGAATTCAACACCAGAGCTCAAATATAAACCTCCACATCATTGACTACAACAATCCTTATACTTTCATGTCGAGGACACTCACATATGATTCAGTGCTTAAATTTCAGAACAAGCCTTTAACGTTTGACTTTTTTATTGGCTTGACAGCTTTTAATCCTATTTTAGCTCCATAGAGTTGACAAGAGCAGTCGCTACATATTCATATCTAGATCACTCAGTGACTGAGTTTTTTTACAGTTCATGACAAGTAATTATTTTACAATTTTTAATTTTTACAAACTTGACTGCTTTAACTTTATCTTACCTCTACACAGCTGACAACAACAACAGCAGTCGCTCCACTTTCGTGATTGGTCAGTCCCAATCTGTATCGGTCACAGCTGATCCCAAGATTTACATTTAGCCCAAGCCTTTACGTTTTTTATATTTTATTGGCCTTGACTGCTTTTTACTATATTTACTTCCACAGAGTTGACAACAGCAATAGCTTCACTTTCATGTCTATAGGCCTATCACTCAAGCTTGATCCGACTTTACAATTTAGCCCAGGCCTTTACGTTTTAGCCCAGGCCTTTACGTTTTAGCCCAGGCCTTTACGTTTTAGCCCAGGCCTTTACGTTTTAGTCCAGGCCTTTAGGTTTTAGCCCAGGCCTTTACGTTCTAGCCCAGGCCTTTAGGTTTTAGCCCAGGCCTTTACGTTTTAGCCCAGGCTTTTAGGGTTTTTTTTAATTTTTATAGGCTTGACTGCTTATAACTTGGTTTTCAAAATGTTAATCTAAAGCTCTAGCAGCAGCTCATTCCGCTAGATCGTTTTAGATTTTTAAAATTGTAGCATAGCACTTTTATTTAATTTATCTTTGTGAAACATTTAGTTTCTAGATTTTTATATTTTTAGCGGCTCACACGCCAACGTTTAATATTTTTAGCGGCAACACGCCTATTTCCCACTCTTTCAGCTTAGTCACATAGGACCTATTTTAATTGAAAGCAGTGGCAACCCCATTTTTCTATTTCACTATTCTACTATTCGTAATATTCTACTACTCTTACTATTTTTCAATTCATACTAGTTATTATTATTCTCTTTTATTTCTAAGTGATTCAAAATAATAAAATGCTGATTCAGCTCTGATTTCAATAAATGAATCAGATCTAGTTGGATTCTTCATGGCTTTGACTTGCAAAAGTTTTAATTTATATTCTGAAAATAGTCCCCTTTTCATCTTCTGTTATAAGTCACACTTGTAACCTTCATAATCTCTATTATTTAATTTTTTGCTTAAAATGGTTTTATCTTTATTAAACCCTATTACAATTAAAGCTATTTAGATCTTAATTTGGTATCTTAGAGACTAATTGTAGGGTTAAAAACTTCAATCTTTCCAAATTATATTCTTACTAATTCACTGCCATACTAGTCCAATCATTGGGCCATATTCTCACTGATTCACTGCTTTCTACTCCAATCTTAAGAATGCATACTCACTGCCATACTAATCCCATCTTTGGTCCAGATTCTCAATGATTTAGTGTCATTCTATTCCAATCTGTGGGCCAGATTCTCAATGATTCACTCTCATTCTTGACATTCGAGCAGAAGTTTCATCAACAGAAGCCCCGGCTCCCTGAGTCTGCTCATCGAACAACTCAGGTCTTCTCTTAATCGGCGTCTGTCGCCTAGAATTCTTATCCGTCCTAGACATGCTGTTAAAGTCCAGTACATACTCGACTGAGTTATATACGTAGCAAACAGAACCCTTAGGGTTTTTCTCAAATTCAGTCTCAATTTCCTGTGATGTCACAGGAAATCCTATGATCTTCACGCGATTCTCATTCTGCAGTAAAAAATATAGCAATAAATGTAATTGATTATAATTATTATATTTAATTATAGAATTATGACAGGTTACATTAAGTACTTTGTTAAAAATATTGAGAAAGATTGAAAGATTTTTGTCTGAAGAAATAGTCACAATTCAGTTAGAGTGCTCAGAGGAAGATGATATAAGATGGTAGCTACGACAATGATGTTGCCTGTATTCTATATAGTCTATAGTCTCATACAAGCTATTTGAGGTAGCTTCCAAAATCTTATTTACAACATTACCGATGAAAGAAAACAAGATACGGAAATAGATTAAAGATATGTACAAGATAGAAAACGTCGAAAAGATAAAGCAAGCCATAAAGATAAACACTGTGAAAAGATTGATGCAGAAGACAACACTCTTAACTGATCTTGTATTTGTTTTAGCACTTTCTTGAGCAAGCTGAAAACCTAACTCTTTTCCACCATAGGTCATTATTCTGACACTTTATTGCCTCAGATCTTGGAGTTGTACAGTTTTGATCTCACTATTTCTTGGGGTCTTTGCATACTCAGTCGTCATTGCATGGTGCCTCGGCGTCTGTTGATGCACAGCCTTCTTGAAACGTCCTTGTCATTGCCTTATGGCGAGGAACCGGAATTTTAAATTCTAATTGATTGATTATCAGTTCATAACAGTAAAGACTGCTTTATACATTTACTTACAAATCCAAAGTTGATAAATCTTCCGTGGACATCTTGCCAGTACCACAGCCAGTTGGTCAGGTAACGTTCTCCAGGCTTACTATGAATAGAAGATTTCGTTGACAGCCTCTGCAACTCTACCAATCTCTCAGGAACTTTGTTCTTAATTAAGCACGTCATTTTAGTGAAGTCCAACTGGTATTTACTGTTAACAAATCATCATCATCGTCGTCATCAACTTCATCATTTGACATATCATATCATATTTGACATATCATTATCATCATTGTCAGCATCATCATTATTCATCCTCATTATCATATTCTCTTGAACCCTCGTTTAAGTAGAGTCTGGATTAGTATATTTAGTAGCAGTTTCTGGAGCCTAGGTGCTCACCAATCGAATGCCCTTTCTGAAGTTGGTTTAGATCTTAGTGCTTTGTCGCTTTTTATGACACATGCATTGCACTGTTGGTTAATTACTTTAATAGAAGTGGTCATCATGAGTCATATATCACGAAGACAATCTGTTTGATTTCCTGTCAAACCACATAACAGCAGAGATAAATAAAAGTTAGTTTAAAAGTTCATACTAAGAGTTTAACTAATTATTTAGTTACAAGTTACAAAAAATAATTTTTTTTAAGTTAATAACTAAAAATTTACTACTTTCAAAAAATCACTAAAATTGGACTTTTTGAATTCCACTATTAAGTTTCATGTTGATTTAGTTGAAATTTGAAACTGTGGCTTTGCTTCTGCCAATGCAGATATGTGGACAGCGCATAGAGGATGCTAAATAGATGTTACAATATACTACGCCCATCCAGTCACACTACAGGTGAAGACAAAGCTGTAGGCTGAAAGGAGTTAAATCTATAAGCACACTTCTAGAAATTTTTCTGAAGTGTCATATTTCTTCCAAGATTGTTTATGTAATCACGGCCAATGCAAACAAGCTCGTTAAGGTTCTTAAGTTGTTTCACAATGACGTAAGTAAAAGTGGAGAAAATGATGATTTTGAGGATAATGAAAATGATTTTGTATCTGTTAGTAGAATTGGCATGCATTTGGAAAAAGTCAAGTCAAATGTTCAGCGAAAGAGGTATTAAAGATATAATAGCATTACCTCCGCATATTCCATGTGCTAACCACATATCTTGTTACCTTAAATGGTACTTTAGAAGCAAAATATGATTATGATATACAAGAAAGATATCATTATAGAGAACTGGTTAAACATTTATTTAAAACACTTGACACAAGAATAAAATCATATTATTTGGTTAATTTTTACTTGCCAAATGTATGTATGCTCTAGCCTTCTAAAGTAGACAGCGAGAATAATAAATGCATGTTTTGCGGAAATATACTTAAGTCGTGCCATCGTTGTTAGTGGCATGCATTATATTTTTGAGTCAAAATCATGCATTTACTTAGTATATACTATAATAGGACTACAAAATAAAATAAATGTAGTATTTTATGAATTTTGTAGTTATTTTCATGTATGTGCTTGCGGTCTAAGGTGGCTGTAAAGAATTTATTACATGGTTTTTCATGTTTGTAGAAGAGTTCAAAATAGTTAGTTAAAATGGTAGTTTTAACTGCTTCTCTAAGTTTCAACTTTCAAAAAGCTCAAGTGCTATACTTTAGTTAATGCCCATCTCTATACAGTTTCCTTTTGATACAGAAGATAGTTGACATTAAACGTTGCACTTGGTTCTACAAAGCTTAGTTCTACTTTAATTAAGATGACTTTTGCATGACTTACTGAGGATGTCCCTGACATTGCCTTATGGCGAGGAACCGGACGTTAAATTCTTATTGATTGATTGATATTGATGTTGATCAAATTAAACAGTAAAAAGAAAATTTACTATATATATAAAAGAGCAACAAATTTAAATAGAATTTTACAAGAACTAGGTATAATACATTAAAGAAGCATTGAAGGATTCAAGATTCAACAAATATTTGATTAAAATTTATCATTAAATAAAATAATTTTATTTTTCACAATTTACTGCAGTCTGTGAACTGACATAATCTGACAGGTGTTTATCACTACTAACAATCATGTGACATAAAATGGCCTACTGATTAGTTATGTGTGACAAATGCAACACTCTATTAAATAGATAGTTCGCTTATTTTAATACTAATAAATAATAATAATACTAATAATAAAGGTTTAACGTCCGTTTCCTTATACAAGGATGATGTCAGGGACGTCCCCCATCACATGTCATTACAAATCGATTCACCACAAATGATCTGAAAAAAAACATGTGCTGTAGAGAAATAAAAGATCCTAAACAGTGCCGGTCCGGTGATAAAAAAAAACAGTCAGGCAAGATGAAATAAAATCTATGGTGGGAAGAGATGTGTTTTCAACTTACAACGGAAAGTGGAACCAGTAGAACATGAGCGAAGATCAGGAGGCAGAGAGTTCCAAACAGTAGGAGCGGAGAAAGAAAATGAACGTCTACCTAACGAAGTGAGAATATTAGGAATTTTGAGCAGTTTGGTATCAGAAGAACGAAGAGAGAAGGTTGCTTACGAGAAGGTTGATATTGGATTAGGAGATCAGAAAGATAAGAAGGTTTACCAAAAAGAAGTGTTTTGAAAGATAACAGAGCAATTTTATACTTAATTCTTTGCACTAAAGGAAGCCAATGAAGGTTATTAAGCAAGGAACTAGAGGTGGCCTGAAGCCTCGAGGATTAGGAATTTTTAGTACTATTTTATCACAAATGTAGAAAATGAAACAATGGTTTCGATAATTATACACTGCACTATGAAAACTTAGACCAATCAATTTGTTATAAAATAAGCAAAATGTCTCTACACATTAGGAAATCTGCCAGAGATGAAATTTAAACAACTATGCATTTTAGATACTCACTGTTTCCTATCTTCTGATATAATCACACAGCAATCCTGTTCTGGATTGCAGTAGCGGGTTTCTATTTCTATTTGATAATACTTATTAGGTTCTTCCCAAGCTTGTACGTCGCTTTCCTCTTGTTTTTTCCACCTCCAAACATATGGGAGACCATGCTTCGAGTGGTAATTTATACAGCTGTCTGCAAATTTACACTCACCCACAAGGTAATACGCGCACATCTTCAAAGGACTAGTAGAAGTTAATCCTCTCTGTCTACCACAGGATTTATGACCAGGATTTTTACTCAATCTGGCAGTAGATGCAGCTTGAGATCTGGCAGTAGATGCAGCTTGAGATCTGGAAGTAGATGGAGATTGAGCTCTGGATCTAGCCGTAGCAGCAATGGCACCTATTGTTTAAATTATTACTTCTCATTCATTTTTTGATCTATACATGATATATGTGTGACCTTTACAATATAACGTTTCAGAAACAAATTATATTTCAAAATGATAGGAATTGCACAATAAGTTAATAGAAACATTAAAATTTGAGAGTAAATGCCCATACTTAGCTTGCTATGTAGATACACGAATACTACTGCTTAATTTGTGTGACATCTGTCTCAAAGCAAAACGTATGAAAAAGCAATACCATAAACATACTACATTACAATTAATTGTCAACTTTAACTCTTTTTCTTGATCATCACCAACAGAAACAACACAATTAGAGTGCTACCGATGCCCATGACAACAAAGAGCACTATGGAACCAAACCAAACTGGTGAGCAGAGTGTGGGGTCCAAAAAAATTGCAAACAAAAATTAAGAAATTCAGTCCAAAGTTAACAGTAGGTTAGTCAGGCTTTCTACTGAAACAACTTCTACCATAAGAGTCAAAAGCACTACAGACAATGCCATTAAACAAGAATATTTATTTAATATTAAAATTAAAATCTCTTTAAAAATTATCAAATATTTAGAGAACATTTTAACAGAAAACCTTATTTGACTCATATATGAACAATTAGCACAAAGAAACTGCTATACGAATATGTGATATTTTCAAAAATCTTAAGTATAGTACTTACAACTTCAAATTATTATTGACTAATATTAATACTCGTAGACTAGTATTGACTGGTGTAGCATTTACTAACAGTTCATCAGTGATATACGGTTGTCAGTTCACAGTAGTGTCAAGATTTTAACCCTCTACCGCATGGCTTTGCCGATTGGCAACGTCAACTTGTAGCAGAGTGTCAATTAATAATAGTACAAGTTTTGAACTTGGTAACCTAGTAATAACTGGTATGGCTGTAGTTTTAGTGAGATATCTAAGATTTCAATTAGCAAATTACTGCTTTATTGGTAGTGTCAATATAGGAATATCCATAGCCTATGATTTAATGAAATGGTAGATAGTTTGATAAATGATTTAATGAAGAATAACAATCTGATCTAGCTAACGAGTCACTATTAGTTACCTTGTTCGCCCCTCCTTGCAGGCCTTTCAGGATCTTTCAACTTCATTTTTCCACGGATTTCTGCAATGATTTCCTCTTGTTTCTGCCTAAAGTTAATATTGAACTTCAGCAGGAGTGTTTTAGGCTGTAGATCACGAACATTGTGAGATCGGCGGCATTCAGTCCCATATTTGCAGTATCCTTTCAGTAAGTGGTAACACAAGTGCAAGTTTCTACATTTATCTCCATATTGGCAACCATCCTCATTATTGTAGAATTTACATGTCGCCAGTTGTTTTGAGACACTATTGCTGTTGCTTGTCACACTGACTAAAATTGAACATAATTGATCCAAGTTAAATATATTATAGTCTAATAAAAGAGAAATGGTCAAAACGACATGTTTTATATTTTAGTTCAACATAAAATTTCTATAATTTATTTTCTTCACTACTTCTCTCTCCTCTCTCTCTCTCTCTCTCTCTCTCTGTGTGTTCTGTTAAGTGGCAGGTTCAAAGTACATATTCATATTCAGAGTCCACATTCATGCTCCATAAAGAGCACTTTATAGATCAGAAAGTTAATCCCTTCACAAAAGGCTTATCCAAGCCTTACATTGCCTATAGCTGGGAATAATCTGACATCTTAAGTGGTTTCACAAATGCCTTACTCAGTTCTTGCTTTGTCGCCTCTTACGACAAGTGCAATTATAATGGTTGGACTATCTTTCAGTGTATCAGACAAAGCATGGGATAAAGAATTTTCATGGTTCTTCATATCTTATGCAAATCACATTTTAGTATTTATTTTTCTCCTCTATAGATTCTAATTTACATTCAGTATCTTATTTTATTGCTATTGTTAGGTCCTATAAGTTATTTCTTTATTACAACAAATCATCAAACAAATTAATTAAACATCGAATGGATTTGCAAAGTTACAGTATAAAACTCTACTTACACGAGCTGCCACTATCAGAATTGTCATCCTGACTAGAATCATCTTCTGATTCCGTTGCATTTTCCTTTATCCCTTTCTTCAAATCCTCCAAAATCTTCTCCTCTAGACTGACATCCACCTTAGCCTTTAGCATAACTCTCAGAGGCTGTTCTGAAAATATTTTGTGACTGAGTGGACATTTCCTTGCTGCACAACAGCCAAGCACAAAGTTTTTGCAAATGTGTAGATGATGACATTCGCTGCCTCTTCTGCAACCCGCGGGTGATCCGTTGTACAAAGGGCACACTTGAGGTAAAGACATTTTAGGCTGGTAACTAGTCTATATCTCCAAAAGTGATCAAGATCTCAGTCTAATAAGGAAGTTAATATTTATTGAACGATCACTCACACTATATATAGTTGAACGATTTTAATAATCTGTTATTCGGGAAATCGAAACCTTCTCCCATTGGGGGAAATTGTTGGTAAACAATGTTACAAAGACTGGTGTAAGCATTTTATTGTTTAATTGTTTCTATGGCAAATGCTATGTGTCAGGATGTTTGTAAGGGCACAGGTTAGGGTGGCTGGGCGCGGGGGGGGGGTGGAACGAGAGGGAACTCGGTTCCACTAGATCACAATTTTTGAAATATGGGACTAGGGACCCATATTTTGTATACTAGATGCCCTGTAAATGGAAAGGGGCCTGAAAAATGTTGACCGTTTCACTATAGCTCTCAATTTTATCTTTAAACATGTATATGAGGAAAAGGGATGCTAGTAAAAAAGTGAACTCTGTCCCGGAGCAGTAGTGCAAACAGCCTTGACTGGGAAGGGCTTAACTCCCCCCCCCCCACCCATACCGCCAAAATTAATGTACATTTGCAATTCGTCCAGATCCACTGATCAGTGTCTTCATAAGTAAAAAATAACCTAGTATACTTTTTCCAAAACAAATGTAGGATTTTAGGTTTTCTTCTCACTGTAGTACGGGTATGAGTGGGAGGCGTGGGAGGGGGGATAATATACTTTCACTCTACGAGCCGAGCGCAGTAGTGAAAACATTTTGAGCTGTCCCGAAGAAGGCGGGTCGTAAGCAAAAAATGTGTACATTCTCAAAACAAAATTTCCCCGCCCCCTTCAAGGATTTCTAGATCTGCCCATGGGTACCAGTGTGGTCGACACAGGTATTGTCAGGGGCGGATCCAGGAATTTTTATTAGATATTGTATATATACAGAATTTATCCATTTCCTATACCACTACAATACAATACCGTATTGTATTGGAGTGGTATAGGAAATGGATACCATTCTGCATTGCAAACCTAAAGCTATAAGCTTATCAATTAATGTTATAGCTTACATTTAGCCTGATAACCTTAATTTCTCTTTCCTGTTTTAAACAAGGATCGATGGCGTGAACTCACTCAGATGAGATCGAATTCGATCTCTGCGAAGAGCGCGGACGCGGCCATATACCCAACTCTATGAATATTTACCTTTTTACCTGTAGGCCTATGTACGCAACGTTAGCTGCTAAGACCTACAGAAACAAAGATCTACAGAAATGACAAAATGTCGTATAAAACACGCCTATCAAGTTATCAATGTGTACTACAGCATATCTAACGGTTTCTTATATAAGAAAAAGTTGTTTTACTTATATACATGTAAGTGCAGTGTATATAGAAATTTTTACTCGCCTTGAATATAAATAGTGGACAAAGGACAGAGCTGTAATTAGAATGCAGAACTGTAATATTTTTAAATTATGAATATGACATACGCTGCGATAAAATATATATATATATATATATATATATATATATATATATATATATATATATATATATATATATACTCGCAAAAATAGAACTAAATATAGCTCTATTTTTATTTTACTAATCATATAACTAATTAGCTAGCGTAACTACAATAGAACTACTAAGGAATTGTACATATATTTACGTTAACAATTATGATGTCAGCGTTACTTCAGTCAGACAGACAGACAGACAGAAATGACTCATTATAATTATTGGATATAAAGATGAACAAGAAATTTGTATAGATAGAAATAATTAATATTTCGGTCAGCATTACTATTTGACGGTCATATAATTACTATTTCAATATTTTTGTACTTACTTTCATTTACTTAGTAGTTTCGCAATTTCTTTAATTACTTTTACGAAATTTCTTATGTATTAAATGGAGACAATAGTTTGCTCTTCCTTCACTTGTTCAAATCATCTAACATTAATAATAATAATAAAAACAACAACAATTAAAGTGCTACAGTCTTCATTGACAACATCGAGCACTATTGCACACATTCCAAGTATGTCTCAATCTCGAACCCAAAGATCTTTAAAATAGGTTTTTCTTTATTCTATGCTCTAACCTTAATTCCTTCATTTCAGTCTTCCTTAAATTACTTTTTTTTAAAATAAACCTATCTAGTTTCGCACCTTAAGCAAATTACTCACAAATTATTCGATATTCATGAGTTAGGCGTTTGTATTATGCTAGTTCAAACGATTGTGTTACGTTTTTTGCTTGGTTGTATTGTATTTGTGAAATAAGGAAATTTAAACTCTTGTAAGTTGCAATTTACGTCGGATAGGCCTATGTATAACTTGTGAGTTACAATGTATACCGTACATGTATAACATGGGAGACACGCCATGCTTGAAAAAACAATCCGTACTCAGGAGTTCCCTAGCGCGTATTAGTTTAGTTTTTTCTCTTTAGAGATATGAACTTATTTTACTTATTTAATTCTTACTAATTTAGAGATGTTTTTTAAATTTATTTTTGAGTTTTAACTTGCCAGTGTTTAGCCATTTCCTAATTTGAAAATATTAAATTGTATGGCTACCAACGGTTTCACTGTAATTGGTAATGTAACAAAAAAATTGTATCTCAGACGCATGTAGACTCTGCTATAGCTATTAATTATGTTATTATCTAACAGAGCTAAGGCCCTTTTATGGTAGCCTCTTTCGTATTTCTATTTGATTATCTAACTACATGCACGTTCCTATATGATATTAAATTTTGGCATTTCAAAATAAGTCAGAATATCTCTACTGGTTCTGCCTCATTAGTCTCAGAAAAGCAGATTCTTCTGATAAAAACATTTAGAGTTTATTTTTAACATCTGGTCTCGTTGCTGTTTAACGCCAGTTTCTCCGCATAATAGCATCTCATGAACGATCTGAGAGAAAACCTAGTACAAAGCCATAACCTAAGCTACTGCATTGTTAGGAACGATTAGCTAATCGTTTAGCTGGTCGAAGACGGCTAGTGAGAAATATATGATCCTTCGTCAAACCCTATCATTTGCTCTTTATGCTTCCGGCCTCTCTAGCGATCAGAAAATCACTCGTGGTGTACTCGCACCCCACATATATCAACACACAGGTACTCCGAGTTACAGTTTACAACACCCCATATATATATAGAGTATATATATATATATATATATATATATATATAGATATATATATATATATATATATATATATATATATATATATATATATATATATATATATATATATATATATATATATATATATCAACACACAGGTACTCCGAGTTACAATTTGTAACACCCCATATGTACATGTATATCAACACACAGGTACTCCGAGTTACAATTTGTAACACCCCTAGATATATCAACACACATACACCCAGTGTTAAAATTTATAACACTCCTACACATATCAACATGCACATAATGTTATACTACAAATTTATACAATACATTTGTAATAATAATGTTGTATAATGTTATACTAAAGTCTTTTCAATTATATAACTGTGTAAGGTTTCTGCGTTGTGTTCTCCATCATTGTAATAAACGAATAGTAATTATTATTATTAATTATAACTATGAGCCTAGGGCTCCACGTTTCATAGAGGCCGCTTAGATGCTCAGGTTGTTAAAAATATTGAATAGCCAGTTGAAGACCTATCTTTTCCATCTGTCTTTTCCATCCAGTGTCCATGAGCAGCGGCCTGCGCCTAAACTACTTTTTCTTTAACTCTCTGTACTTTGGACTGAATTTCTGGATTTTGGAATTTGCACCGTTTTTGGACCTTCTTTTTGCTCGCCGGCTTGATTTTGTCTCAATAGTGCTCGATGTTGTCATTGATGACTGTAGCACTCCAATTGTTGTTGTTATTATTATAATTAATGAATGTTTCTTACACGTACTACAGCTAAATAAGAATAATAATAATATAAATATTACAAAAAATTATATAATTTGATACAAAATTATAGACAATAACATTTATGCCTAGTAGTCTAGCAAAAAATTTCTCAACAGCAAATCTGTTTCATTTCTTTGAATATAACCAAAACATTATAAAATATTTAAATTCTGCATATAAAGCTGCAATAACTTCACAGCTCTGTAATACTAAAACATCACTTGAACGATATTAGCATATAGGCCAAGAGCTCATTCCATAACCACACCCTTTGGTATGAATATATAAATCATATACTTCAATTATCGTGTTCTCTGGCCAAGAGGACTTCACCTTAAGACAGTTTAAAGAAGAATTTTATAGCCAATTAGTGAGTCATATTCTCTCTGTGCAAAGATCCGAAAAGTGACAGGTCCAGGGTATATATTCCTACTCACATTGTGCTTTCATACTCTATCACAGAGTACTCCATTGATCAGCAAGTCAATCTCTTTTAAAGAATAATATGACTTATCCACAACTTATTGAAACAAATAGCTTAGGAAAATATGGCTTACAAGGTGATTTTTCTTTGTCTTCCTCAGCTCTTTCTAGTCTTTTACGACACATGCATTTAAGTTTGGCCTGATCTTCAGTGGCCCGGACATAACACTGGTATATTAGTTAATTGTATGCTCATATAAATACAATAATTTTAATTTGATTAAATCTTCTGTATTTACTTTGCTTATATTTTACAACCATTATATTTCAATTTTGAGACTAACGACTTTTATAACGTCGATATAGGCAAAAATAGACATTCACATAAGAATAGTTAATATTTATACCTCATAATCACTTCTTCAATTGTAATATTAGTAATACTTATAAAAGTTTAAGATCCATTTCCTCTCCAATGAGGTCATTAATAATGTTAATTATTACCCATGTATAGTATGAATGCTATTAATTATTACATATGTATAAATATCACACAAAACCTTTAATGTGAACTACAGTCTTCATTTTCTTACATTTTCTACTAAAGGCAGGTCAGTATTTATTCGAAAGTTTTTCATTTATAAGGTCTAATATATCATCCGTTCACTATTCGTGTCCTTCATAAAACTTTGACAGAAAATCTGTAGGCTTTTCCACCTTTGTTGTATCCTTGAAGTAACGCATGAGGTGATTTTTCTGCTTCCATATATTGACCGTTTCCACTAACTCCATCTGTCCCTGTATAAATGTATCAATTTTAAACATACAAGTAAATGTATAAATAATTTCAAAGCATTTCTTTGTTTTTATCTGCAAAAACTCAACATCAAAATTTCCAAACATTTTAACAAAACGACGCTACGCTGACAATTACGACCAGGGGGGCGTAAAGAAGAGGGAAGACACACTCCCTGGGATTTTAGCCCCTTTGGGCCTCCCAGCGTCCTCCCGTTCCCCAAAGGCTTGGCGCGTAAGCCTAAAGAAGGTCGCTACTGAAATGAGGCTGTGCAAGAAGAGGGGTGGGAATAGAGGACATGCCCCCAAAAATTTCAGCATCTCCCCTTTGGTCTCCTTAGACTAGTGGCCTATTTTTCAGTTAGGCCTTTAGTTAGATAGGCCTCCACTAAATTCTGTCCCCCGCTGTTAGAAATGTGGGATTATGCATTTAAGGACACAATCAAAATATTGAAATTTAATGTAAAAATTAATTACACCCTACGACATAGTGTGAAGAATTGCACTTAAGTTAAAACATATAGGCCTACACTAAGTACATAAATTGACTGAGCTGAAGTATATCAATTGATATCATATCAATAACACTAAGTAGACATGTGTCACGTAGGTCATGTGACACATGTGTCACATGACCTACGTGACATGTGTCATGTAGGTCACAAGACATGTGTGGCCTACATGACATGTGTCATGTAGGTCACAAGAGGACAGAGACATCGCTACTAAGTGTATGCTTTAAAAATATGATAGGATAAAATATCTAAAAACTCATAACAACTATGGTAGGAAGATAAATAATCACATTAAAGTACTTAAAGTTAAATAAATTAAGTATAGAGAAGTGATTACTTTGACGACGAGTAGGTCGATGGCTCGTAGATCAGTGACGTACTTGTTCTTGAGGAACATGTTACGCAGGGTTGCTTTACATTCAGCCTCTTTTAGTGGTATATCATACTGCAACACTGTAATACAATCATAACCAACTGTACATTTAACACATTAATTCACAAGTTAGGTTAGGGTATTCATCGGCTTTGATTGCAAGTATCGCTTATGCAGCTATAATTATGTGTAGGGATGAGGTAGTAACTAAGTGCAAGTGGTAAAGTCACACATGCAAATTATACAAAGCCTATCGTATTGTAATGTTTTAAAGCTCAGTTATCATTAGACGATATCTGAAATATTTTTGGAGTATATCTGAAGAATGGAACCAATATAATTGCTAAATAACAGGTCCAAGGTACATATTCTTACTCATAATTTGCCACAAGTTAATCCCTTCTTAACAAGTTATGCCATATCCACACCTTATATAACCTATAACTTTAAAAATACTGCGTGAGGTAGTTTCTTGTTTTTCTCAGCTCTTGCTCAGTCGCTTTTTACAATATGTGCAGTTAACAATTGGTTTATTCTTCAGTATCCCGAACATAACACGGGAAATTAATTAAAATTTACTGTCTGGGTCAAATTGTGATCAGAGTAACACAAATACTAAATAATCCAACAAACAACAGTAGGATACAACAGAAAGTATTACGATGAGAATTAACACTTCTTTGTTATGCATATGGCCTACTTTGATCAAAACAAGACTGCCATCATGATGAACTTCCTTTTTTTTATAAAGTAAACCAGCCTGACCAAAAAGCGACTTCATCACAACTTAAGACACAAAATGCTATGGAGTGAATGACTTAAAATTACCAACAGAAAGCTTCTTATTCCAAGATTTTGACGGAAAGCCTATTTCAGCACAAAAGCGCTCGCCGACTTGACTTTGTGTAAATTATTTTTACAGTGCTTGATGTTGTCAACGACGACAGTACTGTGATTGTCTGTTTTTATTGTTTGGCAAAAATTAAACACAGAGGTCATTTAGGATACTTTTCTCTAATTAATAGACTGGCATTATACGGTGAATAGCTTACAAATGGCTGGAATCTGTCGGTACCAGGCGCGATAGAGATTGAAGACCCGGCGCCGAGCATCCTGCGGGGTGGTCGAATAGATCGGCTTCACCTGACGAGCCCCGAATCTGACCAGCTTAGACGTCGCCATGTTTACGGCGGATGTACTATCTCTATGTCAATAACTCGGCTTAAAATAAAATCGTCTTGGAGAAATGAACATTTAATAACAACAATTAGAGTGTTACAGTCATCAATGACAACATCGAGCACTATTGAGACAAAATCAAGCCGGCGAGCAAAAAAAGAAGGTCCAAAAACGGTGAAAATTCCAAAATCCAGAAATTCAGTCCAAAGAAAAGGGAGTTAAAGAAAAGGTGGTTTAGGCGCAGGTCGCTGCTCATGGACACAAAAAATTGCCCAAGAGAATTCTGAACAAACTGCAACCGATCAATCTCACAGCCAGGGAGATTTAAAAACAGGGAATTGCAGTAGTCCAACTTCGATTGTACAAGAGCAGCACCAATTGTAGCAGCTGTCTCACGTTACAAATATGGACGTATTCGACGAAGATCACGGATATGGAAGAAACACGCTTGTGAAGTTTTAGTTATGTGTTCGTGGAAGGTTAGGTGTTTATCAAGGATAACACCGAGATTTCTCACAGAAGAAACAGGTGATATTTTAATACCCGAAGATAACGAAAGAGTTTTCCATTCAGCATCAGAAGCTGTTGAGGTGTCCCGACCAACAAGAATTCAGTCTTAGATGGATTAAGTGCCAAGAAATTAGCAGACATCCAAGAGGATATAGACTGAAAATTTTGTTGCAGGAGGGTTTCAGCATTAGAATAGAAGTTAGGGGTGAAACAAGTGTACATTTGAGTGTCATCAGCATATAGTTCATGATCGAGAGAATGAGAAGAGATTAGAGTGCTTAGGGGTGTTGTATAGAGGTTAAAGAGGATAGGACCCAGAACGGAGCCTTGAGGCACACCATACTTTAAGTGAGAAGGCTAAGAGATGTACTCCATCACTTTCACACTAAAAGAATGGTCCGTCAGATAGGAGGAAAACCAATCAAGAACAATTCCACGAACACCATACCAGGAAGAAAGACGTTCCAGAAGAATATTGTGATCAATGGTATCAAAAGCGGCCTAAAGATCAAGCATACATAATCCAGTTAAGCGTTGTGTGCACATGGCATGAACAATAGAATTGCACGCAGATAGAAGCACCGTTTCAGTTCAACGATGCTTAGTATAAGCAGCTTGATGCTTATTAAATAGATCATTGTAAGAGAGATGAGTAGAAAGCCTCTGAAGAACAATTCTTTCAGTGAGCTTAGATATGTATGACAGATAAGATATAGGCCTGTAATTCGACAATAATTCCTTATCCAGTGTAGACTTTTTAAGCAATGGAGTAATAACTGCACGCTTAAATGCGCGAGGAAGTTTGCCAGTAGAGAGAGATAGGTTAACAATCAATGTTAATACTGGAGCAAGTATGTGAATACACTTCTTTAAAAGAGAGGTTGGGATAGGATCCAAGTCACTATGTTTAGCTGGAGAGTCTAAAACTAATTTAGTAATCTCATCAATTGTAACTGGAGTGAAATTAGAAAGCTCATCTTTGGAATGATTCTACTGGAGTATGAGGAGTAGAGTTAGGAGCTGGAGTGATAGATTCTCTAAGATTGCTTATCTTATCTGTAAAGTATTTGGAAAATTGTTCAGGCAGTGACTCCACAGGAGTAAAAGGAAGAGAAGAAGAAATAAATCTATGTAAAAGATCATTTACGGTTTTCCATAAACTCTTGACATTCACAGCCTTACTGACCAAAGTGGAGTAGTACTCTATCTTAGCATTAGCAATAGCAGTACGATAAATCTTGTGTTGCAAATTAGAAACAGTTTTCCAATAATCTGAATGGGTATGGCGCCACTTTCTTTCAGCTCTACAGCATGCAGCTTTTAGCTTTCTCAGACCAGAAGTATACGAAGGGTTAGATTTCTTAAGCTTCTTGGTAGTTAGAGGTGCATGCTTATCAAGTAGAGATGAAAGAGTAGTGTTATACTGTTTTACTAATTCATCAAGATCTTTAGCAGGAGACGTGATCAAAGTCGAACTTTCAAGATCAGAACAAAATAGATCAAGATCAACGTTATTTACACACCTAAATGAAACAGTAGATGAATGTTTAATAGTATCTGGCTTAACATGATTAGAAGTGAATACAACAGGAAAATGGTCTGACGGCGAGTGAGATAAAATAGTAACACTTAAAGGTTCAATAGCAGAGAGACTTGGTGTAATAACAGCATCAAGTGTATGATGGTCAATATGAGTAGCAACATTCACATGTTGAACAGCATTACAAGAAGACAGCAAAGTGCTAAACTGCTGAGTTAAGGGATCAAGAAGCTTATCAAGGTAAATGTTGAGGTCACCTGTAATCACAAAGTCTGATTTATAAGTAGTAAGGAAGGAGAGTAGGGTAGAAAACTCCGATAAAAAGAGAGAGAAAGGTTTGGCATAGGGGGAAGAAGATGGTGGTCGATACACTGCAACAACATGCAGAGTACATGTGCTAAATTTACCAGTGACTGAAATTGCTTCAAATGAAGAAAATTTATGACAGTCATTGCTAAGAAGGGTAAAGGGCTTCCTTAGTAGGAGAGCAACTCCACCACCCTTAGCACCAGATATCCTAGAGTCAAGATTTGCAATAAACATATCATAACCTGGAAGAAGAATAGACTTCAGTTCAGAAGGAGTGGTTATAGAGGATAGCCAAGTTTAACTGATAGCAAAACAGTCAAACTTGTGAGTCTCAGCCAAATCATGCAAAGCAATGACATGGTCTGAGTTAGTGAGGGATCGGATGTTAAGAGAGCAAAGAGAAATATTGCTTTGAAGAGAATTAACCGGAATTCTCGATCGAAACATGCTTACAAAACTGGCAAAACAGTAATTGTAAACAATGCAGAAGGTACAATATAAATTACAATATAGCTATACACAAATTACATAAAAATACAAATATGCAATAATTAACTAACGACCAAAACATAAACACTATAACTTTAACAATTTAAATTCTAAAAGCAATACAAAATAACGTGTAACGGATCAACTATAACGGTAAAATAACGGTCAAAACTGCAAATTGATTTTTCAACAAAATAACTATATAACAGATTAACAATATAACATAGAACTATGAACTAAGTTAAAAGTACGCCAATGAACTTAATCAAGTCTAAAACCATTCACTCAAGACGCTAAATTTCATTAAAATTCTATTTATTTATTGTCAATTTCGAGCTTCATTAACATGCATTACTTTCTAGTAATTATTCAAAATTTTGTGATCATCCTAATTTTGTAACATAGGCCTAAACCGATTTCCATGAATATTCAATCAGTAAAGTTACATTTCAACAGTAAAGTTACGAATTTTATGAAGTAAAGCGAAGGGGTCTTCCATGATGAGATTTTATTTTTCAATGATGTGTATTTTCCGGGTTTAACGTACTAATCGTATCAGCAGCCGAACAGGACCGAACTTATCCATGACAGTATAGAGAACATGCACTAACTAAGGTATGATACAGCACGTTGTCGGTACGCCTTAGAATAAATAAATGAATAGTTTAGTTAGTATTGCTTTGCACGAAATACATCAAGCTAGTAGAGCGCCTTGTATCATAGCGAAAATTATTTTTCTTTTAATTAAAAGTCGTGAATTTAGTTATTCGGCTTCGATATTTCACTACGTCTATATTCATCTGATTTATTATATTTGATTGAATATTCATGGAAATCGGTTTAGGCCTACGTTACAAAATTAGGATGATCACAAAATTTTGAATAATTACTAGAAAGTAATGCATGTTAAGGAAGCTCGAAATTCTCGCTAGAATTATTTTCGAATTCCACTGGCTGGAGCCAGTATAGCGTTGCGGTAATATGTTCGTCCTCGGATCAGTATGTGCGGGTTTCAAATCCATCATAGGCTTGTTCGTCTCTGCATCGCTTTCGAGTGACGAAACTGGACCTTAATATTAGCTTTACCAGCTTTTTAAATGTCAAAACTGATGTACGATAGAGATCATTATTTAAAACTGATAGTTCAGTCAGGTGTCTGAAGTCAATGATCAGGGCATTCAATTATGAAGATCTTTATTCGACAATTAGACAGTTAAACAAACTTAAATTATATTGTGAACTGCTGTTAATATTTATCTAAAAACTAAAATTTATTGTAATTTTTGGTTATCTAAATGTATTAAAAAATATTTTTTCCGTATACCCGAAAAGCAAAAAATAAGTTTAATATTTTTAATACGTACACGTACAATTAGCTACACTCTTATACTACTACAATAACTAAATAAGATAGTAGTTTATAGCTATGTACGCTTTAAATAGCCTACTTTTAGTTAACAAAAGTTTAGCCCTATACTGCTGACGTTTATATTTGATTAATTGGCTAATAATTAAGTCCTTAAAATTACCGTACGTGCTTGATATTGTCTTTTATATTTAGCCTATTCGTAATTTTGCTGCTGACTTTGTTATACATGTATGTGACCTATATGTTTGCGACGTTGTATTCTATCATTTTATAACAATTTAAAAGTAACAAATGAGCTGAAATTGCATTTAACATCTTTTACACCATTATCTCGAAGATTTGATTAGTAAGCTGCGATAATTACCAGACACGAGTCAAGACATTAATTCAACGCCCGCTTCATTCATCACATGGAAACATTGCCTCAGTTTTTAAACGGCAAACAATTCAATTCACAGTAGGCTTATAGGCCTACAGGCCTAGGGCCTACTGTTGGAGGGGATATGCATTATTGGACATATGCATTTGATTAAATGAATTCTGTCCCAATGCAAATCGATATTTTTGGAGTGGTCTACATGTATGAGATTACGTCCCCACGCTCTCCTCATTATCAAGATTTTCTACGGCTGATAACTATGAATCACCTTAATTAAAAAATATTATAATCAATTATATGATTTGATTGAAGTTCAGTAAAAGCTAGATTAAGCGGCAGCTTTTCCTGTTACTGAACGCGAATTTCGTTGAAGATTATACATGTAGACACGTACGAAATATATAGACCAATTTCAATGTTTAAAATTGGTAATAAGCGAAAAAAATTCATTTCGCTGGAGCCAGTCGGCGTAGACCTGTTTGATTCTGAAATCATATATGCACGACTTCAGTCTTCCAAAGTTTGTTATCATAATCTACATTCGTAGGTCCTAACTTGGAAATGGATCTAAATTTTCTCATTAAAAGCTTTTAGCGACCATCGCAGAATTGTATTGTTCTAACATTACCAGATATCGACTTGCCGTGCGTGTGTCGGTACACATTGCATTAAAACTGGCGGCGGACAAATAAACATATTAGGATGAAGGCAATTGCTTAAAATCGCCTCTTGCGACAACTGAAATAGCCAATTTAAAATTTTCAATCTGGATTCAAACATTCATGTACTTACTTATTAGGCTACTTATCTATTAATGATGTTAAATTTCGTACTGAATTATTTTTATGTTCACGTAGGCTTATTAGATTTTATTGCGTAGTGAGTAAAGTAATATTAAACACAGAAAATCCCAAGAAACTTGCTTCTACTTGACACCAGAAGGTTAAATACAATTTACAAAATCTTCCAAGGACTTTCATTAAATTTCACCTCATCACAATTTTTTATATAGGCTCAGACCTAAAATTAATCAGTTTTTTTGTTAGATTAAATATAATTTGGTAAATTTCTAAAACAGTAAGTATGGCTAATGTAGAATAAAAACATATGTGCACAAATTTTGAGCTTATTTTTCTATGTTATTCAGATTTTGCTGTAGGGTTGATTTCGCCCCAATCTGTACAATTCCATGTACAGATTGGGGCTAAATCAACCCTACAGCAAAATCTCAATAACATATAAAAATAAGCTCAAAATTTGTGTACATAAGTTTTGATTTTTGACGAATTAATTGCGATTTTGATTTTTGGATTGTTTTTATGCCTCAGTGTGTAGATTCAGTTAATGGAATGTACGGGGAATCGATGTTGATGCATTTATTATGTTCTACGAAGCGTACAAGCTACGTCACTATGCGGGAATCGACCCCCATTTTCCGACTATTCTCTGTTTTTCTCAATGTTGATGGCTCAGGTTAATTAGATAATCGGTGAGATAATGGACTGGAAACGATTAACGGTAATGTTGACGCAGTGACTCCATCAAAATATTTAGGAACGCAACATAGGGAGACAGTAGATGGAGCGAAGTGACTTGGGAAGTTGGGAGTGGGGGGGGAGTAATTGTATACCTTTCCAAAGTCGTGGAAACATTATGGAAGATTTTCACATTATTAAAATACTTATTTTTATATTAATCATTTAGCAAAAGATAATTAGAGTAGGCCTAATAATTTACTTTCTTGTATTCAATTTCTAAGCAATTTGTGTAGGAATGGTATTCTACAGTATATAATATATCTTTATTTCGCCACTTGGGCAAACAACACACATTCATTGCACAGTGAAACAAAATCAAAATCAAAGAAACAAAATCCAAACACACAGTGAAAATAAAATTATACTAAATAGGCCCTATACATAACAAATAAACAAGAAGTATGCTGTGCACATCAAGCCTTTCTCAACATGTACATCATTATGAAGGTATATATGGTTTCCTCATCCAGGGATGACGTCCCTGACATCATCCCTGGATGAGGAAACGGACGTTAAACCTTTATTATTATTATTACTATTATTATTATTATATTCACCCTCACAATTTCTCAATATAGGCGTTTATTGTATTTCTATAGTTATTCTCTAAAAAATAGTAACAGAATTAAACATATTTGCTAATCTGCTTATGTCATTCATTTCTTGATACGTAGCCAGTGTTCTTAACATAATGTTTTCTGATTCTGAAATAGATTCCAAGAACGACATTTCCTTTAAAGCATACATATGTAGCCTTGGTTTATATCCCATATACAGTTGGCATTATTTTATTAAATTTTTGTCAAAAGTGTTAAATATTTTTTCTAATGATTTTGACTAAGGATAATTCAACGTTAATATTTCAGTTTTAGTTAGAGATAGTGCTTCTATAAGGCGTAGGATGCACAAGGTAAGCCATAGTTGATATCAATTTCAGTTGTACAGGTTCATTATTCGAGCTTCCCATTTTAGCACATTGCTTTTGCAGATCTAATGTATATTATTTTATATTCGCGGATTCAAAGCTGCATTTAAATCTACTTGCTGCTACCATATATGTATGTCTAAATATTTAACTTCAGTAGTCCATGGAATCACACTGTCCTTCAGATACAAGTTTGTGCATTTAATATTGTATCTTTTATCAATCCTTAACGAAGAACATTTTTTAACATTTATCTGCAAATCTAGTAATGCCAACTCGATGTTACAAATATTTAACATGTTTCTTTTCTTTCTTAGTTGCTCTTTCTGTAGTTTTCATTTTCTCCATTCCTCTCCATGGCTATTAGTAATATTTGCATTTTGTTTGCGCACCAGTTGCAGTCGACGCGGATTTAAGAATAACCCTCCAACACCAAGGAATTTTTCTATTCCAATCTGTAAACACTAGGTCTTCCAAAGTGATCACCCACAACATACTAATCTGGAGAGACGTAGCTTAACTTCGTTCAATTGACGCGCAGCTGAACTGAGTGCGCCAAATCCAATTCCACATTGTTATATTGTTGTATCGTAATTGATGTTAAAACTATAAATAGTAAATTTACTGAAAACTTTATTTATCTAACCAGTGCTCTTAATGTAGAACTTGAGTCTGTGGAGAAGTTCTGAGATGTTGGAGTAGCTGTTGACTGCAAATTTAAAGTTTTCTCTTCATATTGCTAAGATCGTTGCTTCTGCAAAGCAACGAGTTAATACACAAATATATATATATATATATATATATATATATATATATATATATATATATATATATATATATATATTGTTGTAAAGGGTTAAATGTCCTGGTTGCAAAATCTACTTAATAGGAGATTTTGTAAAGTAACAACCTCCTAGTAGCTGGTAGTTTCTATGACCAAAATGTGGAAAGTAAAATTTAATCAATATTTTAATCTCTTACAAACACACCACAATGAGAACACTAGCGGGCCATATAAAATTTGCTCGCGGGCCGCAAATGATCCGCTGTTCACGGGTTGAACACTCTTGATTAAGACATTCATAAACGAATGCTAATGCATACCTGAACAATTTCGAGCTAATTGCAAAGTCCACAAAGAATTTCAAGCGTGTTTGAACCCGTGTAGCACAATAATAACCAAATATTATATATGACCGAGGCGTAAATAGTTTATTTACTTCTGGGGAGTGGTCCTAATTTACTTCTGGGGAGGGTCCTTTTACTCGTGAGCATAGAGTTGTTTGATATCAAGACTGAACAACATTATTTCTGTGATAAACCATAAAATCTTAAGTTTTCAGTGCCTTACAATTTGAAGAGGGTGCAACCAACAAAATGCGGCCTCATATACTCGCGTATTTATAATACTTGAGTACTTGAAGAAACCTAAAGTAGGGCCAGGTGCACAAGTAGAAGGTCTGTGATCGTGTCTGTGCATAACTTGAGAACAATTATAGAAACAAGTAACTATGTATAGACGAGGCGGCACGCAGTAACAGTTGTTTCGCTTCTTGGACTTGCTTCTATTTAAAGGTTTGCTTATTTTCTCCGTAGACTCGAGGCTGCAATTTTTGTCGACTACAAGAGCAAGCGTGTGTATATTAAATTGACTAATTAATTAAGCTAATTCTAATTGTATTGTACCCGGTTGGAAGGCATAATGCATCGATTCGAATACCAGTCGGAACGCCGATGGCTGCTTGTGGTACAGACACTGTTGTTAAACTTCGCGCAACTATAGGCTTAAATTATCTTAAACTACCTACATCGCTGAGAAATGAACTCGGAACATTTTCCTTTAAATCCAAGCTTAAAACATTTTTATTTAGTGGAGTGATTGGGACCAGTTTGCTGCCTTCCTTTTCTCGTACCAACGATTTTTTTTGCTTGCACACATCGGTGCGCAGAAGTGCATACTACTACTACTTAGTGCACTGACTACTGGCAGGTCCCTGGTATATAACGCCTCCACTCATCTCTACTTCCGTTTTCCTCTTCATAGCCACAAACGAGTGGATCTTTTAATCAGCTATAACATTCCTTTTGATATACCATTATTCTATATTATATATATATATATATATATATATATATATATATATAGTCTTATATATATACTTTTATAGATATACATATATACACACACATATATATATGCATATGTATATATGCATAGTCTTATATATATACTTATATATATATATATATATATATATATATATATATATATATATATATATATCCCACATACAATATACTTGTATATACTTGTATAATTTGAGTTAGAGCAGTAATTTCCAAATTTGAGCAATGTGGTTACGTGTAACTGAAGCTAGACGATGAGGGGGGGGGTCTTGTGATTGTCTGATGGAATTGATGAGGTAGCATTATGGGATAAAATCCCCTAATGAATCAAAGCCAAAACGCACAATTTATTCAGAAATCATGCCAATATGAACACTGTATAAGTGAAAGAAATTCGATACCCGTAATGTTTAGATTTACCAGTTTCCCGGCTACTGCAGATAAGATCACCCATAAACTGCATATGTCATAAGAGGCGACTAAACAATAAAACTGATGAAGGCAATTAGCCTTCGTGATTTAGTCAATTTCAATACCAATGAAGTAGTCTTAGTGAATTTAAAATCGTCCTTTGAGTACATGTACATAGGATCTGCCACTTTGCAGAATTCAAGGAGAGATCTCAAAAAACAATCGAATCCATCGGAGTTAATAGATCAGTAGAAAAATAATTTTGTAATAGCGATCGTCAAAGAAGTTTTTGAGGCACGATAGCCATGATATTTTTTACTCGTATATTTTAATGGCGTCTTCAGGTTATTCTGCCAGGAAGCCCGGCTTTTGACCGGTAATTGTTAGCGGCAGCCTCTGCAACTGGTTAAATCTGCGAATAAAAACGTGCAGTGTGTAGTACAGTCTAATCCGTCAAACGCGATGTATGTAGTAGGCCTACAGTATATATAATTGCTGAGACTTTTCTTTAAAGCCATTTTTTAAAATCTGTTCAGTGGCAACTTTAACGGTTGCAGATATACAGTAATACACAGTATACTGATATATAGTACTATAGATTGTTGTATAAGAAATAACTACATAAATTTTATTGCTAAGGCACTAGGCTAGACCTGAGTAGGGTATTTAGCGTGCATTAAATTAAGAGTATGAAAATAGTTATTACAATTTATAAGTAACTAACTAGCACAGATAGGCCTATTAGTCCTAAGCATCCACGTGGATATTTTAACTTCGGTGGATTATGCATTAGGTAGGAGTGTGATATCGTATCTCAAATGGAATATCTCCGATTATCTCGGGAGAGTAAGGAAAAGTTTTGTAAAAAGTTCGATTAACGAACCGAAAACTCGCTAATTGAGCGAAATTTCTGTGGCAGACGTTACGGTGAATCGAACAGGATGGATTTAGGAAAATCCATCTTGGACCTACAATTTGATGGAAATTTATATTGATATTGAATGAGCAAGTGTAAAGTGTTAGATGGTTACTTAATATTATCTATCAGATAGTTTACTATTTAATCCGCTCCGCTCAGCCGGTTATGAACTCCGTACTGAGGACACCGTCCAAGCCATGTCTTCCTATCCACTTAATGTCCATGAACTGAGACCAACACGTAAACCTCCATTCCGCTGGTACCCTTCTTTGGGCTGATTACCGAAATTTTGGCTCGCGCACCGTTTAGTGACCACCCATATGTTGCTCATCGGGTTTAATTTGGTTTCATAGTCCTCAATGTTGTTATTAGCAACAGTAGCACAGTGGCGATGTCGGTAAGCTATCTGACCGCGGATCAATATGTGCCGGGTTCAAATCCTGCGCTCGTCCGTCACTGATATCGCTTTCGAGAGATGAAACGGACCTTATTATGTCGGCGTTACAACGGAAATACTAACGGGACGAGAGATATTTCAATATCACTCGGTGAGTCATTCAATATCACGTTATATATTGAGCAATATCGGGAGCTGACACTGGTATTGCTGTTCACGAGGTGGATAAGTCGAAGAAATATGAGCCTCGGTCAGCATATGAGGTGGTAGAGTTTAGTGTGAGGTCAGGTCGTGCGTCATAGCCTAGAGGTTAGAGTTACCTACATCAGTGTATTGTGCTGCGGTTCAAATCTGATATAGATAGACGCGGAATCATTGAACTAAATGATTCGGTTACTAGGCTGTGCCAGCTGATTAAAGTAACATTCACCTGTTTGCGTCCATGCAGAGTATGAGTAAATGATGCCACAGCTAATATTGTTTAGTAGGGGCCTATGTCTCAATGGCTCAAGGTGTAAGCGCGTTAGGTAACGGCATGAAGAATAAGAGGCTGTTCTTGAGATCCTGTGATCACTTCTATGTGATAAAATATCTGATTAAATCTTGGACATTCATCTTTCAGGGTAGAACGGTACACTTGACATCTGGAAGAGAAGCTCTTCAGGCTTCTGATCTTGATGTTTAGCCCACATTTGTTAAGTATTTATTTATTACATTCATATTTATACTATTAGTAGCTGTAACTGAGGGTAGGCCTATCTTTTAAGCTGACGTTTTATATGTGCATAACTTAACCATAGTGATGACATTTGGTTGCAAAAATAAGAGAGTTATGATGATTAAATTAAGGGGAACTGCAGTGCCATATGCAGCAGTGCGTTGAAACTATTTATATTACCCTATGTAATTATATATAAATTGCTAATAGTAAAGATAAATTAAAGCCCATCGTTAATGCCAAGTTAAACTTTAATTTTCTAAGTCTAAAGCTTTTTAGTGACGGATCGATCAAAGATTTGAACCCTGCGCCTATTAACAACACCACCAACAGCAACAATCACATATGAATTAGAGTGCTACTGTCGACCATTATAACACTGAGCGCTATAGTACCAAATCCAATCCGACGACCAGATTGTGAGGTCCAAAATTTAATTACTATTCCCCTGTCAGATCAGTTTGGGCTACTAGTTCAGCCCGTATCAAGCTATGATTTAACATTTTTAATCAACGGATATTTTAATATCTCCGCTAGACGATCATCTGTATGTTCATGATGTAAAATCTTTTTCTTCTATTTCTTCCATTTTGTAATTTAAATTCATTTATGTAGTACGAATATTTCACCCTCATAATTTCAATCAGACTGATAGCTGCGAAAGTTTTGCAAGTTAGCATAAATTTTACTGATGTTATTTAATCTGCAACATAATTACTATCCACTCAACGCCAGTGCTATATTTACCCAAAATAAAAATCTAACAAGTATCTGATTAGTGAACAAGATTAGGCCGATATAGTTATCATTTCTACCAGAAATAAGGGTGTTGGAGAGATCATATGAAAATAGATGACCACGTGCTTTTATCTTTTATATTTCCTTACAAGAATTGCTAATAACAGAGAAAGAGTTATCGATATGGCCTGTAGCTTGTGCCTATAGTATGGTAGGAGTGATTAAATGAATTTCACGAATAGAGATTTAATTGAAAATTAGCAAAATAAAACTAATTATTTTACTTAATTTTAAGCAATTGACCTGTGGTTACCGAAATGCCACAATGATGACTTATATTCTACAATTTCGCGTAGAAAATCTTAGACATGTTCAGTTAGGTTGCAAGCTGCAGGTCAGTACATACAGGGTTCAAATTTCACACTCACCCGTCACCGATATCCTAGCAAGAGGTGAAATTGACCTTAAATTCGGCTGTACAGTCTTTATTTAATTGCTATGATGATGTGCTCGGTTTAGTAGTAAATTCTCTATAACCTTTCTCTTAGTTGATGTCTATCGTTGGCACGCACAGGCCAGATATGCCCAGATATGATGGACTCATAGTAGGCTATTTGTGTAGATCGAAACGTAGCAGGTCTGCAGTTACTGCTATCAGTAGTGATGAAAGAACAAAATAGACAAGAGCCTAAGCGTGCGGTAAGTATATTAGTCAGAGCATAGGTGCCTAGAGCTTGTATGGTATGTTTGACCAGTTGCTGCGGTAAGAGATTGATTGCTGTAGAATGTTCGCTAGAATTGAATGATGAACGTTAAACTGAACCTGCTTTTCCAGCACGCGATTACGCTTCAAGTTTCTTCTTCAAGTTTCATAATATAAATGTTATTGTTATCTTGATATTATTATTATTATTAATATTATTTTATTGTTTTCTTATCATATTTATTATTATTGCAGTTACTATAATTTTTAAGCCCCTAACATGGGGATTCTTTATTATTGGCTGGAGCCAGTAGCGATGGCGGAAAGATATTCGATCGCGGACCAGTGTGTGCGTAGTTCAAATCCTGGGCTTGCCCGTCACTGACATCGCTTTCGAGTGAGGAAACTGACGTTAACATTAGGTTTACCAGTTATACTGTTATTATTATAATTATTATTACTATATTATTATTATTATAAATATTATTATTATTATTATTAATATTACAATTATTATTATTTTAATTGTCATAGACTATGCTGTCTGATGGGCGTTGGCGTTGGTCGATATAGCCTTGCTCGGTTGAATGGCTGCGTGTAGTTGAGTGCAGGTACTGAGGCTTTGGAGAGACAAAGACTGGGCGTGGAAAATAATTCATCATTAAAAACCTGTCAACACATCCTGCTGTATTTCGTAATTACATCGATATGAAAAAGCTGCATGTGTGAATGTACATGTAATACAATGTATTAGTGTAAAAATATGAAAATGTTTCATGATGCACGCTTTCACAGTAGTATTTGAGCTTAGAGGATACTCCTACACTGTAATCATACTCATGTAAGCACGATAAAAACCAGTGTTTAAAGCTTAAACTTCTCATTTATATATCGAAAGAATGTTCATTGGTGACGGGTTGATCCAGAATTCGTTCCTTACTTCTATTAACTGACATGTGATCCGCTTGACCGTTGTCCCACTCAATTCAATTACACACTCTGGGAATAGTATGCTATGTAATATGCATCGACTTATAATATACTGACGTATGTATTATACTGATTTGCTCCTATAGGGGGCCTATACTATAGGAAGTGTAGTACCAATCGTTTGATTATTAATCAAAAATTAATCGCGGGCGGGCGGGCGGGCGGGCGGGCGTGCGTGTGAGTGAGTGAGTGAGTGAGTGAGTGAGTGAGTGAGTGAGTGAGTGAGTGAGTGAGTGAGTGAGTGAGTGAGTGAGTGGGTGGGTGGGTGGGTGGGTGGGTGGGTGGGTGGGTGGGTGGGTGGGTGGGTGGGTGAGTGAGTGAGTGAGTGAGTGAGTGAGTGAGTGAGTGAGTGAGTGAGTGAGTGAGTGAGTGAGTGAGTGAGTGAGTGAGTGAGTGAGTGAGTGAGTGAGTGAGTGAGTGAGTGAGTGAGTGAGTGAGTGAGTGAGTGAGTGAGTGAGTGAGTGAGTGAGTGAGTGAGTGAGTGAGTGAGTGAGTGAACGAATGAACGAATGAACGAATGAATGAATAGTACTACAAAACATGAGAACGAATAGACTAATAATGGAAATAAAGAGGTAAGGAATGTTCAGACGGGTATATAATATTTTCTTATATATTCTCTATGGCTACATCACAGAAGCTGTATACGGCAATATATAATTGTTTTATTTCTTGAGTTAAATTAGTTTTATTTTAATCATGACTGAATTATTACCAGTCTCTCTCTGTCTATTTCTCTCACTCTCTCTCTCTCTCTCTCTCTCTCTCTCTCTCTCTCTCTCTTCTAACATAACTCAGTAGCTTAATAAGTAACCCATGTACCTGATTGACAACATTCTCTATGTCTTTGTACTACAGAATTACTGTATTACCAGATATTTGACGTTTATGTGAAAATATCTTTGTCTCTTACTTTGAATTCTTACCTCTATTCTCCTCTCGTTTATACGATTTAATCAGACAGTTTTATATACTGTACATGTAGTAGAGACTCACGGCTCTTGTAACTCACTTATGTCACGGTGGTTCACAAGAATCGCAATTAATCGCTGTGTCTGTAACAGGTAAGACAAGTGCAAGTACTTAGAATCAGACAATTCTCGTTGAGTGATGAAATGATATGGTTTACAGTCAGATTATGCATTACATGATCTGAGAGAGTGTAAAGGTAGGTACAAGACAGGTTGTTCTATGTATAAAATTTGCAGACGTCATATTGTTTTCACTAAATCGATATAGTAGTAGATTTAGACAGGTTTATCCAAACACAGGCTTTTGATTCGCATGGCGTGTAGATTAGTTTTAAAACCAAGTTACAGTATTTCATTACTCTAATTAATGTTGCAACTAACTTCAGGATTCTATTATATTTGACAGAATTATAGGCAGAAAATTTAAATTATAAATATGAAGAATTGTGGATATAACGGTATTTAATAACTATTTATAGCTATATATTTTAGCCTACCCCTATATTTACGAATTGATATAGGCTAATAATACAGAATTACAGGAAAGCAACATAAACAGTTTTGTTGAAAAACGATCACTGGGGATTGGTTTATAGTTGCAAATAAAATGAACACTCAGTCATCTAAACAATCCATGTCAATCAATGAAATATCAGAAAGAAATCAACTCAAAAAACTGTGACGTCACGAGTTCTTGCTTAAGTGACGAACTGTTAAGTAAAGTAGCGATGAGTATATCAAACTATGAAGATAACGACGCGTCTCGCGTAACCAACGAGACACTGACCAATCAGATTACTCGTACAGCAGAATTTGAATGCGATGACGTAGCGACTCGACGTCACACCGTTGGTCTGAGCCGATCAAATGCTGTAGACGATTGGCTAGAAGATGAGCTAGACTGTGACGTCACGAATGTATCGACCAATAGCCGACAACTTCGTGAAATAAGAACCAGGTGAGTAAATATAAAATAATATAGAACATTTTGAATTCACAGCCATAACTTCGCACATATTGAGATGTACAGTATATTCCTATAGCTATTAGAATATTGTTCTAAACTTTAATAAATAATTTAAAAATGCAAATAGTACGCTCATAATTTCTCTTATTTTTTTAGACTAACGTAAAGTTATAGAACATTTCAAGTCCAATTCTACATATATAGCCTACTGAAAAGTTAATGGAAATAGATGCTCTAGAAGAGGAGCCGTAATACTAAAAGTAATAATGCAGGTTTTACCATTTTGGCATATAAACCGTACTTTTTAATAGAAAATTCTGAAATAAGCATATTTTTATTACTTTGTTTTGTTATCCAACAAAGGCCCGTATGGTAATCTTAAAAAGCAATTACTAACAGATTAACTGTTTGAAATGTCTGCCTTCAATCTTAATGGGCCTACACAACTGCAAACTTTTAGGAAACGCGTTAAATCCCTTTTTGATATAGTAGCTTGGGCTAGCTCATCAAAGATAATCTGTAATGCTTCCTTTAATTGGTTGACATCTAGTTGGTTTAGGCTCAAGCAACCCTAAATTCTTGTACCATTATGTATGTGTATATATATATATATATATACACATATATATACACATGTACATGTATATATATACACGTATATATATATATATATATATATATATATATATATATATATATATATATATATATATATATATACTTGTCCTAGTAAAAAACTCGACTGTAAATAAAGGCCTCCAATCATCAGAGATGTAACACATTTTTAATAGAGGGGAAGAAATATTGTGGAGGCCTAAGAACTGCAACTGAAAGAGAAGCCCCACGTTTATAGGAGGCTCAGGGGGGGCTGAGCTGCCAGGGGCACGTGCCGCCTTTCCTCGACCTGTGTATAGCCTCATTTAAGAATCACATCCAATTCTTACAATTTCAATTTTTTCTTCAGAAAAATTAGACGTTATTTTAGGCCTACGCGTTAAGGAATGGAGTGGGGGGAGGGACGGGGTGCACTGGTGGAGCCAGTGGCGATGTCGGTAATATACTCTACCGCGGATCAGTATGTATGGGGTTCCAATCCTGGGCTCGCCCGTCACTAACATCGCTTTCGAGTGAGGAAACTAACGTTAACATTAGCCTTACATTAGCCTTACATTAGCCTTAGCCTTACTGAGAGGCGCAATTGGAGACCCTAAAGTCCCAGGGGAACATGACCCCCCCCCCGTCCTTACACCCCTGACTATAGTAATATTCAGTTTTGATAATACTTAATTAAGGTGTCACTTTGAGCAGATCTCTGGATTGTCTGCTACAAAAGACGGAGTTGTACGAATTTGAAGACTTTGACTTCGCTCTGTCCCTCGAATGTCCTGATGTGGATTCCAACAACGGATCTGATTCCAGGTATTCTTGTTCTCTCTCTCTCTCTCGCTCTCTCTCTCTCTCTCTCTCTCTCTCTCTCTCTCTGGTGTTCCTCAATCTTTCACGATCACTAAGTGAGCACCCCAACGATCAATAAGCCTGCATTGTCTCTCGGTGTCTTCAATAAATATGACCCTTGAGTGGCTATCTCTGTCTTACTCTATTAGCAACTTAGCAGCCTCTCCAGACACGCGCAGTGCACGATGCATACTCTATAATCTACACTGAACATGAAGCTTTAAATTGACAATAATTAGAATCAGTGCTCGTTATCATTATTATATTAACCAGATAATCAGTGCTAGAGAGATTGAAGAAGTTTATGTTGTCAAAGTTGGAATGGTTGTATTGGAAAAGCACTTGCATATGAAGCAAGAGGTCACTGGTTTAAATTCTAACTGATTCCTCTATTATAATTACAGGCGATTGTGCTAGTAGGCTACGATAAAGTTAAACTTAACCTTTCAGTATTTATATCTTGACTATTGTGAGTTATGTGAAATCACAATAGCTATAATATAATTCCATGTATTTGCGATTATTAGCGTCATCACCAGTTTTATCATTATCACCAGCATTATCATCGTCGTAAGTATCATCAGTATTACCATCATTATGAGCTGAGCAATAAGGAAGCCTCGTCTGACATGGCCTAGTAAACAAACAGCATAAATCGCTTGTGTACATACTGTACGGTACGTGCACTACTTAATTAGACCACATGATGGTGTTAATACAAATTTCAAAGTTTGTTTTCATAATTTCATGTCACTTGGTGTTATAGTCTATGAATAGTTCCATGTATTTTAGGGATTCTTTGCAAAAGTCTTCCTAGTTCCTAGCTACCATAGTAAAAGTAACCATCTCTCGCCTGAGAACTTCAGTGAAATAATGTAGGTTTGTGCAGTTTTGTCAAGTATTTATACAGTTGTGTTTATATGCTCGCCGGCTTGATTTTGTCTTAATAGTGCACGATGTTGTCATTGATGACTGTAGCACTCTAATTGTTATAATAATTACGAAATATTACCGTTGGTTTTGCTTTATATATAATTAATATGTCTTATATCTTTATTCATCTCACATTCATAGCAGGTTGAAACACATATAACAAATATCATACCCAACATAAATCATCATAAAGAAAATAAAGAAAGAGCATTATTAAGTAAGTTTAATTAACTTTGTGAACTTTTTAAATGAAATTTTTTTATCAATTCTTCTTTAATGCACTGCCAAGTGGCAGATTGAAGGTACATAATCATACTCAAAGTCTGTTTTCTCGCTCCATATGAGCACTCCTTAGATCAACAATCCTTCACAGTCTATGCCTTATCCATTCCTTATGTAGCCTATAGCTTGGGAAAAGTATGGCTTCTAAGGTGGTTTCCCGTTGCCTTCATCAGTTAGGTGGTTTAATTACTATTTAATCCTGGGGTAAAATATTTTATGGCGAGGTTGGTCCCCTCTAGCCATCCTCAGCTCCTGCCTTAGTCTCCTCTTACATACACGCGGCAGATTGTTTTCGGTTGACCTATTCTGCAGTGGTCAAAACTCACCCGAACACAACAACTGAATAAATTACATCTAATTAATTATCTTAATTTTCCGTTTTATTCGCATATAAACAGAGACATGGAGGAAAGTACAAATTTTCAACCAGACAGCAACAGCTCTTCAACCTGTGATGACGACGTCATTGGCATGTATTATGACGTCATTGACTCCGCTTACGCTGCTTGCTCATTGGTTGATAGAGGAAGAAGGACAGGTCTGCACGGAGAGTTGCTAGGGATCAAGTCTGTGAAAACATCAAAACTGCTGCCTCTAACCTTGACCCAGAAGTTGACCAGCTTTTTCCTTAGTGAGTAATATCTTCATTTTTTTCAAGTTTAGTATCGTTTATTTGTTCTTCATCACAGTACAGATTGTACAAACAATAGGAACGTGCATGTAGTTAGATAAACAAACAACAATACGAAATAGGCTACCATAAAAGAGCCGTAGCTCTGTTCGGTAATACCATAATTAGCAGCTATAGCAGAGTCTACTTAAAGTCTAAAATACAAAAATTGCTATTACATTACTAATTACAGTAAAACCGTTGGTAGTCATACAATTTAATATTTTCAAATTAGGAAATGGCCAGAAACTGGCAATTTTATTTAGTTTTATGGCAAAAATGTTTCATTGATATTTACTAATATAGGCTATTCACTATTGATGTTTACTAGTTCTTATTGAAAAATAATAAATACTATTTGCTTTGTTTTTTGCACTGTGAAAAGTCTAACAAGTTTTTTCAGTTAACATATAATTACACTGAATGAAAAAACGCATATGTTGTATAGTCAGAACGCTTACCTACGAATTTGAAAAAATTCCAATTCATTATCTTTTTATTAATGAATAAGTTTTATAGCTTTCAAGGATTTAAATTTGATCAACTTACATCTCCCATTCCCGCCCCTCCAATTCCTCTCATAGATATCACTACTGACTTAACCTGTTCATTCAGATTAGGCCTATTCAGATTTGGTCTAGATCACCGTCATAAGGTTTCAATTACTTGTGGCCAGTTATAGGTATATTTTTATCAATCTTTCAATTACATTTTTATTAACATGCAATTATATTATACATTATTTCTCAAAAAGTCACTTAACTTCCATTATAATCGGCGTGCAACGCACATGACAACTCCATTTAACAGATTTTTCTTGTCTAGTTTTCTGTGGCTGATGTGACTTGAGAGAAATGATTGAATTTTAATCTTGCTTGTGTCATTAGAGTTTTTGTTTTGCTTCTGACATCTAGTAGGCTGCTGATGCTGATGAATGAAATTGAAAACTAACCGTGTAAATTAATAGTGTAGAAATTTATGCAAAATTGTTGTAATATTTAATGTAATTTAAGGTAATATTTATGTAAAATTTTTGTAATATTTAATGTAATTTAATGTAATATTTATGTAAAATTTTTGTAATATTTAATGTAATTTAATGTAATATTTATGTAAAATTTTTGTAATATTTAATGTAATTTAATGTAATATTTATGTAAAATTTTTGTAATATTTAATGTAATTTAATGTAATATTTATGTAAAATTTTTGTAATATTAAATGTAATTTAATGTAATATTTATGTAAAATTTTATGCTAAACGAACGACATAATTATGTGTATTTCATTCACATATAGCACAGCACAGCAGTCAACATATTTTGAATAACATAAATGTACTTAAGTAAAACGCAAAGACAGACACTCTAATACATGCAAAACCTGGACTCCGTTGAAGGAGCATAACACCCTATCTGGTTGACCAACTGGATACCAATCACCTTGCTAATACTGGTTGGTTGGTTAGTTTTATCCATTAAGGAAGCTGTTCGTAGAAAATTTGTTAGCAGTGTGGAACAGTCACTCTTGAATGCTTCACTGAAAGTTTAACGTTGTTTCACTCTCTGATACTTGTTTGCATCTGCATTGGTTGCTTGTTGTGTATGTTCTGCACATTTTTGTAATTTCTTTCTTTATGCTTTGTCTGTGGATTTATTCACGAATAAATAAATTAATAAATTAATACTACCTTTTCTGTTCGAGACTACGCTAATCTGATCTATTTACATTCAGTAAAGAGGCGAGATTAGAGCCTTAACATCCATATCAGATGCGCTCAAACGTTGAATCTAAACTCTCTCGCATATTCATTGACGTCAGACTAATTCTGAATAAATATATTGTTGTTGTTGTTAATCACGCAGGTCAGTATGTAAAGGACTTGGCTTCAAATCTCAGCGTGGAAGAGCGAGAAGGTAAAGAGTTGTTTTATAACAACTGTAGGCCTATATGTATGACCTTGTTGCCTTAAATTTATAAATTGTTGTATTATTATTTATCACCCACATTTGTTAATTGCTCAGATTTAGTCTTACTTCTTAAATTTTCTAATTTTTCTAATTTGTCTTCAAATTTCTCATGTAACTATTAACATCTGATACTTTAACTGTTTTTATTTATTTATGTAAAACACTAAACATTTTGACAGCTAGATCAAATATTGTCAAATTCTAAATTGCCAAACTACAAAGCTTCTACAATTGCAAATAGAAAATTTTAATATATAATATAAATAATTAGTATAAAGTGTAATAGTAAAATAAATAAAACTATGTGTAATTTTCACGAAGATAGAAAACTTTATGCATTGATTATTTATGAAATAAGAAAAGAATGACAATGGAAGAATTGTTTAAATGTGACAAATATTTTGTCATGAATTAGATACGTATGAAAAATGTCGCAATAAAGTGAAAAAAACGTTATACTTAGTTACAACTAGAAAATACACATCCTTTAAAAAGAATTATTCCAGCGCTGTAACGAATAAATATTCTCTGCAGTATTTTTGAAGCTATAACGCAGAATAAGTGCAGTTATTCATTTCTACTATACCGTAAACGTGTCCATAAATAGATAGAAGCTTATACTCTCTCTACACTTCTTTATATTTATATTTTTAACGCAAATTTTTAATGACGCCAGCAGATGGTAGTCCTCTTTGGTATTAGTATGAGTTGCTCTTTGTTGAAACTGCTAATCATAATTAAAGCTGATAATGCTGGTAAAGCTAAGGTTAACGTCAGTTTCCTCACTCGAAAGCGATGTCAGTTACGGTTAACTAATTAATTAGTTAATTCATGAAAGCTCCTTATCAGCAAATAGATATCATAAAATGTTGAATGAGGTAAGCATCGTCGCTGTGGGTGACGAGAAGGAGGTTAAACCAATACTATATTGTATATGTAGGCCTATTTTATTGCATACAGTAATAGGTTTGTTCGGTTCATCTCATAACCTAAGGGAATCCACTTCGGACTCCTGTATACCAGATTCCCCTCATACGCACTACACCACTCCACCTCTTGTAAGTATATGAAGTTCTTGTTACGATTAATCAGTATCAATATTAAACTAATATGTTAATCTAATCTATTCGCCATCATACGTTGTGCTTACACAACAACGGCTGTTGAAAAAGCTCTCACAGATCAGTGCTTTGCTTGTTCAATCGATTGGTCAACTACGACGATGGTCTAGTTAAAGGGTACAATGGTCCACCGGCACACCTAACATCTTGAGGAGAAGCTCTTCGGTCTTCTGACCTTGACGTTAGACCCACAGCATGCGAATTAGCATGTGCGGTGTTCAAATCCTGGGCTCTCCCGTCACTGACATCGCTGTCGAGTGAGGAAACTGACGTTAACCTTAGCTTTGCCAGCTTTATCATCAGCAATCAATACCAGATTATTACCCGTTTGAAAATTCTGTTCTTAACATCTATCTCTCTCCACGTTTTCTCGTAAGTGTTCTGTCAAGTGGCTGGTCCCAAGTAAATATTCCTATTCCGTATGAGTTCCCGCTTCTTAAACTGCCCTCCGCCGATCAAGTTAATCCCTTGTAAGTTCTAGGCCTTGTCCACACTTGATTGCAGCCTTTCGCTTGGGACTAGTGGCTAATTATGTGGTTTCTCGTTGCTTTCCTCAATGTTGCTTAGCCGCCTATTACGACTCGTGCAGTTTGGGCTAGTTATGTCCTAGTATATATGCTAGTAATTAAGAGGTAGGTCTCAAGGCTAGGCCCTACAGCCCTAGAGCTCCTGCTATATTATAAATTGGAACACGTTCCAGTATCTACTTTAATTTTCTAGTGCTCTAGTTTTGGATCAGTACCAATATTTATCTGTTAGGATCTGCTTGTATGTCGAAATAACTGTCTTGGACATACGTTATGCCTGAAAAACGGAGATCTAAATTAATTTGTTTATATTCTGAACATTTGTACAAAATACTTATGAATTCAGCTGAGATGCGTCTCAACAGCCGTAAAATATTTTTTACCTTTTAAATGTTCCTTTTAGGGTTTGTAAGCTCTAAATACATATTTTTATGTTATACCTATTTTACAGCCAAGTCACAATCAGAATATCAAACAAAAGAGGTTAGTGAGGAAAAGTTCTTCGTTCTAATTAAAAATTCACGAACTGAATTACCAGTTTAATTGATAAAAGAATTCTAGGTTTTAATTTCTGGTTATATTGTCGACTGTGGAGACTTTAAAAACTAAATATTTTCCGTTGATTTACTTTATCTGTGAGGATACAAATCAATTCACAATAAAAGTAAACACGCAATATAGTGGAATGATAAATTTTGTTGATATCTATAACTTTCAATACCACGTGTGTATTCCGTTAGGCAATTTAGATTATTTTCTATATAACCAGTCCAGTGAATGTCCGACATTTTACTCTCAGATCAGCGTGACTGGGATTCGAATCCACGAGGGTTCAATTCACCTCAGGATCTGTCATGTAGAACTTCACGACGGTACCCCTACGCTATTAAGACATTCTAAACAAAAATAAAACACAACACATCATTCTCTCCGGGAACAGCCATTTAGTTATATATTTAGTGGGTTGATTGATCAATCGTTAAATTTATCGTTCATCTAGCAGGCAAAATCTATCGAAATAAATCAATACCTATATGTTCACTTTATACCTTTGAATACAAAAATAATTATATCGCTCTCTAATGTTTAATCTTTGTATATCATTGTTTTAAAAATTGTATAACCCTGTTACCCGTGTTTTGTCCGGGTTGCTGAAGCACAGACCAACCGTGGACTGCACGTGCCAAAAAGGCGCAAAGCAAATAAGATGCAAACCAACATCAATCGATTGCCGATGCAAACCAACATCAGTTGGTTTGCATCGGCAATGGATTGGTGAGTGCCTAGGCTCCAGAAACTGCGACAAAATTAAATTGGAATTCAAGGGAAGATGATGATAATGATGACGATGATGAAGATGCAATCCCGATGATGATGATGCATACCCTTGTATGTAATTTTGCAGATTTAGAATGACACGAGCGAAGACATTCAGTGCTACATTCGACGAAACTTCAACTGGTGAGCCAACGTTAGTGAGAGCAACAGATCCCAGTTGGTTAGATCCAATTTCTATTAGAAAAATTATATCGCAACCCCTACACAAAGCTATAAAGACTTCAACTACATTTAATGTACTCTTTTCTGGTTCTTTGGAGATTGGCGTGTCATAATCCGTCATAGAAATCTTAATTGTAAAATCAAGAAAAAGACACTATTTCCTTTTGTAGAATTTTATTGCATATACCCTACACCGTGGTGAATGAAAATATTTTAACGAAGTAGACATTAATAGGAGACGACGATACTCCCTCTTCGTTCTCTAGGGCGAGATACGGCTTAATATACACTCTTAAATCCTCTATATTTTTTCTCTTTTAATTTTGAAATATTTAGTTCAAAAAGACAGGATGTATTCCACGATACTATTCTCTCTATTGGTCCAAACTGCGTAGTATGCAACTTTTGACATTAAATCTGATTAGATTAAACAATAGAGCAATCTTCTTGACTGCACTCTCCTTGTTGTTCATTTCGTTGTAATACACGTTGCAATGTACGTTGTAATACACGTTGTAATGCAATTTGTAATGCATGTTTTAGCGTCAAAACTAAGAAAATGGGTCGATTCTCTCGTCTCACTAACACTGCATCATTCAGCGATGACTACATCAGGAACAACCCGCGTGACACCTCCAACAAACCATCCCACAGGCGCGCGCACGCGGCAATTAGGAACTCAAGAAGTTTTCCCTTGCGTTTGGGTCAGGCCGCGCTGTCAGCTGCTCCACAGTTCACGTCAATGGGTAATAGTACTTCACATTAATACGTTGTTTCATGCATTGATAACTATATAACTGACGAATTTTCGGTCAGAACTTTATATTCTTTTAAACTCTAAAGATATTGTGACTAATCAACGAAGAGGTTGTGATATGATGTCGAAGACAACAATGTGCAATTTGGCATGATTATTTGCTCTGAAATATCACTATCCCCGTTAGAGATGAAGAAAAGGGAGATTTTCGTATGGTACGGAGAAATTAAATGCAGAACAAAGAGAACTTAATAAAGGTTAATTATTATAAAGTCTTTAATACATCGGACAATGTCTATCAATAATCGCAGGACTAAGACTTCCCACTAAATACCTAGAGAAATATCGCACATTTTTCTTAATCAGTCGCCTTTAAGGAATGAATAATTTGTCACCTCGTAATCCTGTTATTAATGGCATACGTTGACACTTGTTAGACGATTTATTTATCCCCCCCACCCCTCCCATTTTGTCCCAACACGATTCTGAAACAGTTTTCTTGTTTCTATTGATGTCTGCTATGATTTTATGCCTTGTGATAGATGTGCGAAATTGCATTGAATTTCGTCTGTAATTATTTCATTAACAGTTTGAGAAATAATTTTGCTAATTTTCACAGCAATTTTTCAGATTCTTCACTTACTTCATTTAGGTTGTGTCGATGATTTCAAACAAATTTACAATACTAACATTCTTGTATTTATCGTACAGTGCCAAAAATATTTACACTGATTAAAAGGATAAAAGGATAGAATATATTTGTTGTTAAGGATAGAATATATTTATATGTTCGGCTTAAGAAATACAATTACGCGTAGTCTGATTTAATTTTTACCGAATTTGAATTGTTTATCATTTGTTTCGTTTTGACTATATAGGCCTAAGTCTTAATTTACAATGACTAAATTCATATTAGTACTTTTAAAGTTATTTTTATTCTTTTATTTCTATTATTATGATTGATATAAATATGAGCTAAATATTAATATTATATTATTATTATTTTATTAAATTTTTATTTTTATTTAAACTTTTTATTAAAGAATCCCCTTTAAAAGGGGATTCTTTTTTAAAAATCTTACTCTTCACATCGAAATTCCGTGTCACCAAAAATACCTCAGACACAAACTGCACTGTAACGCTGCAGAATTAATATTATTATTAGAAGAATAAAAGAAAGAAACCAATATATCGACATATTGATTCAGTTATCAATGTTTGTAATAGAGCCATATTAAGTCTTCATTAACTATTTTAAAAATGGCATCGGTTGTATGCCTAACTCGAGACTATTCATTCAAATCTCTCTCTCTCTCTCTCTCTCTCTCTCTCTCTCTCTCTCTCTCTCTCTCTCTCTCTCTCTCTCTCTTAGTAATCCGAGTTTAATCTCGCTAACCACTGGACTATGTACCGTCGGCGGTGTACAGTCTCTAACACTTTCTGTCTCGTATATGGGGTCGCTTTGAAGGAAGTCAAATTTGAATATCAGTTGTTAGCGTACATTATGTTTACAGCTTTACAACTTGTCTCCGTCAATACTTCTGATCATGATCCTTTTATTAATAGATAACACCTTCAAAACTGTCCCTGTAATTATAAAGCGTGTCGGCATATTGCCATTTACATCGAGTTTAAAGTTGACGATAAGGTATATACAATTAACTGCATGGATTAGAATCTATAACTTGAGCCATATGGCGATCAATGTCGTTAAAAATACACAAGTAGCCTCTATAGATGACTAATCTGTTGCTCTATCATTCATTATAAAATTTTCAATATTTAAACTATATAGTAGTGTACACATATTAGGAATAAAACTTAATTAGTATTTTACAATTGTTTCCAGGAGCCTGAGAGAAGCGATTAGTGTTGGATTTGAAATTTTGAACTCATAGCCTGATTTTATTAGATAATTTGCAAGTTTGTCACCAACCTGGGTTTAATACCAACCTAGCTTAACTTAAGCAATTGAGCTACTTGTGAGTAGGCAATCATTTTTCATAAATTTGGGCATAGGCGTAACCACGACCGAAAATCTGGGGGGACACAATCCTTGGCGTATCCCCCCTTAGGCCCGCCGATAAAAAAATTTAAACTATATTTTGATTGCTTTTATGGCAATTTCTATGTGTAAATATGTATGTAAGAGCAGTGGTTAAGGGGGGGGGGGAGGGAACTTAGTTTCACTAGCATACACTGTATAACTACTGGCTGGAGCCAGTGGCGATGTCGATAAAGTACTCGACCGCGGATCAATATGTGACGGGTTCAAATTCTGGGCTCTCCCGTCACTGACATCGCTTCCCAGTGAGGAAACTGACGTTAACCTTAGCTTTACCAGCTTTTACCTTTCAAAAATCGATCCACTGGCAGTGGCCTTGCCCTGCACGGTAGAAGCCGCGCCGGGAGCAAATTCCTCGAGATTCTCTTACAAAACACTGAATGATACTATGAAATTGCATTTAAAACTTTCAGAATTCAAAATCAAAATTTGTAATGTATTAATTCTTACCAGACGTGGCTTCTTGGTCTTTAACAGAAATTTATCCATGATGCAATTATACAAAACTTGGTTTATTGTCTATATTCATAGTTTATTGTTTATATTGTAACAAACTCCATAAGCTAAACTTTTATGCACAGTTTTCAGAGCATCTACCGATGGTTGATAAGTAGACCTCTTAAGATACAATAGGCCTATGCAGCCGCAAATTCTAGATAGGCCTATATAGTTTCATCCCAGCAGCTCGGCTAGTTGGCACTCTCCTATATTTCATCACACTCAATTAAGATCGGTCGCTCAGCCATATAGTCACCTATATACTACTAAAGTAAATGACAGAATATAGGAGTCTATGGCCGAGCATACGCAGTACAACTACAGATGCCAATAATTAATATCATGGAAGCGTATCAGTTTACCACTCGATCTACAGCACGTACGGCTCTATAAATGCTAGTAATACTTTCACATGCAGTTATTGAGAGACATTGAAAATACGCACAATTTCCTACATAAAGTGTATATATTTGAGCCTAAATTCAGGGGGAAGAACATTTGCATGCATGTCCCCCCCAGTCTAAATTCTGGGGGGACGTGTCCCCCCTGTCCCCCCGGTGCTTACGCCAATGAAGGCAATGTAGCATTCATTCAATTCAACGGTCAATTCAACTCAACATATTCCGTTGTATTATTTTTAATGGTTAGTCTGTATATCAGCGTATAGTGGGCCTCTTTCTTTTAAACTTGAAGCCTGCTTGATAGTTTATAGTGATAAAGTAAAGCAAATTATACATATTGTCTTTCAAATTTTGTACTTTGTGTTTATCTTTATCTGTGATGTAGTCGAGTTTCTATATTTTTAACTCGAAATCTTTTCTAAATCCATTGCTTCTGGTAAAGTTATAATTTTATTAAATTACGTAAAGATTTATATCTTTACCGGTATCGAGTTTCCTGATCAGAACTATTTGCTCTTAGCGAAGCTTATTGAAATGGGCTTATCGTTTCATCTATCATTGCTTGTAATAAAGTCAATAAGTCATGCTAGTTTAAAGTAAAATAGTAGGCATACAATCTTATCTAACATTTTCGATGTATTAATATGGGCTTCTGAAGCCAATGGAGATTAACGGTTTAAAATATCCCTTGCTTTGTTGTCATAACCAGGAATGTGAACAAAGCTTTAAGAATTGAAAATTTTATAGACATTTGAATATTAAATTTCTGTAATTTTCACGTAAACGTCTTTTCTGAATCAATAATTGGCACTAATTAGCTTAAAATCTACTTTAGTAAACTTGAATTTTTCTCACTTAGAGACATTTTTATTAAGTCAAGTCTTAATGTATCATACAAGCTTTATATTATTGAGGCTTGGCTATATTATGAGAGCAAAAACTAACAATGAAATCTAATTTCCTTTCTCTCACATCTAGAAATTACAGTCGTATAGAATTCTAGAATACTAGTCGTATACGTTTCAAGCTTCACTATGTAATTATTTATGAACATTTGAAGTAAATATCTGTAGTTTACTTTGTAAAACAGCAGCTTTGAATTTAAAGGAACGCTTTACTAGTAGCATAAATATGTCAAAGTATGCTATATAAATGTACCAGTGCTAGTAGCCTTAAATCACATATAAACGTCAGTGCTCAAACAAATATGTATAGTTTATTACGCTGAAGTGAGTGAGTGAGTGAGTGAGAGAGAGAGAGAGAGAGAGAGAGAAAGAGAGAGAGAGAGAGAGAGAGAGTGAGAGAGAGAGAGAGAGAAAGTAAATCTATTTATATATCTATTACGAGATTTAAATTTGCACAGATATAAGGCCTACAATATAGGACCAAATAATGTAAACAATGTTTATAAGCAGAAAAAGAACAAATAAATTATAGCTTTGGCTAAATCTTCAGTATAATAATAACATTAATGATATAATAATAAATAATAATAATAGTGTTTATTTCTAGACAACAGCTGTTTTCAAAATTCTAACACTAAATGACTTTTAAGGTGAATTTAAAAAGTTAAACGGATTACAAGTCCTTCTTGAAAAAAAATCGATGATTTAATATTTCAGATAAATTATATTGTATCAGTGAAAGCCTGTTTTCATGGAATCAGAAATTAAATTAATAATGCTAATTGATTCAGATGTGATGGGGCTTATGGGATAATTACCGCTCAATATGGATATGCCGATAAGTAATGTAAATATTATACCGACAATTATTAAATCTATATGAGAATCTTATCAAATTAAAATATTAGTAATATGCATAAATTCAATAAACAGGATTCAGTGGTAGTAAATCCCGATCTTTTGTGATTGTGAAAATCTGAGGGTTGCGATGATAGACTGAAACTAAATCTAAATTTAAATTGAATTATTTCAAAAATTCATTAATGCAAAACCAATTAAATTTTCAATTTTTAACAACTATAACTTTAATACTTTAAACTTTATAACTTTGAAAGGGAGAAATAGAAAACCTTAAATATGGCAGAATTCGCTTTCTCTCTCTCTCTCTCTCTCTCTCTCTCTCTCTCTCTCGGTCGCTCTCTATCTATCTCTCTCTCCCTTAACTTGTAATGCACAATTAGACTATGCCCTTATCAAATCTAAAGGTATCCTAAAGCTTGAGAAAGCTTGGCCATTTTCGTATTTTACACTGCCTTATTAATATCAATTATGCACTAGCGTGCATTGAACAAGACAACAAAATTTACCTAGAATTTTATGCAATCATATTTAGCCTACAAAAACTGTTAAATAAAATTGTATTTTAGGAGACTGTGTAAAGTTTGAATGAGCCTGTAGTGAAATTGAGAAAATTGTTGCAATGATCTAAGGAAATTTGATACAGAATATCAATGACTCATTTGTTTTGTTATGATATGAAAACTCAAAGTAATTGTGAACTTATCTTATTAAAAGAATAATATTTTAAAGTATTTAGGTAGGGCCCATTGATAATGGACGTTAATGATATCCGTTAAAACATTAAGTTACGCAAGTTTTCTGCTAATCAATTGTCTCTCTGATAATTTTCGAGTCTTTTTCCAGTTCACCCCGTTAAAGAAAGTGTCGTTGTATTTTAAGTAAAATGCTGAAGAATCCTCGAATGCATTAAATGGTTTAAGCACGCGTCACTGTTAAAACAATGCTGGACACTGTTGGTAAGGAATCTAGATTTCGTGGTTATTCAAAATCACTAATCCCGTCTTAATTACGTCTGCCAGGATTCTAAGTTCAGTATCCGCTTATTGATTTCCTTTAGACTATTGAGGGTAGGGGAGGGTGATAGAGGAGGGGCTTAGTAGACGAAACAGTTGAGAAAAAATTAGTAATAATTGCACCGATAGATATATGCATTCAATATACTTATTGCATTAATTACAGAATTAAAATTAATTTCGTTCAATTATAGTTTTATGATGTCTTATAGGCCTACCCCACACTCCGCTTATTTCAGTTATAATAATTAGACACCGCATAATCTTAATGTTATATAATGAAATATTTATTTAGCTCCCGTTTCAATGTAGAGTAGGCTATAACATGTGACGAGTGAACCAAAGTAATTAACAGATATTAACTCTAAATATTAAACATTTTTCGTAATTAAACATTTTTCGTAATTAAGCATTTTTCGTAATTGACTTCGTTTGGATTCGTGATTAATAAAGAACTGTTCAGTTAGCATGATTTATTTATCTATATTTTAAATTTTAAATTAATTTGTGTAGGGCATATACTGAATAATTTATTGATACTTCGGGCTCTCTTGGTTCTTTCGAGCTAAAAATATAAATTGTTGCAAATATGTTCTACAGCAATTATTGTAAACTACAATAATATTCATGTCGTATAAAATTTAAGACAATATATAAATCAATATAAAGTGCAAATTAAATCTAGTGTATAGTTTGATAAAATAGATAAAATGAAATAGCAACAATATTAAAGCTACATGATCGCACCAACTTTATTGTAGGCCCTTATTTATTTGTAGAGAAATTTCCGTTACTTATATCTTTTTTTCCACTTTGCTTTTCTCAGGATAGCATTAATTGTACAGGAATCTCTATTGCACTTGTCTATCCTAGTTCAGGTTTCTTCACCCTTTCTATCGAAACATAATTAAATATCTTTCCTGACACATAATTCCCTCTCTCTCGGGCTTCCATGGGGGGGTGGGGGGTAAGAATCATGCCTGCGAGGTGTAAGAGAGCGGGAGGAAGGGTGGGATGTGACACTTACCTTTCCAGGGAAGCGGGTTGGGGTTGATCTGGAATCATAATTGTTATCATACAACCAGGCAGTATATAAGCCGGGTTTACTCCGTGTTCAGTCATTCGCTTGTTACTTGAGATCTTATCACAGTCGATGTACTATCTTCATTCGCTGTATTGCTATACACTACTCTCATGAGATTCTAATGAGATTCTAATCTAGCATACAGTTATCGATATCAAGATATTTAATTATTTTATAGAGCTTTGAGTATTTCGAAAATTAATGTTAAGATAACATCGTGGGTGAGTTAAGTTATACTGCAATCGGTAGCTTTTGCCGGCTTGTCCATCGTATCTTAATATAAATCTGCAGAACTACAGGATACTTTTTAGTTCCTTTCGATTGAACGAACGATACGAAAGCAATCTACAACATCAAGAACGAAATTTAAAGCTTTAAATTTTCCTAATTTTCCTAATTCGAGATCCTATCAGAACATTTGAAAGTTTAATCGGAGAATAAAGAAATCTAATAGAACTTCCAAAGATAAAGCATCTCGTTAGCGATTGGTTATAGTAGTGAAAGGAATTAAATTGAGAGGCTGACATTCGCTGAGAAGCATTGCCGACAGGATTGCTTACTCTCCAGTGACACTTAGCTACATATCAACAGTCAAACTTAGCAGAAGTTTTAGCTCATCTGTCACTGCACACGTTAGCAAATATAAGAAGCATTCGAGAATTATTGCTCATCAGTTGAGATTTACAACAGTTGCGAGCGGATCAAATCTATTGCCTGTAGAAATATTAGAATCGTGGATATATCTAGTGCTGCATAGGACCTAAGCTGAAAAAGGACAAAATGTCAGTTGTTAGGAAGAATTTCCAAGAAGAGAATAGATTTTTTAGTAAATCTTCCTGGAGCGGTAAAGCTTTACACGGAGTAAAGAAGCGTTTAGCATACGGTAACAATCGTAGTGTCACGGAGCTGAAGCAAAACGTCGTATCTTCCGTTGCCTCGGATATCTCGCGGATTTGTACGGAAAAATCTCTATCTACTGGAAGACTTGCAGGAAAATGTGTTTATTTAAATGGTTGGTAATTAATCTTTGTTTTTTGGACTGCTTAAATTTTGTGTAAATAGTTATCAAATGTTCTTATTAGATTGGAAGTAGACTTTGAATATTCCAGACATTATATTCAGTGGTTCTAAGCAAGCAGTCCTTTACTGCATTTTAAAGTCAATTCGTTTTAATTCCATTTTATAAACCAATACTACAGGAGTTATAAAGTAGGAGGGGGAACGCAAGGGAACTCAGTTCCACTAGCTCTCTTTTTTCTGTGGTGCTTTTCCCTGCTAGGGGCCCATATTCGATACTATGGACCTGTAAATATATTATCGAGGGACCCGAAAGCTTCTGACCATTCCCCTAGATCCCAATTCCAACTATTACCTCTCTCTCTCTTTTTCTCTCACTCTCTCTCTCTCTCTCTCTCTCTCTCTCAGTACACTGCATACTAGTGGCAGATCGAATCTACTTTAATCACTATAACATAGTAATTGCTGTTCATCTTAAATTGCTTGATGAACTGAGTACAAAGTGTCGACTACTTTTATCGTTTATACGTCAAAAGATGATACTTATATTTTGCTTTATGTTACGTTTAGATGCTCCTGACGCCCCGACCAACGTTCAACTGCTGGTAGCAGGTTCAAACAGTCTACGAGTTCAATTTTACCCACCACATCTTAAATCAGAGTCTGCAAGAGTAACTGCATATCGAGGTAAAGATGCAATCTATTCATTGTTTCGTAGGCTACTTATCTTACTGGAGTGTACTAAAATGAATATTAATTAGTCATTGATAGTTCTCCTAATATCTGCGCAAAAACTGATGCCTGTGAAACTTTAAATGTGTTTTATTATAATTGATGTTTATTGCAAAATAATAGAGTAAAAGAAATTTGGTCATGCATGACAATAGCTCAATTGTATATTTGATTAAAATTTTGCTCTATCAAGCTGATTGATTGATTAATTACTGATTGATTGACTGATTGATTTATTAATTTACTTTTCTATATGTTTCACAGTTGAATGGAGTGAAGAGTCAAACTTCTGCCCTCTATCCGGAAGTCAGGTTGTTCAGGCATCACGTGACCTGCACTGTGACATCACAGACTTGGTGCGAAGCCAGAGCTACTACGTCAGAGTGAGATCTCTAGCGGGTGATAAGCTTGGACTAGCTGCCAGCTCTAGTCCTGAGTCTGCCGCGCCTTCCAGTACGTTACTATTCTCTCTGTTTTTATTAATTGATAGTTTACTTAGAAATAAGAATCCAAACTGTAAATTTATTTAGTCATATACATGTATATTATATTAATATTGACATTATGCTGTACATTATTTGACGAAACGCTGTTTCAAATATAATACCAGAAACAGCGTTTCAATTATTAACCTGTCGGTGAAATATCTAAGTCGGAATTCATTGAATGGCACTAAATGGGCTCTAAAGAATATTTTTTTATATAGGTCATTGACAGTTTAATATTAATGGAATAAATTAGCAAACAGTCAATGACCTCTTAGTACTGTTATACTGAGCGTAGCAGATTAAGATCGATATACAGTCTAAATATTGAGCATAACTCACTAGACCACTTCTTAGGCCAGGCAAATTCTATAGGCTGGAGCTAGATAGGCTTAGTGAGTATTTTCACTTCTGTACAACACTGTTTAACCTAGGTTAACCTGGTCAAGTCGATTTCCTTTAAATTAATCTTAGATTAGCAGAGACTTAACTCTAACTTGATTTCAGGAATTGCAATAACATCTTCTATACCATCACGTATATCTATGCAGTTAATTAAACGTTGTTTTAATTAATTTCATCTCTCAGTTCTTTCATGCTGTATTATATTTAATAAGCTTTCGTTGCTGGCTAAACTCTCTCATAGCCCAGTGTCCCCCATTTCTCCTCTACTTTGCTTCCATCGCGTTTTCTATAATTCCAGCCTGTTCCATCAGGACGATGCTACAGATCCATGGAATTGTTAATTAATAACACTCATAATCTCTAGCTTCTTCTTGTTTCTTATTCTTAATCTTTTGTTCAACTTATTTTCATTGTTACTCTTTCTTCGATAGGCTATAGCCATCAGAATCTGATTCATATTTATTTCAATTCAGCCGGCTTTCAACCATACGCGAGAAAGACCTGTAGAGAAAGTGTAATGGGAAAACAAAAGCCCGAAGCCCGGAGGCACTAGTATAACCTGTCTGCTGTCATTTAGGGTCACTTTTTTAATTAATTTATATTTATTTTTTAACTTAGTTTATTTAATATTGAATTGATTAATTTGCTTATTTTAACGAAACATTGATTGATTGACTGATTGTTTTTGTAGATTGGAAGGAAGTGCGCAACACTGTGAGCAGGTGGGAAGGAAGAAGGAAGTTTCTGGAAGAAATGTTGGTCAACGTGAAGAACACAGCTGAGCCTGGAAGTGATCAACTTATAGGTAGACTATGCTTTATGATTTTAAATTTTAATTCTCTCTCTCTTTCTCTCTCCGTTTCTCTCACTTTCTCTATCTCGCTCTCTCTCTCATCTATAATTTTCTCTTTATCTTTCGCTTCTCTTTCGTTTTAGTATAGTGCCATAAAACTTGTCTAAGCCAATAATATAGACTTTATTTTTAATGCAGAACTTTTACTCAAATTGTACTCAATTTGAACTAATTTCTACTCAAATTGTCAAGTGAAAAATTATATTCCTCGATCAAGTTATATTCATATAAGTTATTAATTATATAAATGTGTCAATATATTATGTGTAATTTTGTATTGGTGCAACAGATATGTCACCTGCGAGAAAGCTGAAGGTAAAGAAATCTCTGAAGAACTTGTTTTCGGGAGCCGCTAAACTGCACAAGTCTTTCAAAGGGTAAGCTTTTAAATATAATTTTTTAATTGAAGTAATTTATACAGAAATACAGCTAATAAAAACATCTTGAAATTGATTTGTTTAATTTTTCCTTTCTTATTTTCCCTCGTGGGACCACGAACTTGAGAAGTGACCGTTTAAAAAACGTAATAAGAAATAAATTAAATTTAAAAGAAAATAATAAAAATAAAAAATATTTTGTTTTAAAAATCTTCGTGTTTTTAAAACAAATCAAAAATTACCTATACAAATAAATAAGAAGTAAAAAATCATTCTTGAGGACAGATTCAAATTTAAACGTTTCATGATCACATATGACACAGTAGAACCTCTGATATTGAGATTATGTCTTTCTAAAATACTTAATGCCTACACAGTAGTGTCCTTATTTAAATAAATAATATTTAATATTTTGACACATACTGAAATAATTTAACTATGTTAATAATAAGCTATGTGTTTATTTTCATATAATGATAATATTATCCCCCAAGAATAATGGTAGGCCTCTATCAAAAGGAATATTATAGATGATTAAAACATACACTTGTAAACATTTGGACATGAAGAGAAAAATGGAAGCTAGAGATGACTGGAGGCGCTATATACCCTGGACCTACCAGTAGGCAGTGCACTAAGAGAGAGAGAGAGATTAATATATAATTATTCGCACATAATGTTGATTCAATTTAAATGGACATAATGCTAATGTTTTGGTTTGATGTTGCTTGTGTTACAGAGGTATATACCTAGCCGCGGTGATACAGCATGATGGCAGAGTTCTGGTGACCAGCGAGGACATGCTCCCAGTAGTCGAGGTCGACTCTGACTACTCCACACCCGCTCTTCAAGGAAACCTACATTGGCTCATGAAGGTCGGTATATCAGATCGTTTATCTGCAATATACAATATAAATTAGTCATTGCATGAGTAGTTTAAACACCGCTTTTTTCTATGTAAGGTAACTAAAAATGAATCATTTATTCTCATCAGTCATTTAGTTTCCATACTTGAGGTCAATTTAATACGTGGAAGCCTTACCTTGGTCTAATACTAAATCGTGCTTAGCGCGTATATTTAATTTGATTTTAGTGTCGCCCAGAAACAAAATTAAATAATATTGATTTAAAATGATTAATTGATAAGATGTTGTTGGTATTTATTCATCTAGGTGTCGTGCATGTGGCAGGATGTCAAACAGCTGCTAGCGGAAGTCCAGAAATCCGCTCCTAATTCTGCCGCTAAGCAATTCCGCGCCAAACTGCTTCACTCTGTCGTTCAACTGCAGACAACACTGGGAATGTATGATCTGGGTCAACTTAACTATCAACCAGTCAGAGACTCCGAAAGTGGGTCGCTGATTCTGGTCACAGTTCGTTCTCTGAAGGAAGAGAAGTTGACGCAAAACCTGGGTGCTGGATTGAGGTGGATGTCCCTGTGCAAGCTTCAGATTAGGGCGGGAAGAAGTGGTCAGGGGGCGAGCGAGGATAGAGGCCAGAGAGTGAACGGGGTCGAAAATTCAAGCGAATTTGAGCCTTCGAGAGAGGGAGAAAGTAGTACAGCCCCAAGTGTTGCCGAAAGGGAAGAAAAATCTGAGGAGATTGTAACTGGCAGTCAGAAACTAGTGGGATCTACTCTGGTAAGTAATTCAATGATTTTATTTTACTGCGATTTTTATATTATTGGGCTCAACTTGTTAAAGGACCAGACAACTTTTCGTCAGATTGCATTTAGAGAGATCAGCTAAAAACTTATTATAACGTTGTGTTAACGTCGGTTGAATCTGTCGAAAGCGATAAACGTGAGGGCGGGCGAGACCAGGATTTGAATCCACAAATATTGATTCGCGTACGAGCATCTTACCGACATTTGTCCCGAGGCCTTCGTTATGACACATTTTAGCAGAGAACTAAAAGGCCCTTAAATTATAGATTAGGCCTACTGTAATACAATTCGCCTGTTAAACACGAATTGATCTAATATTTTATAATGTATTAGTTAACCTACTACATCAATATTATGATGTGTAGCCTTAGTTAAAACTATTAGAGTTAGCTAACGATGGTTGACTAGCTTAGTATGTGAATATAAGTTGCCTCACTGTCAGTATTATAATGTGTGAATTTCATTGATGTTCACAGGAGTTGATAGCATTCCAGTATTTGAGCGGATTACGCCTGCCCAAAGGTTTGTACCTCGGGTACCTGAAGCTAGCTTGTTCACTGGATGAGATTAGTATCAATCTACACAAGCATCAGCCAAACATTCTACCAAACGTCAAAGTGCGCAGTAACAACAATGTATCTAGGTATGACTATTCTCTAATCTTTAATAATAATTAATTAGTAGTCATTATTTACATGTAGTTACCTTTAATAATGCTAAGTGAGTTCAAAAAACTATATTTTATGCAATTCGTTAAATTTTGTTTATAATTTTACAGAAACATCGATTCTTGTGATTCTTTCAAACACTTCACTTTGTATAAACGACAAATTTAATATCGTATGCAAATTCTTCGAATGGTAGAATTATTGTACCAAAATGTGTTGCCTTTTCGGACATCCCAATTTTCATGCACTTTTATCGTTAAAGGAAACGGCAATACATGTATGTTTAAATTGTATATAGTTTAATAGTAATTTGCAATTTATACATAATTTAAAACTTTTTGGAATTAATTTTTTCAGTGACGAATGGTCGTGGTTCTGTGGACTAAGCAATGAGGATGACGACATTCTACAGATGAAGCCAACAGAGGCGCAGGTTCAATTCCACAATCAGATATCAACCGCTTGTGGCAAACTATTCCAAGATCTAGGTTAGCCAAGTTACTATTCAATATGCCATTACCATGCGCAGCTTTAGTTGAACAGGAGCAATTAGAAAAATGCAGTTAATTTTTTCTTATTTATTCTAACGCTGTAGAAATACTTTTCACAGTATTGACTGACCATAATGAATTTTTATTTTAACTATAAATAGAATCTGCAATCTTTACGCAGCAAATTTAATCTAAATGATACTGGAATTGTAGTAATTGACTAGTTAGACTTAAGTTCAACATTCTATTTGCCATTTCTTCTACATTAACAATCAGTCAGTCAATTAAGCTCTTTAATTAAAATATTTTACAAATATTTTGAATCTGTTAGCAAATCTAATTTATTTAAAAAACTAGTAAACAAATAAGTCAATTAGCCTAAGCTATTTAGGTGAAACATTCTGCAAATGTTGTACAGCGGTTACAAGTAATCAATCAATTTAATTAAATTCTACCAATGTTGTTTACGTAGGAGTGAACAAGAACACGGTTTCAGAGCACAGAGTCTACCATCACGAGGTGATAGATCTGGGGGGCGATGTGTCTCTAGTACTGGTGCTGCCTCCTGTCGATGAAGTGTGCACTGGACCAGGGGTGGTGGACAACTCCCTGCGGCCCAAAGTTCCTCTCATGACTCTGCCCGTACAGGTCTTCGAAATATGTAAGTATTTTAGCCTCCGCATAGATCGTAAATGAAATTTATATTCTTGTTACAAACTATTGTTAAGTATAGTTAGCAGTTTTTACAATAAATAATAGTTTAATTAGCAGTTTTTACAATAGATAATGTTTTATTATTTCGATGACTTAAATAAGTCACATGTAAAAAAGCTGGTAAAGCGAAGGTTAAATTCAGTTTCCTCACTCGAAAGCGATGTCAGTGACGGGCGAGCCCAGAATTTGATCCGCGGTCGAGTATCTTACCGACATCGACACTGGCTCCAGCCAATGTAATGTAATGTAGATGACAAACGATGTAGTCTTTTTGATGAAATCGTTTTGTTAGTTGACCGACAGCATGCTCCCGAGAAAAAAAGGAAGTGTTTCATAATTTTATATGGGATCACGTATTAGGGAAAACATATATCTGATATATGTAAAAATATAACAATCTGTCAGAGTGAGCTAATGTCTATTCAATGTTTATTTCACCAAATTTATAGCAGTAAGAAACACATAAACAGAAATCAAAAACAACACAAATCGCCGTAAAGAAAATAAGGAAAGTAAACATAACTAGTGTACCAAACGCAATCCCTTCTCTAATATCATTAGACTAGTTACGGCAGTAACTCTTTAAAATATCTATGATTTATGCAAAAATAGTGTGTCAAAAAGCATCACTTAAAGTTGTTAGGATCAAGTGACACTGCTCAATGCGTGAGATATTTACGTATCTATATTGCGATTACATTGTAATCAAGTATTTCAGAAATAAAGATTTAGAATGTAACTTGATGATGACGGGATGTCTTGTATTATTTCACAGTGCATCAGAGGACCTACCAACCTGATATGATCAAGAGATATAGTCAACTGTCCTGCCACCTGGACGCCAGGATCAATGCGGCTCAACAAACTACTAGACAGGTTTCTATTAAATTATAACTAATTAAGCAACCTAAATTGATAAACACGTTTTGCTAAATCACTAATATAACCATTGGGCTAAGAGTTGATCAAATTACAAAGTAAATCAGGATCCATTGGAAGTATTAATTCTTTTGATTCAGTAAGCCAATTTCAAGCATTCAAATAAATATAAATATTACTAATGAAGCATTGTGATTGAATGAGAGCCCAAATAATAATTTAATATATCTTGCGATCAACTTAATTCCATCTGTGGCTCTAGGTAGAAAGATAAGATAAGATAAGAAAGATAAGAAATTGAAGTTATTCAATATTGTGTATGTTAATATATATTAGTGAGCTAGATATTATGCTCTATAATTTTTGCTAAGAAATATTCACTATTGAGCTTGAAGTAAATGCTCTATAAGTAGTATATAATTGCTAACTGACTTTATCTGGTTTGAACACGTTTTCTATTCTCAATATTTCAGGCTTTCACTACTGAAGACCTCGTGAAGGCTAAAGAGAGATTGACATTGAGCACTGAGCAGCTGAAGAAGCTGGATGAAAATTACAAATCTATTCGCTGGATCGTCGATATCATCACAGCAGCTAGAGATAAGAATTTCTGCTGTGGACCCACCGTGGCTCGACTCAACACAACTCTGGCGTCGGTCAGCAGTCATCCCTGGCACCCGGTTAACAAGTTAACAGGGAACAATAATGGAGGCAGTGAAGCAGACGATGCGGCTACAAGATCATGCAGGAGCCCTCTGGTGACTTACGTGTGAATTGCGAAAAACAAGAATTTCTCAACTCTGCAATAAAATGAATATGGATGCTCTATAATCTTTAATTGGTCCCAAATTAAAGAAAATGTGTGAGAAATGGTAAACTACACTTACTGTCGCTTAGAGGTGACTGAGCCAGCAGAAGCATCAGATCTCGAACTATAACCTTCATACCTATCTTTCCATATTACGACTCGGCTGCTACTTCTATCCATCCGACGATTAGGCTACTTCATATTCAGCTAGCAAGATTTTGAATACGTTTTGTTTGCAATTGAGTTAAATTGTTGTGTAGCCGCGGCATCCAGCGAATGTTAGAATATCGTGATAAATTGAAAGGGTACATCCAGCAAAGAATTGGTTAGATAACGTTGAGAATTAATTTGATCTATCATGTATCGGCATTTCAGGATTTTGATGTCGATTTTTAATGTTGTATATTTTTGTACTAATGTAAAACTGTAAATATTTCGAAATGTGATAGCTGCTTATTCTAATAAAATTACGCCGTATAATGTATGTGAACTGTTGCGAAAGATTTTTGAGTTGCTCATTATTGTAAAGAAATTACGTCATTTGATATGCAATTGTCCGCCATTTTGAATACGACTTGATTTGATAGTCATTTAGTTACCTATCATTAAATTACTGTTAAAGTAATTTCAGTTATCAACCGTAAATGGATTTTTGCATTCGTTGCCTTGTATTAAATTCTATTACGATTTGTAATCTTTATTAGAGTACTAGTTTTGTAAATATCAGATTTTAATTCTGATTTATTGCCTACTGTGATACATTAAAACATTAACTATTGCTCACTGTTTCTGATTCTTTAAGGTGCTAGGTTTTGAAACAGTTTCTTTCATTACTATCGATATGTCATCATGACAAAAGAACAAGGCTATCAAGGCTAAGTTTAACGTCTGTTTCGTATCAGAAGTGAACGGAGACAATCTAGTGGGTTTTCAAAAATTTTATTGTCCCTGATGTGGCCGAGTAGAGACCAAAATAATTTAATACACTGAGTGCTTTAACTGCACAAACACCAAGAGATAAAGATTTTAAATACAAAAATAAACAACAAATATAAAGTAAGTTTTGATTACCGTTACTATATCTGCATCCTCAAAAAAACAATGATACATAGGCTTACATAGAAATAAAGGCCATTACAAAATTTTGGTAGTCCATAAATCAAAAACTTAATGTTATAGCGTTCAATATTGTGCAGCTTACTACACACTCACGTAGTTACGGCAGTAACTACAGGCAAACAAGGCTATCGCTCTGTTTAAGGCAAAATTAATAAGTTGATCAGTTGTAAATTTCAGATCCTGAGGTGAATTGAACCCTCGTGGGTTTAATTCACCTCGTGAATTCGAATCGAATTTGCTTCGATTAGAATTTGACTGGGATTCGAATTCGAATTTGAATTCGAATTGGATTCGAATTTGACTGGGATTCGAACCTTGTGGGTTCGAATCTCAGTCGCACTGATCTGAGAGTAAAATCTCGGACATTCACTGGACTGGCTATACGGAAAATGGAATAAATTGCCTAACGGTTTAAACATGTAGTATTAAAAAGTGATAGATATCAACATAGTTGATCATTTCACTATAATGCGTGTTTACTTTTACTTACATTTTTGTTAACGCGGGAAATTTTATTACAGTACTCCATATTTAAAATACAACTAGCGTCTGCTACGTCCTTTAAGTCGTTGCATACTTAAACAATGAAGATAACTTTTTCATTTATGGCTATCGAATGTTGTACAAAGAAAACATGTCGAATCAAGGCCGTAGTATACCTGACTATTTAAATTAGACTCCAGGGGATTGAATCTCAGGTGGTTCATCTCTTAATTTGTAGGAGTGATGCTTAAATTGAAAATACATGTTTATCGTTCACATATCATAAAAATGTCGACAAAGCCCTTGTGTATATCTTGGATAGGGCTTATATAAAATAAGCGCTACTCTAACATGAGACTGACCAGCTAATACGAGTATTGATTCAATTAGGATTAATTTAACGTCCTGTTCTTGATCTGTCGACGACATCGTAATCGCTTTATATAAACTGTCTGAAACCAGAATAGAAACATCCTGTGTTCACTATAGCCGAATACAACTAGAATACAATATAAACAAACAATAATACTCTTTAATACCCGTGTGCAAAAATGCGCATATTTTAATTAAAATAGTGGTTATTTCTAACTGAACATGAATTTGAACCCTAGCCTCACCATCATGAGGCGTACTTTCAACCAAAGTACAATATAGGCCTACCTTAAAATCGTAAAAAATTAAACTATATTAATTAGGCCTATAATAATTGTCAAAACGTTTAGGCAAACTTTCAGAATAGTCAAAAAGTCTCATATACTGCCATAAAGCGTAGATTAATACAATCATTAAGCTTATTTCACCCAATTCATGGCAGTAAATACACATACAATAGAAATCAAACACAACATACATGTAAAGGAATATAAAGAAAATTAAGAAAGTAAACATGTATAATCAGAGTAGGCCTATCAAACGCAATCCCTTCTTAAATATCATTATTATTAGCTATGGCAATAACTCTTTAAAATATTTCCAACATTTATACTTGACACAGGCCAATGAGTCTTGACTCAATTGAATATATATTCTTAATGTATTCATTGTCCAAATAGTCATGATAATCAGCCTCTGAGTTCTCAGTTAGGCTGTTAGAAATGACTAATTTATGCAAAAAGTTAAATCTATTGCAATTATATAGGCTAATATCTCAAAAGGCTAGAAACTACAATACCACTGACAATACAGTAGAGTATTTTTGTCACAATAATCAAACATTTTAGAGAAGACGCTATTATATGCACCGGAGAAAATTTGTAACTCTGTTTTGCTAAGACTCAGAGCAGGAATAACATTCAACAATATCCGCAACGCCTGAGAATATATCAGTAACAGCCTCTTTGACAGTAGATTTGGATGAAGGATACACGACACCACGGATACACCTGTCACGAATCACCTGACTATTCCTGACACAATTGAAACACCTGACACAACATACCTGAAACACTTACCACACCTAACAAACCTCACACACCTAAAACACCTGACACACATGGCTATTCCTGACACACCTGATTCACCTGACACACCTGAAATCCCTGACACATTTAAGCATCTGACACACAAGATGTATCTTAAATCACTTACTCAACTGACACACCTTAAACACCTGACACACCTGACATACCTGATTCACATGATATTTAATTGCGTGCAATTTTGTAAATATTAGCTATAAATTTACCTCCGTCAAATGAGAGAGCCGTAATTAGCCTAACTAGATAATTTAATAGATCTAAATACGACGTTTTTGGGATTGTAAATATGGCGTTATATAGGCAGACAGACAGATAGATAGAAGTGGCTCATTATATTAGCAAAATCTATTCAGCTTTCATTTTCACATCAAAGTCGATGTAAGTAAGTCCTAGACAGAATAAATATGTACAAGCAGTCAATAATACAACCGGAGAATGGGTCGAACGGATAAAGAGCTTGCATCACAATGAAAAGATGTACATAGCCTGGGTTCAAATCGTAAGCATATAAACCAAACGGATAACTTCCATATGCTTTGCACCAGTGAGCAATTAGCCATGCAAGTCATAGTTTCTAAGGTAGGCCTAACTAACAGTATATAAACAGAAAGAGAAGTTGAAAAGCTGCCATAAATAAGGATTCTAAACATAAACTGCAAGGAAACATTGAAGAATGACGGGCTTACTATACATCTCTCTCCTCTCTTCAGTGCACTGCCAAGTGGCAGGTTCAATGTACATATTAATACTCATAGTCTGCTTTCTCACTCCATAAGAGCACTTCTTTGATCAACAAGACAATCCCTTCACAAAGTCTATGCCTTATCCATACCTTATGTAATGGCCTATAGCTTAGGACAATTGCGGCTTCTGAGGATGTTTCCCGTTGCCTCCCTCAGTTAGATGGATTAATTAGCATTTAATCTTTGGGAAAAATAGTTCATTGTGAGGTGGGTGCCCTCGTGCCATCCTCAACTCTTGCCTTAGTCGCTTATTACCTAAACACAGCAGATTGTTTGCGGTTGCCCTATTCTGTGGTGGTCCAACCACACCCGAGCACAACACGGGGGAATTTTTCCTCTTAAACAGTGTTTCATAAAAGTGAAAATTGAGAGGTAGTGAAACGGTCAATATTTTTGGTATACTAGGAGCCCTGTATATTGGAAGGGGGCCTTCCATTAAACAGGGCTGCAAGTACACTAATTACGGGCAACCAGTGGAGCCAGGGGCGGATCCAGGAATTTTTTAAGGGGGCGCCCGAAATTTCTTTTTGAGAGTGTACATTTTTTGCTTATGCCCCGCCTTCTTCGGGACATGTGACGCAACCAGACAAATTTATGTGGGGAGGGGCTCAAAATTTGTTCACTACAGCGTTCGGCTCATAGAGTGAGTGTATCCCCGTACCTTACCCCTCCCCCCGCTCATACCCGTACTAAAGTCAGGGAAAAAAATTTTTCCTCCAATGCATTGGTTCAAGTGAAAATTGAGAGCTAGTGAAACGGTCAACATTTTTCGGGCCCCTTCCATTATACAGGGCTCCTAGTATATCCTAGAAAAAATCGAGCTATTGGAACTGCGTTCCCCGTCGTACCCCCCCCCCCCTCCCCCAACCACTGTCATTACTAACATGTTTACACATCAAAATTGCAATAGAAACAGTGAAAATATAGTTTTAAAATTTTTATCGTCGGACCTAAGGGGGGCCCGAGCCCCCCCTGGATCCGCCACTGAGTGGAGCCCATATTTGAAAAAATAGGCTACGAGCTAGTGGAACTGTTTGAGTTCTCTCTCGTACCACAGCCCTCCCCCTAACCACTGCCTTCACAAACATGTTTACTCTTAGAAATGGCAATAGAACAAATAAAACAATAGTTTAATTTTGTTTCGGTGGGCCTATGGGGGTGAGGCGGAACCCTGGGCTATCCTCTGGATCTGCCACTGAAGTTTATACAATAAACAATTTCGATTGAGACGATCAAACTATTTAAAAGAGGTGTTTCATATATAATGGTATCTTTTAGAGTATGGTGTATCTTTATGGTTTTTAAGTTATATAAATAATTTAATACTACAAGTATATCATTGATTAATCAACTAAATAATGACTGGATATGGCTCAATTTGTCAATTAAGTCAACCAGCGAGCTAACCAAACAATCAATCAATCATTCAATCAGAGCCCTGTCGAGTGTTTTTAAGTTGAGGGAGCATTAATTAGCGTAAATCTACACCGTAAATATAAAAACTTGTTTTGTCCAATATATATATATATATATATATATATATATATATATATATATATATATATATATATATATATATATACATTATATATATATATAATACTGATTCAATAGTTAGTTGTAGCCTACAACGGCCTTGACTCGATATGTTTTCTTTGAACAACATTCGAAAGCCACAAATGAAAAGTTGTCTTCATTGTTTCTGTATCCAACGCCTTAAGGACGTTGCAGACACTAGTTGTAGTTGTATTGTAAATGCAATTGTACTGTAATAAAATTGCCCGCTTTAGCAACTGATCAACTGATTAATCTTGCCTTAAACAGAGCGATAGCCTTGTATGCCTATAGTTACTGCTGTAACTATACGAGTATGTAATGAGCTACACAATATTGAACACCAGGCCTATACATTGAGTGTTTGATTTATAGACAACTGAAGTTTTGAAATGGCTTTTATTTCTATTTTGGTATCATTGAATTTTGTTGAGGATGCAGCTATAGTAACGGTAAACAACGGTAACGGTAAAATATTTTATATTTGTTGTTTATTTTTGTACTTACAATCATTATCTCTGGATGTTTGTGCAGTTAAAGCACTCAGTGTATTAAGCTATTTTGGACTATACTCGCCACCACCGGGACAATAAATATTTTTGAAACCCCAACAGATTGTCTCAGTTAACTTTTGATACAAAACAGACGTTAAACTCAGCCATGATAGCTTTGTTCTTATGTCCTGATGACATATCGATGATATTGAAAGAAACTGTTGCAAATCTAGCAACTTAGTGAATCGGAAACAGTGAGAAATTCAAGTTAATGTTTTAATATATCACAATATCAATTGGAATTATAGTCTCACATTCACAAATAACGCATTAGCAAACAAGTACGATATTTACTCTAGGAAACAACTATAGAATATAATACAAGGCAAAGGACGCAAAGCTCCATTTACGGTTGATGAACTGAAATTACGGTAACAGAAATTTAATGAAATATAACTGTATATAAGGCATACTATCATATCAAAAGTCGTATTCAACATGGCGAACAATTGCATATAAAATAACGCAATCTCTTTACAATAGTGAGCAACTGAAAAATCAGCTATCACATTTAGAAATATTTACATTTGTACAAATATATACAACGTTAAAAATCAATAACAAAATCATTTGATGGACGATAATTGAGAGATCAAATTAACTCTCTTCGCTATCAAATCTCTGATGCACCCTTTCAATCGCAAGTCGGCAGTAGCTATACAGCAATTGCAGTATATTTTAAGTGAAAAGATGTAGTAGCCTTTAGTAGCCTTTTTTGTAGCCTTTTAGTTGGAAGGCTATAGTTTGAGATCTGGTGCTTCTGCTGGTTAAGACACTTCTAAGCGGGGCTAACTGTAGTTTTTCGACTTCTCATAATAATCGGTAATTCCTTTAGGAGCGTTTGCAGATTTTAAGTAGGCCTATCGAGATTCATTTTCTTTCTTTACAAAAATTCTTGTTTTTCGCAGTTCACACGTAAGTCACCAGAGGGCTCCTGCATGATCTTGTAGCCACATCGTCTGCTTCACTGCCTCCATTATTGTTCTCCGTTAACTTGTTAGCCGAGTGCCAGGGATGACTGTTGACCGACGCCAGAGTTGTGTTGAGCCGTGCCATGGTGGGTCCAGAGCAGAAATTCTTAACTCTAGCTGCTGTGATGATATCGACGATCCAGCGAATAGATCTGTAATTTTCATCCAGTTTCTTCAGTTGCTCAGTGCTCACTGTCAGTCTCGCTCTAGCCTTTACGAGATCTTCCGTAGTGAAAGCCTGAAATATTGAAAATAGAAAATATGTTCAGATCAGATAGAGTCTGTTAGCAATGATATTCTACTTACAGAGCATTCACATCGTTAATAAGTATTTGTTAAAAATGATTATACATAGAGCATTTCATCTAGCTCATTAATAGGAATTTGCATATACAACATTTAATAACTTCAACCTCTTTTTCTACCTAGAGTTACTGATGAATTTAAGTTGATTGTAAGATATATTAAATAATTATTTGGTTTCTCATTCAATCACATAAGCCAAATGCTTCAGTAGTAATATTTAAATTTATTTGAATGCTTGAAATTGGCTTACTGAATCAACTGCAATTGATACTTTCAATGGAACCTGATTTACTTTGCAATTAACTGTTAGCCTGATTTACTTTGTAATATAATCAACTATTAGCCTAAGGTGATATTATTGACTTAGCAAATTGTTTATCAATTTAGGTTGATTAATTCATTATAATTTAATAGAAACCTGTCTAGTGGTTTGTTGAGCCGCATTGATTCTGGCGTCCAGGTGGCAGGAGAGTTGACTATATCTCTTGATCATATCAGGTTGGTAGGTCCTCTGATGCACTGTGAAATAATACAAGACATCCCGTCATCATCAAATTAAGTTCTAATTAGTTATACTAAAAATACGTGACAGTGATGTAATCTTAATATACAAAAAATATATATAATGCAGAGAACACTTGCAGTGTAATTAGATTCTAAACTACTCTAAATGATGCCTTTTACCCATAATATTTTGAATAAACCTCAGAAATTAGGTCACTCCGATAGATTGTTATGTTTCTATATCGCATTTATGTTTTCCCAAACACAGGATCCCATAGAAAATTCAATCATTACGCAACTCTTCTATTAAATTTTATTACGTGCACACCGTCGATAAACCAACAATATAATTCTATCACAAGGTTTCATTTTCTTGCCATCTAAAATACTAAAGGCTTCGAAATAGTAAAACATTATCTATTGTACAAATTGCTAACTATACTAATCAATAGTTTGTAGCAAGAAAATAAATGCGTTTACGATCTACGCGGAGGCTAAAATACTTACATATTTCGAAGACCTGTACGGGCAGAGTCATGAGAGGAATTTTGGGCCGCAGGGAGTTTTCCACCACCCCTGGTCCAGTGCACACTTCATCGACAGGCGGCAGCACCAGTATTAGGGACACATCGCCCCCCAGATCTATCACCTCGTGATGGTAGACTCTGTGCTCTGAGACCGTGTTCTTGTTCACTCCTACGTAAATAACATTCATGATTACAATTAAATACATTAATTACTTGTAACTAATTACAAACCTTTCAGAGCTTTAAATTAAATGGCTCAATTTTTTTATTTATTTATGTTCAATTTTTCAATAAATTGAATTAGCGAAAAGATTGACAATTTAGCAAAATATTCAGGCTTTTTTTGATTATCGATAATGTAGTAGAAATATCAGATAGAAAACTGAACTTAAATCTACATGTAGTGAGTCAATTATTAAAATTCTAAAAATTTGGATAAAATTTTAAATGCCGTGTATTGGAGTAGAGGTTTTATGAACAATTATTCACGCTACAGTAAGTATACAAATTCCTCATGGTTAGCTTATTTTGTTAGGCTTATTTTGAAAACGTATAGGGGTCTAGATGGATTTGAAAATCGCTTAAAATTAAATTTGTTCATAATTGTTCTTGTTTAACTTAAACTGAGTTGATGAAGACAAACTATGCAGTAACTTGGCTTACCCAAATCTTGGAATAGTTTGTCACAAGCGGTCGATATCTGATTGTGGAATTGAAACTGCGCCTCGGATGGCTTCATCTGTAGAATGTCGTTATCCTCATTGCTTAGTCCACAGAACCACGACCATTCATCACTGAAAAATTAATTGTAAAAAGTTTCAATTTATGCCATAATTGTATATTAGCCTACTATTACATTAAATACTGTACAATAGAAATATATTACAAGTCCCTTTAAACTTAAAGTGAACAATTAAGAATGTCCAAAAAGGCAACGGATTTGAATAAAATGATTCAATCATTCGAAGAATCTACAAATCGTATAAAATTTGACTTTTATTAAAGTTAAGTGCCTGAGAGATAGGCCTACATAGGCCTTAGAGTCGGTGTTGTTTTAACTTTATAAACGAATTGCTGAAAAACAGTTATTAAACTCTATTGGCAATATGAAAGATATCTAATAACGACAATTATTTATTATTAATTAACGATTAAAGAATAGTCATACCTAGATACATTGTTGTTACTGCGCACTTTGACGTTTGGTAGAATGTTTGGCTGATGCTTGTGTAGATTGATACTAATCTCATCCAGTGAACAAGCTAGCTTCAGGTATCCGAGGTACAAACCTTTGGGCAGGCGTAATCCGCTCAAATACTGGAATGCTATCAACTCCTGTGAACATCAATGCAATGCACATGATTGTAGTAATGACAGTGAGGCATCTCATTTTGACATATAACGGTAACTAAAAACATTAAGGTAGCTAATTAACCCGCAGTTAATTAAAGAAATTTAAATGATACCTAAGGTTCTAACTAGTTTAGTTAGTTTACTTAGTTGGATTTAATTAGTTTAGTAAACTATGATATTGAAACAGTAAAGTTAACTGATATATTATAAAACGTTAGATCTATTCGTGCTTAACATAAAAATCATATTACACTAGGTATATTATTTATAACTTTATGGGTATTTAAGGACACAGTGACCCAATTCACATTGTTATTACGTAACGTCTGCAAAGAACAATTCAGAATTTCAGATAGTTTAATCCGGATGCAGCCTGTGGCAATATCCGATAGCGAATAAGTACGTGTGGGTTCAAATCCTGAACTTGCCCATCACTGATATCGCTTTAGAGAGAAGAAAATGGAGTTAACATAAACTTTACAGCTTCTTCCACTTGGCTACAGACTGGTCTTTCAAAAAGATAATCTCATGAAAAGTAAACTAGTCCTTTGTTAAAATATGACCCCCAGTAACTACAAAATATTAGTGAAACAAAATCAGTGAGTAACTTACCATAGCAGAACCCACAAGCTTCTGACTGCCAGTTACAATCTCCTCTGTTCTTTCTTTCTTTTCGGCAACGTTTGGGACTGCTGTGTTCTCTCCCTTTCTCGGCGGCAGAAATTCACTTGAATTCTCGACCCTCGTCAAAACCTGGCCTCTATCCTCGCTCGCAACCTGACCACTTCTTCTCGCCCTCCTCTGAAGCTTGCACAGGGACATCCACCTCAGTCCAGCACCAAGGTTCTGCGTCAATTTCTCTTCCTTCAGTGTACGAACTGTGACCAGAATCAGTGACCCACTTTCTGAGTCTTTGATTGGTTGATAGTTAAGTTGACCCAGATCATACATTCCCAGTGTTGTCTGCAGTTGAACGACAGAGTGAAGAAATTTGGCGCGAAATTGCTTAGCGGCAGAATTAGGAGCGGACTTCTGGACTTCCGCTAGCAGCTGTTTGACATCCTGCCACATGCACGACACCTAGTGGAATGAACAACAACAGCATTTTAATTAATTAATAATTTTAAAGCAATGCTATTTTATTTTGTCTATGATCGACACTAAAGTCAAATTAATTATTCGTTTTAAACACGATTTTAGTATTAGATTTGTTGGAATTCCGCGCAGTAGGCTAAATAAATTGACTTCGAAAATTGAAAATTAATGATTATTAATGATTCATTTAACTGACTTACATAAACGGAAAAAAGCATTTTTAGGTAAGTTACTTAGTCAGAAAGCGGCTTTTAAACGACTCGTGCAAAGACTAATTTATATTGTATATTGTATATAAGCGATCTGGTATAGCGACCTTCATGAGCCAATGTAGGTTTCCTTGAAGAGCGGTTGTGGAGTAGTCAGAATCGACCTCGACTACTGGGAGCATGTCCTCACTGGTCACCAGAACTCTGCCATCTTGCTGTATCACCGCTGCTAGGTATATACCTCTGTAACAAATAACACAGATATAAATTACTTAATATTTCATATTATATAGAGGGCCTATCCATTTAAAACAATCTATAAAATTGTTAACTATTAAGTGGCCATTCCAATAAGGACATTTAATATATGAAATTCTATTTCTGTTCGTGAAACGTTTTTAATTTAAAACTACTGTATGTGTTGGTTGGTGACTTTACATTTGCTATCATGTGTAGGCCAAAGGTATTGTCTGATTATTTTACATAAAAACACAAACAGTTGAGTCTCTTCTCATGTTTCACCGTCAAATAAGAGAAAATACTTAGATATAAAATTGTACAAGTAACCACTTAGATGAAGTTCCTATTAGCTGTATATCTAATTAAACTACTTAAATTTTAATTATATTGAAAGCCTACCCTTTGAAAGAGTTATGAAGTTTAGCGGCTCCAGAAAACAAGTTCTTCAGAGATTTCTTTGCCTTCATCTTCCTTGCAGGTGACATATCTGTTGTATCAATAGAAAATTACCCATTACGAAATTTACATAATTAATAATTTATCTAATTTTAGGCCTACATTAATTAGACATTACCTTTTGCAGTACAGCAGAGGAGTTAGTTCTAGACGACCTCTTCATATTGAGTATCGTTAATCGTTTTAGAATATAATTAAAATAGTAATTTTATTACTTTAAAAATTGTCAAGAAATAAGGGGCTTAGACAAGTTTTCTGGTGAGTATAATAATAGGCTACGTGAGAAAAGCGACAGATATACAACGAAAGTAATAGATGGAGACGAAGACAGAGAGAAAGAGAGAGAGAGAGAGAAAGAGAGAGAAAGAGAGAGAGAGAAAGAGAGAGTTTAATTGTGAGAGAAAGAGAGAGAGAATTAAAATTTAAAATTCTAAAGCATAGGCTACCTATAAGTTGATCACACCCAGGCTCAGCTGTGTTCTTCACGTTGACCAACATTTCTTCCAGAAACTTCCGTCTTCCTTCCCACCTGCTCACAGTGTTGCGCACTTCCTTCCAATCTACAAAAAGAATAATACGAAATTACCTACTGCCAATTAATTATAAGTATCATATTTTTTATGTACATACCATATTGGATTACCGTCTAGTTTAAATTTATGATAATCTACACATGTGGCTCAGTGAATAAAACAATAAGCCTATAAGATGAACAGCAATTATAATCGTATTTAATCGTATGCTAGAGGCAGGGGAAGATCAATTTTTTTTAAATTGATGCAGATTGGGGCAGAGGAATTTTTTAAGGGGGGGCCCGAAAGTTTTTTTGAGAGTACACTTTTTGCTTCAGCCTTCTTCTTGGCATGTGACGCAACCAGAAAAAATACTGTGATTGATGGGGGGGGGGAATTTTTTCAATACTTCGCTCGGCTCACGGAGTGAGTGTATTCCCGTATATTACCGCCCCCCCAAGTCATACTCGTACTAAAGTCTGGGGAAAACCTAAAATGCCTAAAATCCTATAGTTGTTTTGGAAAAAAACAAGTTAATTTTTTCACCTTCGAAGAAACTCCGCGGATCTGGACGAATTGCTAAAGTGACCTTATTTTTGGCGGTAGGGGGTCCCCTAACAGCCATGGCTGTTTGCATCAATACTCCTGGACAGAGTTCACATTTTTTACTCACACCCTTTTCTCCTCTTTTACAATGGTTTATGTGAAAATTAAGAGCTATTGAACGGTCAACCTTTTTCGGCCCCCCCATCCATATATACAGGCCTCCTAGTATACCAAATATATGGGCTCCTAGTAGATTCCACATTTGAAAAAATTCGAACTATAGTGGAACTGAGTTCCCTCTCGTACCCCCCCCCCCCAACCACTGCACTTACAAACATATTTTCACATACACATTGTCATCGAAACAATGAAAATATGGGCCTAAGGGGGGGCGCGGGCCCCCCCTTAGGCCCATAGAAAAAACAAATAATTTACACATACAAATTGTCATAGAAACAATGAAAATGTAGTTTTCCTTTTTTCGATGGGCCTGGGGGGGGTCGGGCCCCCTGGATCCACCACTGGCTATAGGTCTCTAAAGTTAAATTAAAACGTAATTGGCTTTAAAAGACAGTAAAGGACTGCTTGCTTAGATCAATATCTCTGAATAGACAAGTAGGCTATAATGTCTCAACTATTGAAACTCATGCGTATTCTAATCTAATAAAAACATTTAATACAAATTTAAAAACTCTCAAAATCAAAGTGACTCTAGTCGATTCAATACCAACCACTTAAAGAAGCACCTTTTCCCGCAAGTTTTCCAGGAGATGGAGCTTTTTCCGTAAAAATCCGCGAGGTATCCAAGGCAACTGGAGGCAGGACGTCTTGCTTCAGTTCGTTGACATTTCGATTGTTATCGGATGCCAAAGACTTCTTTACTCCGTGGAAAGCCTTGCCGCTCCAGCAGGGTTTACTAAAAAATCCATTCTCTTCTTGCAAATTCTTTCTAACAAGTGACATTTTGTCCTTTTCCGGCTGAGATATTATGTAGCACTAGATATTTTTAATTTTCTGATGTTTCTAATTCCAGTAAGGACTAAGTTTACCGTTTACAGTATAACTTAACTCAGCTGCGAAGCAATCTCAGCACCAAATTTCTGAATACTCAAAGCTCTATTAGATAATCCAATATCTCGATTAGATCTCGATAACTGTATGCTAGAGTAGAAGTTTCTATCTCATGAGAGTAGTTTATAGCAATGGCGAATGAAGATATAGTACATCGCCTGTGATAATATCTCAAGTAACAAGTGAATGACTGAACACGGAGTAAACCCGGTTTATATACTGCCTGGTTGTATGATAACAATTATGATTCCAGATCAACCCCGCCCCGCTTCCCTGGAAAGTTAACTGTCACTTCCCACCCTTCCTTCCGCTCTCTTACACCTCGCAGACAGGATTCTTAATTGCCCTCCTACCCGCAAGGAAGCCTGAGAGAAGGAATTATTTGTCAGGAAAGAAATTTAATTAGGCTATGAAGGTAGAAATCATGAAAATAACTGAACTAGGAAAGACAAGTGCAATAGGGATTCCTGTACAATTAGCCTACTGATATCCTGAGAAACGGAAAGTGGAAAAGGGAGAAATAAGTAACGGAATGTTTTCTTAAAGTAAATAAGGGTAGTCCAAAAAACAATAATGGAAAAGATCATAATTTATATAGCTTTAGCCCTGCTACCATACTTTTCTCAATTTAAAGTTATTTCGCTCGAAGGGAATTCTATAATCCATATAATATTTCTCCGAACAGAATGTCAATAAATTATTCAGTCGGCCTCTGTGTCCTACAATAATTAATTTAGTTGTTAAGAGGTAAAAAATAGATAAATAAATCGTGTTACCTGAACAGTTCTGCATTAAATTCACTAAAATGAAAAACCATGTAAATATATCCAGGAGAATATTTAATTGAGAAAAATGTTAAGTATTTTATATTTAATATCCCTTAATGATTCTCGTTCACTCACCCGATGTTATAGTCACATTGAAACGGCCGTTTATTTGAAATTTCATGATACTACTTTTAGATAAGCAGCATTTAATTATGATAGGCTAACTGAGATAAATGGAGTATGGGGTAGGTCTATAATGCATTATAAATTGATAATGAACAAAATGAATTTTGATTCAGTAATTTGTGCAATTATTAGATTTAATAATATTTATATATGGTTTAATTAGTTTATTATATTTTCCACCTGTTTCCTCTAACAGACCCCTCCCTTATCCCCTCTCCCCTCAATAGTCTACTAATCGGAATCAATAAGCGGATACAGAACTCAGAATCCTGGCAGGCGTAATTATCACGGGACTAGTGATACTGAATACTCACGAAAGCTGTATTTCCTCACCAAGAGAGTCCAGCATTGTCTTAATAGTGACACCTGCTCAAATCATTTTATGTATTGATTGTTGGATTCATCTGCATTTTGCTTAACACACAATGACACCATTAGGCTTTCTGCTAAGCTGCAGAGTTATGCGACTGGTCGAACGGGAAAGAATCGGAATGCAAAACTGTCTAATTACCAAATGTAAGAAACAAGCCAACTTGAAAATTACCGGAGATATAATTGATTAGGGCAAACCGTGCCAAACTTATTGGTTTAAAGGATGTAATTATCACCCATTATCAATACATAACTATTTGAAAATGTGATTCTTTCAATAAGATGATTTCACAATTAGTTTGAGTTTTCTAGTAACATTTAAAAAAATTATTTATGGACATTTTTCCAATTATCATTGCAAAATTGTTAGCAATATCACTTTAGAATAATTGGCTAATTCGAACTTTGTAGGTCAACATTGCAAATATAACCCTTCTAAATTAAAAAAAGGCCTACTAATTAAATTAATAATTTCAGCAAACACTTTGGATAAAATTGTTGGTAAATACAGTATTGCAGAGTTATACGACTGGTCGAACGGGAAAGAATCGGAATGCAAAATGTCTCATTACAAAATGCAAGAAACAAGCCAATTCGAAAATTACCGGAAATATATTTGATTAGGGCAAAACGTGCCAATCGTAATACAGTAGGCCTATATATATATATATATATATATATATATATATATATATATATATATATATATATATATATATAGGCCTACTGTATATATACTATATATATATATAGGCCTACTGTATACTATATATATATATATATATATATATATATATTTCCGGTAATTTTCGAATTGGCTTGTTTCTTGCATTTTGTAATGAGACATTTTGCATTCCGATTCTTTCCCGTTCGACCAGTCGTATAACTCTGCAGCTTAGCAGAAAGCCTAACGGTGTCATTGTGTTTTAAGCAAAATGCTGATGAATCCGACAATCAATGCATTAAATGATTTGAGCAGGTTTCACTATTAAGACATTGTTGGGCTCTCTTGATGAGAAATACAGCTATCGTTATTATTCAATAACAATAATCCTGTGATAATTACGTCTACCAGGATTCTGAGTTCAATATCCGCTTATTGATTCCGTTTAGACTTTTGAGGAAAGAGCGGAGTGGAGGAGAGGGAAGGAGGGAAGGGGTCAATTAGAGGAAACAGGTGGGTAATGTAATAACAATAATTATACCATCTTTAGAAAGTATATTAAATATAATAATTTCACAAATTACTGAAATAAAATTCATTTTGTTCATTTACAATTTATTATGCATTAAAAACCTACCCCACACTCCACTTAGCACAGTTAGGCCTACGATAATTAAACGCTGCTCATCTTAATGCTATAGCACGAAAATTCTACTAAATGACCGTTTCAGTATAGAATATAGCAACGGTTGAGTGAAAGTCTTTAATGGATATTAAGTCAATAGTAGGCCTACTAACAATTTTTCTTGAATTATATGTCTTGAACAATTTAACAAATATTGAAATATCAGTAGTGCTAAAGCTATATATGGTCTTTTCCATTCTTGTACAAGCCCCTATGTACTTTATGACAACATTCCGTTACTTATTTCTCGCTTTTCAACTTTCCCTTTCTCAGGATATCTCTAATTGTACAGGAATACCTATTGCACTTGTCTTCCCTAGTTCAATTATTTTGAAAATTTTCACCTTAAGACAATTAAATATCTTTCCTGACACATTATAACCTCTCTCAGGCTTACTTGGAGGAATTAAGAAACCTGCCTGCGAGGTGTAAGAGAGCGGGAGGAAGGGTGGAATGCGACACTTAACTTTCCAGGGAAGCGGGGTGGGTTTGATCTGGAATAATAATTGTTATCATACAACCAGGCAGTATATAAACCAGGTTTGCTCTGTGTTCAGTAATTCGCTTGTTACTTGAGATATTATCACAGTCGATGTATAATATCTACATTCACCATTGTTATAAACTACTCTCATGAGAAAGAAACTTCTACTCTAACATACAGTTATAGAGATCTAATCGAGATATTGAATTATCTTATAGATCTTTTAATATTCAGAAATTTGATGTTGAGATTGCATCGTAGCTGAATTATGTTATACTGTAAACGGTAAACTTAGTCCTTACTGACGTATTGAACACAATTTACGGCATATGCTTGATGATCAAGTCATCTGCTATTAGAAACAACAGAAGATTCAAAGTATCTAGTGCTACATAGGATCTCAGCTGAAAAGGAGAAAATGTCACTTGTTAGAAAAAATTTCCAAAAAGAAAATGGGTTTTTTAGTAAATCTTGCTGGAGCGGCAAAGCTTTCCACGGAGTAAAGAAACGTTTGGCATCTGGTAACAATCGACATGTAACAGAGCTGACGCAAAATGTCCTGACTCCTGTTGCCTTGGATATCGCGCGGATTTGTACGGAAAAAGCTCTTTCTCATGGAAGACGTGCAGGAAAATGTACTTCTTTAAATGGTTGGTATTGAATCGACTCACGTCACGTTGTTTATCTCTCTCTTAGTGCACTGCCTACTGGCAGATCCATGGTATATATCGCCTCCACTCTTTGTCTTCCGCCTTCCTCTTCATTTCCACATATGAGTGGGTCTTTAAATCATCTATCATTTATAATCTTGGCCTGCCCCTGCCTCTTTTTCCTTTCACTCTACCTTCTATGACCTCTATTAATAGACCTTCCCCCGTTAGAATGTGTTCTATCTAACTCTTCTTCTTATTTCTTAATACATTTATCAAATGTCTATCCATCCCAGCTCTCCACTGCGCCACATGTTTAGATTACCTCATATTTAAAATTTACGGTAATCTAATGTGGTATGTACATAAAATATGATACTTATAATTAATTGGCTTTGTCTTATGTTTAGATGCTCCTGACGCCCCGACCAATGTTCAACTTATGGTTGCGGGTTCAAACAGTCTACGAGTTCAATTCTACCCACCATTTCTTAAATCAGAGTCTGCAAAAGTAACTGCATATCAAGGTAAAGAAGCAATCTTTTCATAATTTCATTTGGTACTTGTCTAACTTTAATTGACTAAAATTGATATTATGTATTCATTGGTAGGTCTTTTAAAATCTGAACAAAATTTATACCACTGAAACTTTAAAATGTGTAAGGCCTATTTATAAAATGATATTAAGTAGCCTAGACTACAGAATAAATGGAGTCAATAAAAGTTGGTCATGCATAACAATAGCTCAATTGTATATTTAATTTAACGAGCTGATTGATTTATTAATTACTGATTGATTGATTTATTTATTAATTGACTTTTCTAATTGTTTCACAGTTGAATGGAGTGAAGAGTCAAACTTCTGCCCTCTATCCGGAAGTCAGGTTGTTCAGGCATCACGCGACCTGCACTGTGACATCACAGACTTGGCACGAAGCCAGAGCTACTACGTCAGAGGGAGATCTCTAGCGGGTGATAAGCTGGGACTAGCGGTCAGCTCAAGTCCTGAGTCTGCCGTGCCTTCCAGTACGTTACTATCTATACACATTGTTTTCATAAATTAATATATGCATCATTAGAACACCAACAAGATGGGGTAGCAAGTTACGAGTAACAAGGTTGCAAGTTACATACAATAAACACAAAATAACAACAATAATACTCTCATGAACAATAATCGAAATAATATATTAAGATTGTCGTTTACTTTGATAGGCATATAAGGTTGCATTAGGTAGAGTGTGAAATATCAGAGTCTGAAATCATTGAATAACTTTAAATATAGGCTTTCAAGTATATCTGGTTTCAATAGTTAAATAAAATTATTAAATAGTTAAATAAAATTACTAAATAGTTAATTGATAGTGTAGGCCTACTACATCACAGGAATAGGTTAGCGAATAGCCAATCACATCTATACGGTTAATAAACCATTGTTTAAATTAGTGCTAGAATTCGAAGGTGTTTCATGCAACTCCGTGGATTTTCTAATAAGCAACACTTATTATTTCTAACTTTTTCTTAATCTTTTGTTAAACTTCTTTTTCACTATCACTCCGTCTTCGAATTTCAATCGCTATTAGGATCATTTTTCATCAGTAAATTTTTAAATATGCATGTATGTGTTTATTGTAACGCGAAATCTAGACATTGCTAGATTAATTGATTGATTGATTGCTTTTTGTAGATTGGAAGGAAGTGCGCAATACTGTGAGCAGGGGGGACGGAAGAAGGAAGTTTCTGGAAGAAATGTTGGTCAACGTGAAGAACACAGCTGAGCCTGGAAGTGATCAACTTATAGGTAGCCTATGCGTTTGGATTTTAAATTTTAAATCTCTCTCTAACTATCTCTCTCTCAATCTCTCTTTTTCTCTATCTCTCTCTGTCTCTGTCTGTGTCTCTATCTATCTATTATTTTCTTTGCATCTTTTGCTTCTCTTACTATTTATACTTACCAGAAAACTCGTCTAAGCCCCTAATTTCTAGGTAATTTTTAAATAATTTAATAATGATTTTAATTTTATTCTAAAACGATTAACGGTATTCAAAATGAAGAGGTCGGTCTCCTATAACTAACTCCTCCGATGTGGAGCAAAAAGTATGTATATATCTAATTAATGTAGAAGTAAAATACATTTTTAATTATGTAAATTACATTAGTCTATGGGTTATATTCTATTTGTACAACAGATTTGTCACCTGCAAGAAAGATGAAGGTAAAGAAATCTATGAAGAACTTGTTTTCTGGCGCCGCTAAACTGCACAAGTCCTTCAACGGGTAAGCTTTTGTATAATTGAAATTGAAATAATTTATAAAACATGCCGCTAATAGAAATATCGTCTAATTTGTTAGTTATATAATTCTATAGCTTAGTATTTTTTCTCATTTGACGGTGAAACATGAGAAGAGACTATTTTAACTGTTTGTGTTTCTATTTTTAAAAATCAGATATTGCCTTAGGCAGATACATATGGATAGCAAATGTAAAATCACCAACCAAGACGTACAGTAGTTTTAAATTTAAAACGATTCATAAACAGAATAGAATCTCACATATAAAATGTCCTTATGAGAATTGCCACTTAATAGTTAACAATTTAAATTTTTTTAAATGCATAGGCAAAATAAATCATATGAAATATTAAGTGGTTTTTATTATGTTACATGTGTTACAGAGGTATATACCTAGCCGCGGTGATACAGCATGATGGCAGAGTTCTGGTGACCAGTGAGGACATGCTCCCAGTAGTCGAGGTCGACTATGACTACTCCACAGCCGCTCTGCAGGGAAACCTACATTGGCTCATGAAGGTCGGTATACCAGATCTTTTAAATACAACATACAATATAAATTAATTTTGTTTTGCATGAGTTGTTCAAACACCGCTTTTTGTCTATGTAATTTACCTAAAAATGAATTATTAATTCTCATCAGTCATTTAGTTTCCATACTTGAGGTCTATTTACAACGTGGAAACTCTATCTTCGTCTAATACTAAATCGTGATTAGCACGTTTAATTAATTTGATTTTAGTGTCGGCTGGAAACTAAACAAAATAATATTGATTTAAAATGATTAATTAATAAAAATGTTGTTGTTGTTCATACCTCTAGGTGTCGTGCATGTGGCAGGATGTCAAACAGCTGCTAGCGGAAGTCCAGAAGTCCGCTCCTAATTCTGCCGCTAAGCAATTTCGCGCCAAATTTCTTCACTCTGTCGTTCAACTGCAGACAACACTGGGAATGTATGATCTGGGTCAACTTAACTATCAACCAATCAAAGACTCAGAAAGTGGGTCACTGATTCTGGTCACAGTTCGTACTCTGAAGGAAGAGAAATTGACGCAGAACCTTGGTGCTGGACTGAGGTGGATGTCCCTGTGCAAGCTTCAGAGGAGGGCGAGAAGAAGTGGTCAGGTTGCGAGCGAGGATAGAGGCCAGGTTTTGACGAGGGTCGAGAATTCAAGTGAATTTCTGCCGCCGAGAAAGGGAGAGAACACAGCAGTCCCAAACGTTGCCGAAAAGAAAGAAAGAACAGAGGAGATTGTAACTGGCAGTCAGAAGCTTGTGGGTTCTGCTATGGTAAGTTACTCACTGATTTTGTTTCACTAATATTTTGTAGTTACTGGGGGTCATATTTTAACAAAGGACTAGTTTACTTTTCATGAGATTATCTTTTTGAAAGACCAGTCTGTAGCCAAGTGGAAGAAGCTGTAAAGTTTATGTTAACTCCATTTTCTTCTCTCTAAAGCGATATCAGTGATGGGCAAGTTCAGGATTTGAACCCACACGTACTTATTCGCTATCGGATATTGCCACAGGCTGCATCCGGATTAAACTATCTGAAATTCTGAATTGTTCTTTGCAGACGTTACGTAATAACAATGTGAATTGGGTCACTGTGTCCTTAAATACCCATAAAGTTATAAATAATATACCTAGTGTAATATGATTTTTATGTTAAGCACGAATAGATCTAACGTTTTATAATATATCAGTTAACTTTACTGTTTCAATATCATAGTTTACTAAACTAATTAAATCCAACTAAGTAAACTAACTAAACTAGTTAGAACCTTAGGTATCATTTAAATTTCTTTAATTAACTGCGGGTTAATTAGCTACCTTAATGTTTTTAGTTACCGTTATATGTCAAAATGAGATGCCTCACTGTCATTACTACAATCATGTGCATTGCATTGATGTTCACAGGAGTTGATAGCATTCCAGTATTTGAGCGGATTACGCCTGCCCAAAGGTTTGTACCTCGGATACCTGAAGCTAGCTTGTTCACTGGATGAGATTAGTATCAATCTACACAAGCATCAGCCAAACATTCTACCAAACGTCAAAGTGCGCAGTAACAACAATGTATCTAGGTATGACTATTCTTTAATCGTTAATTAATAATAAATAATTGTCGTTATTAGATATCTTTCATATTGCCAATAGAGTTTAATAACTGTTTTTCAGCAATTCGTTTATAAAGTTAAAACAACACCGACTCTAAGGCCTATGTAGGCCTATCTCTCAGGCACTTAACTTTAATAAAAGTCAAATTTTATACGATTTGTAGATTCTTCGAATGATTGAATCATTTTATTCAAATCCGTTGCCTTTTTGGACATTCTTAATTGTTCACTTTAAGTTTAAAGGGACTTGTAATATATTTCTATTGTACAGTATTTAATGTAATAGTAGGCTAATATACAATTATGGCATAAATTGAAACTTTTTACAATTAATTTTTCAGTGATGAATGGTCGTGGTTCTGTGGACTAAGCAATGAGGATAACGACATTCTACAGATGAAGCCATCCGAGGCGCAGTTTCAATTCCACAATCAGATATCGACCGCTTGTGACAAACTATTCCAAGATTTGGGTAAGCCAAGTTACTGCATAGTTTGTCTTCATCAACTCAGTTTAAGTTAAACAAGAACAATTATGAACAAATTTAATTTTAAGCGATTTTCAAATCCATCTAGACCCCTATACGTTTTCAAAATAAGCCTAACAAAATAAGCTAACCATGAGGAATTTGTATACTTACTGTAGCGTGTATAATTGTTCATAAAACCTCTACTCCAATACACGGCATTTAAAATTTTATCCAAATTTTTAGAATTTTAATAATTGACTCACTACATGTAGATTTAAGTTCAGTTTTCTATCTGATATTTCTACTACATTATCGATAAATCAAAAAAAGCCTGAATATTTTGCTAAATTGTCAATCTTTTCGCTAATTCAATTTATTGAAAAATTGAACATAAATAAATAAAAAAATTGAGCCATTTAATTTAAAGCTCTAAAAGGTTTGTAATTAGTTACAAGTAATTAATGTATTTAATTGTAATCATGAATGTTATTTACGTAGGAGTGAACAAGAACACGGTCTCAGAGCACAGAGTCTACTATCACGAGGTGATAGATCTGGGGGGCGATGTGTCCCTAATACTGGTGCTGCCGCCTGTCGATGAAGTGTGCACTGGACCAGGGGTGGTGGAAAACTCCCTGCGGCCCAAAATTCCTCTCATGACTCTGCCCGTACAGGTCTTCGAAATATGTAAGTATTTTAGCCTCCGCGTAGATCGTAAACGCATTTATTTTCTTGCTACAAACTATTGATTAGTATAGTTAGCAATTTGTACAATAGATAATGTTTTACTATTTCGAAGCCTTTAGTATTTTAGATGGCAAGAAAATGAAACCTTGTGATAGAATTATATTGTTGGTTTATCGACGGTGTGCACGTAATAAAATTTAATAGAAGAGTTGCGTAATGATTGAATTTTCTATGGGATCCTGTGTTTGGGAAAACATAAATGCGATATAGAAACATAACAATCTATCGGAGTGACCTAATTTCTGAGGTTTATTCAAAATATTATGGGTAAAAGGCATCATTTAGAGTAGTTTAGAATCTAATTACACTGCAAGTGTTCTCTGCATTATATATATTTTTTGTATATTAAGATTACATCACTGTCACGTATTTTTAGTATAACTAATTAGAACTTAATTTGATGATGACGGGATGTCTTGTATTATTTCACAGTGCATCAGAGGACCTACCAACCTGATATGATCAAGAGATATAGTCAACTCTCCTGCCACCTGGACGCCAGAATCAATGCGGCTCAACAAACTACTAGACAGGTTTCTATTAAATTATAACTAATTAAGCAACCTAAATTGAATAACAAATTGGTAGCTCAATAATGTAACTATTAGGTTAACAATTAATCAAATGGCAAATTAGTTTAAATCAGGAGATTGGTTAAACTGGAAGGATCATTATCTATGATTCAATCAACCTCATTCAATCGATCAAATAGATGTTAATTGCTTACTACGAATTTTAGCATAAGCTAGTGTTTATGATGGGACTCCATATAGGAATTTCATAGGCCTATATTAAAAATTCAAATATCCAGCTGTAGGCTTAGGTAGAGATAAGGAGATAAAAGCAAAGAAATCTAAGAACTATTCATAATCATCATCTTTCCTTAATTCCCAGCTTAACTAGGGTCCCGATACGAATAGACCTTCTCCAATCCTCTCTGTCCCACACCATATCATCATCAAATTCTCTATTTTTTCCATTCGCTTAAATTTTCAAACAATTTCGGGAGCCAAGGCGCTCATCAACCGAATGCCCTTTCTGACGTTGGTTTAGATCTTGTTTTTATGTCTCCTTCTACGACAACTACATATTTACTCTGTTTGTCTATTCTTCAGGCAACCCGAACTCAACACGGGAAGATTATAAGAACAAGTAATAATTGAGCTGTATGCGATTGCTCAATAATCAATTATAAGAAATTCTAATATTTCTTATACTTCTTAATGACTATATCTGGTCTGAACACGTTTTCTATTCTCAATGTTTCAGGCTTTCACTACAGAAGACCTCGTGAAGGATAGAGAGAGAGACTGACAGTGAGCACTGAGCAGCTGAAGAAACTGGATGAAAATTACAGATCTATTCGCTGGATCGTCGATATCATCACAGCTGCTAGAGATAGGAATTTCTGCTCTGGACCCACCGTGGCTCGACTCAACACAACTCTGGCGTCGATCAACAGTCATCCCTGGCACCCAACTAACAAGTTAACAGAGAATAATAAAGGAGGCAGTGAAGCAGGCGATGCGGCTACAAGATCATGCAGGAGCCCTCTGGTGACTTACGTGTGAACTGCGTAAAACAAGAAATTATTAAAGAAAATGAATCTCGATACTTAAAATCTGCAACCGCTCCTAAAAGGAATTACAGACTTTTATGAGAAATCGAAAAATTACAGTTAGTCTCGATTAGAGGTGTCTGAACCAGCAGATGCACCAGATCTCAAACTATAGCTTTCTAACTTATCTTTTCACATAAACAGCTCTACTGCAATAATTGTCGTATAGCTTCTGCCATCTTGCGATTGAAAGGGTGCATCAAAGAATTGATAGCGTAGAGAGAGTTAATAGGATCTATCATGTATCGTCTATCCATGATTTTGTTATTGACTTTTTACGTTGCATATAATTGTATAAATGTAAATATTTCCAAATGTGACAGCTTCTTATTCGTGTAAAACTACGCCGTATACTGTATGTGAACTGTTGTGAACGATTTTTCAGTTGCTCATTATTGTAAAGAGATTGCGTTATTTTATATGCAATTGTCCGCCATGCTGAATACGACTTTTGATATGATAGTATGCCTTATATACAGTTATATTTCATTAAATTTCTGTTACCGTAATTTCAGTTTATCAACCGTAAATGGAACTTTGCGTCCGTTGCCTTGTATTATATTCTATAGTTATTCCCTAGAGTAAATATCGTACTTGTTTGCTAATACGTTATTTGTAAATGTCAGATTGTAATTCCGATTGATACTGTGATATATTATAACATTAACTAAAATTTCTCACCGTTTCTTATTCACAAAGGTTCTAGATTTACAACAGATTCTGTAATTATTATCGATATCTCATCAGGACATAAAAACAAAGCTATTAAGGCTGAGTTTAACGTCTGTTTCATATCAAAAGTTAACTGAGGCAATCTGGTGGGGTTTTTAAAAATGTTTATTAACCCGGTGGTGGCTGAGTATATACCAAAATAACGTAATACACTGAGTGCTTTAACCGCACATACTTCAAGAACAGGGAGGGTCAATCTAAAAAACAAACAAGCAGCAAATATCAAATACATTTTGTTGACCGTTACTAACTCTGCATCCTCAACAAAATACAATGATATAAAAATAGAAATAAAACCAATTACAAAACTTCACTAGTCTATAAATCAAACACTCAATGTAAAACGTTCAATATTATGTTACATACTCACACAGTTACAACTGTAACTACAGGCATACAAGTATATCGCTCAACTTAAGGCAAAATTAATCCGTTGATCAGTTATTAAAGCGAGATTTTTATTACAGGAGCTCCATATTTAAAATCCAAGTCGTGTCGGCTAGGTCTTTAAGTCACTTTTTAACGAAAAAATAAAAGATAAATCTTCAAATGTAGCTTTCAAACGTTGTTCAAACAAAATATGTCGACTTCAGGCCATAGCATGCCTGACTATTTTACTCACACGCCACGGGTTTGAATCTCAGTCGGTTCACTATCTTAATTCCTACCAGGGATGCTGAAATAGACCCTAAAACCTTAACTTAGTCAATTACCCGCATCACATGGTAAATTGAATACAATCAAAAATCATACACGCATAAGAATACAGCATACTTACACATGAATGCATCGCAAAACAAATCAATTCAGCATAGCTGCGAGCTTCGTGGGCATGCACGAATACACTGAATCTTAACACAAACGAGCAATACACTTAATCAAGAAAAGGAACGAATCTGCACCATAAGACATAGTACATTAAACCTATCAATGGCTAACCTATTACACATTCAACAACTTGTTGAATTTGCCACAAATAAGGATTCCAAAGGAAAACATCGCAGGGTGAACTATTTGAACAAATGCGCTACACATGACTAATAGTCTACCTTTCGAACTATAGTTTACCTTTATAGTTTTAAAGTTGTAATTAAATAAACGGCTAAATGAAAACACTATAATGAATCTATGAAGACGATATAGAATATATACAATAAAGATCCTGGGAAACGACTAGAGAGATAGATAGATAGATAGATAGATAGATAGAGAGAGAGAGAGAGAGAGAGAGAGAGAGAGAGAAAGAGAGAAATACTGACTTATCATGCATATCATATGATACACAATTCAATACTTTATCATTAATTAATCAACCAAACAATGATGCAATTAGTCAACTAAATTCAACCAGCGAGCTAACCAAGCAATAAATCGATCAATCATCATCAAATTTATTAATTTACCAAGAACTAATTTCTAATAACGTGTGCTGCTATAAGTGCTGGATAATGGAGGAAATTACTATATGTGGTAACCACGCATAGATTTAGCATTAAGCACGTTCACAGAATACTTCATTAAGAGTAAACCTTAAAAAACCATGACGCCGCAGCTAGAGCCATCTGATGAACGCTTAACATTAGCGAAAAACATTACGGGACACCCGGTGAATCTCTTATAAAAGATAATATAAAAGATCTTAAATGCCTATCACTAGCATTTTGAAGCAGACAATAAATTCATGATTTCTTACATTTCGTATAAACAAGTTCGCTAGAGATAATATCAGTCTCTTTTCTGCACCATTTAAACCGGCAATCATAGGCTACACTGATTAAGCGAACATTTACAGTATACACAGCAGCTACATTGTTTACAAATACCTATATCTCGCCAGGCATACGATTAGTCGAACCATAGAATTTAACAATTAAATTATAATCAAAATTAATTTAATTAAATAGTCTGAACTTCTAATTATTAATTTAAAAGTATGTAAATTAGTATATATAGTAGTATACAACTAGTATATAAAGGTTAATAACAATTAAAAGGCTCAATTTCAAATACTTTCAATACTAAGTTTATAAGTTCTTATACTAACTCATCTACTGCACTAAAGATGAAAATATTGATCAATTCAATAAGAAGTCTAGAAGCAGACAAAGTTTAAGCACACGCTTATGCGTCCGTAGGCTTAATAGCAAGTAGGGTTAATAGCACATAGGCTTATACTGCTAACACTATATTAATCAAATAGCTATATTTTTTCTACTCCTCAGCACATTTCTTCTGCAGATTGGTCTGGGTGAATTGATCTGTAGTGATGTGTGCTGAGGGAACATCCTTGACATCATTCCTGGATGAGGAAACGGACGTTAAACCTTTATTATTATTATTATTATTACTATTATCGCCAGCATTGGTGCCCCTGCAATGTTACCTGGTTTGAGTATATAACGAAACTGACTAGACGCAATTAAAGCTACGAAACGAAACCAGTGCATACATTGAACAGCGTGATATAATAAACAGCGTCGTTATACAGACAGGTTCAGTTATCATACATTCGAGCCATATAATCATTTAAGCATAAGCTCAAGGCAGGGACGAGACTAGGGGAGGGGGTTAAGCCCCCCAAATTCGGTGGTCAGCCCCCAACTTTCAACCACTTCTTCATATAAATATATTGGGACTGGAATCAAGCCCCCCTATTTACCTCCTCTATATCATGATCCTAGTCTCGTCACAGATTCAAGGTCAACTAAAAGGGCAGACGAATAGGGATGGCTACAGATAATTATTAGAATTTAATACCACATGGCATTTCCTTCACAAATTAAAATAGCGACGTCCATATCCAAGTATAGGTGTATAGCAAAGATGTTTAAATAGTACCTTCAAAAGTAAATACAAAGAGTCTCATATATTCCATCTTCTATTTTAAAATAACTTCCAAGCTGGGTGCTCAATCTAAGAATAATTGCTTATTAAATCAGATAACGGAAGTGCAAAGCTGATAAGATTATAAAAAGAAAATCTAAATGATTTGATCAGACATTTGTTTCCTAGCTTGAACTTCACAACTTTAGATAAATCTGCGACATTTTGATTGTTCATCAACGTTTTATAAACGATTAAATGTTAATGATTATAGTTTTTAAAAAGCTAATGCTAACGTAAGTTTCCTCACTCGAAAGAGATGTCAGTGACAGGCGAGCCCAGGATTTGAACCCCGTACATACTGATCCAGTCAAATATCATACCGACATGGCCACTGGCTCAAGCCAACATAATAGATAGTCGATATATTACAAGTACAGACATAGAACGGTAACAACAATTGTAATCTCTGAACAAGTTCCCTCGTGTACTCGATAGGCATATCCTCAAAAAACTTTTATATCTAATCTAATCTCATTCAAAACTTCCACAAAATCAATAGACTGATAATATACCATTAATATTGCACAAGGTTTTAATTAATATTTTACCATCCAAGGATATCAGCCGAAAACCCAACCTTAAAAGCATCAAATATGTAATCTCTGCACAACAAAGCATGAACGTAGTCATCGAAGCCACTATAATTACAATAGAACGGTTGCCTGATAAGCAACAGGTCACGACATCGAAACCCAAGCCATACAGGCTGGGACAGTACATTGATGAATGAAACAGCGTCAACAGTAGCTTAACTCCTATATACAGTGACACTCAGCAAGTTATTGTACTACGTAGTTGTAGTACTCATCAGGGGATCATGAAGTAAGGGAGTAGTGAAGTTGATGAATTGTAAAATACTCATCGATTTAGTGCTTAACATTGCAGATACATAAATAGTTAATACAGGAATGAGCCTTAAATACTTCCAGTGATAAATAGTGGCTTTAAAAAAGAATGCCACGCACTATCTTAAATACAGTATTAAAACAATAGTCGTAATATCATATTAAATTAATGCTACTAAAATACCACTAAAGCTGAGTTAACTAAATAAAGCTATCAAAAGCCATAAAAAATCGCCAAAAATGAGACACACAATGGTTACAAAAATTGCTTAAAATTGTTCAGAGCTGGTTGGAGGCAAGAAGTCGAATTTGAGTCACATGTAAAGAATTTTGACAATGCAAATTAATTGACTTTGCTAATTCCAAAATGAACCACATATTAATCGCGGCAGAAATCTATCTTTTCGTGCTTGTATAATCTAGATGCATCATCATCTTCCCTTAAATCCCAGTTTAACCAGTGTCAGGATACGAATAGACCTCCAATCCTATCTGACCAACACCATATGTGGATCAATCCAATATTTTTTATGTCTTTCTTAATCACCGCATCCCACGTCAGTTGTGGTCTACCTCTTTCTAGCTTAACATCAAGCTCTCCCTTCAAACTCTTTACTACATCCTCATCTGCCTTTCTCACAATATGCCCATACCATTTCAAGCTCGATTGAGCCAACCTATTCCTAATCTCCTCAACATTCAAATCCATCCTCACATTCACTTTCCATTCTGTCTTTCCTAGTTTTACCACACAGTAGACGTAACATTCTCATTTCTGCTACATGCAGATTTCCTTTTTAGTGCCCAATACTCTGAACCATACAACATTACTGGCCTTACCACAGAACTATAAAATTTTCCTTTCAATCTTAGCGGCATTCCCCTATCATACAGCACTCCACTAGCTGCTCTTCACTTTGCCCATCCAGCCTGAATCCTACCGGTAACCTCCTTTTCCAACTCCCCTTCATCCTCTATTATAGGCCCCAAATACTTTAAACATGTTATCTTTCTTAGCTCCACCGCCTGCCTTATACAATCTCGGGCCAAAGAGCCAACTTTATACAATCTAGAGACAACGTCTGGATAATAAATAAAAGAATATTTTAGTGATTAGATGCTCGTAGCAACATTTCTATTTACTGATGCATTGAATGGGTCTATGCCTGTGATATTTTCATGGCACACGTTGCAAAACACATACGAAGGAGGAACAGAATTGGAATGGAAGTGTCTAAACAGATGTTCATATCTACATGTATATAACTAAGAGACGAAAAGTTGATAATCTTTTATCCAGACAATTGACGGAACAGTAATTTCAGATATATATAATGCCATTATAGACTACCAATATTTTAATATAACCAAAGACATAGGTCTTTTATTTACTTAATTATCATTGATAAATAAATGTAAAACACCACACAAATAATACACACAGTATCTACCCGATAAATATTTGCACACTGATATGTAATACAGTCTGTGGAATAATACAAAAGCGGCAGTAGATTAATTCAATATAAACTCAATCACAGATTATTAACTTCATTGTAAACTGTATTTAAATGCTGCTAGTGCAGCAAAAACATAATGAGGGTCGACTCAAAAAGACACTGGAATACCTAATACAAAATGCCAGTTTAAACCAGAATAACTGGTTTAGACTAGATGACAATTCAATTTATATATTTCAAGAGTACTCAGTACACAAAATACAGCAGACTAATTGCAACCAGTTCAGACACGTCAAAACCAGTTCAGAAGAGATTTTATTTCATACAAATTAAAGTATGAGCATTAAGTTGTATCTTTTACTACATTTAGCAGAGCTTACTACAGTATCAATACACTAAATGGGTTAACAGTCTTACATGATTAAACAAGCTTTAGTTGGTGAGCAATAACACATTAGAGGCCAGCTGAAACCAGCGTAGACTGCATTAAACATGTCTAGACCAGTTTAGATCTACACGTAGCACTGAATTTTGGATTAACTAAGACAAGAATATGAAAAATCACACTGGTTTATCAAATCTACGAATTGAAGCAGCTGTTTGAATGTTGTAGAGAGAATGTTAAAGTACAGAACCGCAATATCAATCAGGTCTAAATGCTACAACCCGTTCATACTGGTTCAAAACTGTCAGAACCAACATGGACTAAAACTCAGAACTCGTTCAGACTGGTCTAAACTAGCTGAAGCAGGATGATTGCAATGAGTATCATACAGCAATACGACTAGGTGTGGACGGCGTTAACGTATCGTTGAGCGACACATTGGTTAAACGATCCTGTCCGTGGATCAACAGGCTCGAGTTCTCTCCCCCTCCATCCACGCTTCCTGCGTCTGACCTGTAGTGTATCAAAACATACAGTAACTATTAACAAACTTATTATCACCGCGAGGAGAGGCTAGTCATGTGCTGAAGAACAATATTATATATGTAGATTAGGGCTATAAGAAATAAAACTTCAATACTAAACATTAAAAGACAAATCTCACTAGAAAAAAAGCTCCCACAAAATTTAAGACCAAAATCAAAAATTATTACTAGATGTAAAAAACTAAAAATATGTACGTACATACAGTAGACAGATATACAAACTTTTACATTCTTCTAGTCGTAGACAGATAACTCAACAGTTACATCAAAAACTTTAATGGGGCATAACTAGTACACGAAAGAAGCTTAAATTCGAAATTCTTCTAACTATATGGAGAAGTAATACTACAATTTGAAAACTCGGCAAGATGTCAAAAGGTTAAAGTAGAAGCCTGGAATTTCATGCTGCTAGAAACATACATAGCAAACGAATTATCCCTGACACCTTCTTCACTATAAGCAAAGTATTGACTAAGTTATATTTGACAAAGTCAGAATGTTACAGTTGTAGAGGTCACTGACCTGCCCGCTCCATTCCACTCCTGCCTGTCATCATCCTGACTGTAATGAGATCTGAACCTCTTCATGCTCGGCGATGAAGCTGTGAGACAACAACAACAACAATATAACTACTGTGCAACGTTACCACGGGGACCACAGATAACTTATATGTAAGAACAACAACAATACAATTACTGCGCAATGTTACCACAGAGAATAGAGAAAATCTGTCCGAAACAACAACAACAATACAACTATTGCGCAGTGTTACTATAGGGAACACAGAAAATATGTGTGTAAGAAAAACAACAACAACAATACAATTATTGCGCAATGTTACCACAGAGAATAGAGAAAACCTGCGCGAAACAACAAAACTATATAATTATTGCGCAGTGTTACTACAGGGAGCACAGAAAACATGTGTGTTATAACAACAACAACAATACAATTATTGTGCAATGTTACCGAAATACAGTATATAAATGTTTTACTTCTAATACAGATTAAATACTATTAGTATTAAACAAGAGTAAAACGTTCACAAATTCATACAATATTGTAATGTTTTTTAGATTATAGTCACAATTTGATAGGTACAAGATATATTCCTATTCGTATGCTGCTTTGAAGCTCCATAAAGAGCACCGCATCGATTAACGAGTTAATCTCTTCAAAAAGGCTCTGCCTTTTTGCACCCCTTAAAGTAACTTATAGCTTGGGAATAATATGGCCTCTTAAGTGGTTTTCCATTGCCTTCCACAGTTTCACAGTTCCACAATCTTGCTCAGTCGCCTCTTACGACTCACACATTTTATTACTGGTCTATTCTTCAGTGCCTCGGACAAAACACGGGAAAAGACAAAACCAATAATGCCATACCATTTTCAGATGAGTCGTAGCTATGACTAGAGCCCGCATTGCTGTGATTACTGCCGGAGCTGTGTGGTTGTTGTTGTCTCGAGGCGTGATGTTGTTTTAACTTTTTTCTCTTGGTGTGGGTAGCGTAGTTGTCTCTAGCACTCCACCCTGGGTACATCTTCATGTGCAGCTCTTTCTCTTTCCTCGCCATCTCGTAATATTTAGACTGTTCACTGCGGTCCAGCGAGTGCCACTACAATCAATACGTCCATCGATCAATCAATTAATTAATTCATCAATCACTTAATCAGTTAATTATATCATTAATTAATCAATGATTTTTTACGTAAGAGAAATAAAATGAAGCAATTCATTGAATTGACAATACTATATGAGCAAATTAGGCCTATTAAATATTCTTTACAGCATATCAATTTGTCAGGAGTAGAACACAAAAGCCAATGTAATTCCTAATTTGATTCGAGCTTACATAACTTTATTCTACAGAAAGCAGCGTAGTGGTTACTGATAGCATAGAAATCTACTACCTGATACTAGCCTTAACATTAAACTGAGAGAAATCACAATACGGGAACAGTAAAAACTACAGATCTAACAAGAAGATATTTTAAGCCCGACTCTTCAGCAATTGTTTAATCAACTGCCCCATAGACCCTACCGATGTGACGTCATATAAGAGCCACATACTGGGCAGGAACACAGACTTACATGCACTGTTGTGTGAAGTTTCACTGCGGTAATAAGCGCCACTTTCAATGGATAAACAAACAAATACTTACACGCCTGCCTAGTATCTGATTGATGGCGGCAGATTCTTTTAATGAGCATTCCTCAATAACACTTTGTCGCATCTCTTTCATAAATATCATGAAGGCATTCAACGGTTTCTTAATCATCGATTTCTTTGATTGGGCCGGCCCATGGGGGGTCGAGTGATGGTAGGGGCTGTGCCCCTGACCCGATCCCCCGTTCAGCCGAGAGTGGGGCGAGTCCAGGTGTCGAGATAGAAAGAACGGCTGCTCCCTGCGAGAACACAATCCATCAATCAATCAATAAAACAATAAATAAAACAATCAAACGCTCTCTCACTCACTCATTCGCTTAAGCACAGAATCGCTCACTCACTCATTCGTTCATTCACTCAATCGCTCACTCTCATTCGCTCACGCACTCATTCGCTCACACACTCAATTGCTCACTCACTCACTCAATTGTTCACTCATTCGCTCACTCACTCAATTACTCGTTCGCTCACTCACTCATTCGTTCACTCAATTGTGCACTCACTCATTCGCTCATTCCCTCTTTCACTCATTCCCTCTTTCGCTCACTCACTCATTCCCACAACAGTTCTGCCGATTAGTTACTCATGTAATTATTCACTCAATCAAGTGCAAGAGTAGTTTTTACAAGGGCCACTCTGCCGCTTTGTTCTCAAGTCTCAAGCTGATAAAAGTAGAATTCATCAATATTTCATTAATATTTGATCAACATTTCTAAACACATCAAGCTGTAAAATACACAGACCTAGACGACGAATGATCAATGGGATGCTCTGAGAACGGTGAGAGATCGTGAGGTAACGACGAGGGGGGCCCGGGTGTGACCACGGCAGGGTGAGACACTCCAGGCAGCAGGCCTGGGGCCCCTAGCCACGACAGGGGGGAAGGGGGCGGGTAGGGTCGGAATGTCGAGCCTCCCCTGAAAATAGAAAAAAAAATATAGAGATGTTTTTACAATTTATTTAGAGTTTTCACTCGCCAGTGTCTGGCCATTTTCTAATTTGAAAATATTCAATTGCATGGTTACCAACGGTTTTACTGTAATTGGTAATATAATGGAAATTTTGTACATTTCAGACGCAAGTAGACTCTGCTATAGCTACTAATTATGGTATTACCGAACAGAGCCATGGCTCTTTTATGGTAGCCTCTTTTGTACTGTTATTTGTTTATCTAACTACACGCACGTTCCAATTGTTTGTATAATCTGTGCTGTGAAGAAAAAATAAACGAAACGATGAGTAGTAGAGGTTTGAAAAATAAAATAAAATACAGCATAAAAATAAACGATTAGTCTGACGACAATGCCACCTCGCAATTAAGTTACTTTAGAAATTTTTTATACAATAGGGTAAGTGTAAATAGCAGTGTGGGGTTTAGAAAAATAAAAATTTCAAAATCGTAATAATAATGAGGCAGGAGAAGGAGCAGAGTTGGATTCGGCATGAAAAAGCATTTCTGCGGCAACGACCGTCAATAGCACTCCAGCAATGCCGCCTGACTCCGCTATACTATAGTCTCCTATGATATCGTCTGCTATGATATCGTGTGCTATGCTATTGTCTGCTATGATATTGTCGGCTATGATAATGTAAGCCATGCTAATGTACTGCTATGATATTGTCTTCGATGATACTGACTGCCATGATATTGTCTGCTACGATATTTATTGTCTTCCATGATATTGTTGGCTATAATATAGTCTGCGATGATATTGTCTACTATATTACTGTCTGCTGCCTACATGCCTAATACAGCTCAGAATGCAGAGGATTTATTTTTAGTTCTACTTTTTAAACATTTTAATTAAATAACATCTCATTTGAATTTTTATTATCAGGATCTCTTACTGTCCAATGTATAATTAACAGCAATAATAATTATATAATAATTAAAATAATACTACTACTATTACTACTACTACTACTACTACTAATAATAATAATAATAATAGCATAATAGTAATGATACTAGTAATAATAATAATAACAGTAATAATAATACTAATAATAATAACTTAAATTATAATTATATTATATAGGCCTACTAATAATAGTCAAGGCTTACCATGCACTTATTAAATCACTAATGATGTGAGTGAAAATACATAAAGGATCTACTGTATGCTATAGATGAAAGGATTTAAAGCAGTTGTAATTAATAGTAAGCACAACCAAAATCACATTAGCTAATTCTCATCAACAAAATATAGAAACAATTTTTTAGATAACGCAATGCTAATAGTTGCAGGAGTCACTGGACTCAGATTTGTTATATTCAGCCGCAGCTCAGAGCAGTACCAGCAGCGGCACTATCAGCAGTACCAGCAGCAGTACTATCAGCAGTACCAGCAGCAGTACTAGCAGTGGTACTATCAGCAGTACCAGCAGCAGTACTATCAGCAGTACCAGCAGCGATACCAGCAGTGGTACAAGCAGCGGTACTATTAGCAGTACCAGCAGCAGTGCTAGCATTGGTACTAGCAGCGGTACTAGCAGCTGTACCAGCAGCAGTACTAGCAGTGGTACTAGCAGCAGTACCAGCAGCAGCACAGTGCAGTACCAGCAGCACAGTGCAGTACCAGCAGCACAGTGCAGTACCAGCAGCAGCACAGTGCAGTACCAGCAGCAGCACAGAGCAGTATCAGCAGTGGCACTAGAAACAGCACAGAGCAGTACCAGCAGCCTAGCAGCAGTATCAGCAGCGGTACTAGCAGCAGCACAGAGCAGCAGTACCAGCAGTATTACCAGCAGTGGTACTAGTAGAAGTAGCAGCTACAGTAGCACAGAGCAGTACCTGCAGCAGTACCAGCAGCACAAATCACTGAGAGCCTTAGCATCATCAGCAGTAGTAGCACAGACCTGCAGCAGCAACAGCAGCACAGAGCATTACCTGCAGCAGCAGCAGTTGTAGCAACAGCAGCAACAGGAGCACAGAGCAGTACCTGCAGCAGCAACAGCAGCACAGAGCAGTACTTGCAGCACAAATCACTGAGAGCCTTAGCATCATCAGCAGTAGTAGCACAGACCTGTAGCAGCAACAGCAGCACAGAGCATTACCTGCAGCAGCAGCAGTTGTAGCAACAGCAGAAACAGTAGCACAGAGCATTAACTGCAGCAGCAACAGCAGCACAGAGCATTACCTGCAGCAGCAACAGCAGCACAGAGCAGTACCTGCAGCAGTAGCAGCAACAGCAACAGTAGCACAGAGCAGTACCAGCAGTAGCAGCAGTTTATTTATTTATTTATCATACGCACATGATATCACAATTGGCATACACAATAGACAGTTAGAGCGCATGAACGGAAATAAAGGCCCACAAGTGGCACTTACATATTACGAATTTAAATAAAATAAAAATTACAAATATTTCCATTAATTATTAATTAGGTTCAATAAAATCGTTAGTGTAGGCCATAATTAGTTGTAGCAACAGCAGCAGCAGCAACAGTAGCACAGAGCAGTACCAGCAGTAACAGCAACAACAGCACAGACCAGTACCAGCAATAGCAGCAGCAGCAGAAACAGCAGCAGTAGCAACAGCATCAGTGACGTTCGCATGAATTGAGAAATTAGCGTATCGTCGTGTCTCTGTGAGAATTGCAAGAAGAAAAAACTCCGAGACTTCGTGCTCGCTTTCCTTTGATCAGCGGAACAGGGAATTACAGAGTGCGCGTTAGCGCCGAGTAGAGAGAGGGTGGTGTAGCGGGTGGAGTAGAGGGTGAGGTAAAGGGTGGAGTAGAGAAAGGGTGGCGTAGAGAAAGGGTGGAGTATATGATGAAGTAGAGAGTGGAGTAAAGGAAAGAGTAGATGATGGTCATTAGGGTGATCTGAGGGAGAGAGAGAGAGAGAGAGAGAGAGAGAGAGAGAGAGAGAGAGCGAGAGAGAGCGAGAGAAATAGAGAGAGAGAGAGAGAGAGAGAGAGTAACGATAGATAGAGGATGAAAGAGAAATTAACAGAATGCAAGAAAGAACGAGTGAGGAAAAGAAAAAAGCTCGAGTGATGGTGAGAGAGACAGGGACAGAGCTGGATAACTTCGATAGGAGTAAGGAGAATAAAAGAGAGGAAAAACTGACAGTATTCCATAAACATCAACAACACTTAGAGCACTGCAGTCGCCAACAACAACAAAGAGCATTGTGGGATTAAAGCTAACCAAACAAAAACAACAACAACAACAAAGATCATTGTGGGGTCAAAGCTAAGTCATCAACAACAATAATAGCAACAAGATAGAGCATTGTGGAATCAAAGCTGAGTCAACAATAACAACAACAACAGAGATCATTGTGGGATCAAAGCTAAGTTAGCAATAACAACATAGCTAAGTCTAGTTAACAATAACAACATAGCTAAGTCAACAGCAACAAACAACAACAAGGAGCACTGTAGAATCAAAGTCGACGAAAATACAAAACGGAGGAGCAAACTGGCGAAAATCCAATATCTAGAAATTCAGTTTAAGTTTTTAAAACACTTCTAGTCAATACGTGACCTTTTGAACCGAATACGACGACAACAGATGAAATTTTTCGGACACATTATGCGGAACAAAATAGTTGAAAATACCGTAGTGACAGAAATAATAGAAAGAAAAAGATGCAAGGGTCGACAACGAATGACGTTTATTAAGAGTCTTAGCAAATGGATACAGTTAACTGAAACAGAGATGAGAAGTTTATACTACTATTTTATGTCAGTACCATTACTGAAGTTACTATCAGAAACAGATCCAAACTGGACTCAACGGCATTGCTTCATTTGGTCTACTGAAATCGCGTAATATACACTCTCTCTCTCAATACGGTGACACGCATCACAGTGATTTTCCTACGTATATTTCATTTCCGTTATAAATGGAACTCCACGGAGCTATAAGCACTAGTGGCACAATAAGACAGTGAATTCCTGTATCTACGTATCACTACACACAGTGCAAGCAGGTATCGAACGAGATCAAGGAGCTGTAAGGAGAGCTAAACGGGGAGGGTGGGAATAAAAAGGTAGATGTAAAGGAAGTTATTCCATGGGGAAAGCAGGCAGATAGGAGGAATTGAGAAATGTTTAGTGACAGGAGACTGGTCTACTGCTGCATCAGCAGCTAGCTACTGCAGCAGCAGCTTGAGACAGCAGTTACTCTGCTTTTTAGCTGTTGAAGCTGCCGCAGCGTGTTCTGCTACAGTAGTTGATTTTTTATTAACTACTTCTCTTACAGCCGCTGTACGTAATTAGAGTCTAATATTTAACATGGTTAGTTATAAAAAGATATAGATTAGAAATTCTCTCACAGTTTTATGATCTGGAAATAATTTAAATATCTATTTCAACTCAAATCAGCGACACAGAAGAACTTTTAATTCAAAACAAACCATAAAAAACCACAAATGGCATTAGTATAACAGCAAGGGTTACACTACAGCCTATGAAAGGATGATTTAAGCATCTCTCTCAGTCCTAAGAATCTCCAGGAGAAAGATCTAATGGTACAGGATAGGACTAAGATCTAGGAGAAATATCTAATGGTACAGGATAGGACTAAGATCTAGGAGAAATATCTAATGGTACAGGATAGGACTAAGATCTAGGAGAAATATCTAATGGGACAGGATAGGACTAAGATCTAGGAGAAATATCTAATGGTACAGGATAGGACTAAGATCTAGGAGAAATATCTAATGGTACAGGATAGGACTAAGATCTAGGAGAAATATCTAATGGTACAGGATAGGACTAAGATCTAGGAGAAAGATCAAATGGGAGAGAATAGGAATAAGATCAGGTGGCGGTTCATGATCAGGAAGAAATGACGGGTACTAAGATGTATTTAAGAGATCAAAGCTCTCGCTGACCATCCATCCCCTAATGTCATTCTGTCCCTCTCCACACACCCTCTCCATCACATTTACCTACTAGTAGAGACCAGTATCTCTTAAAATTAAAACCACAGAACTTCTTCCTAATAAATAACTATTGGGTTTCCGTTTCGATCTTCAAAATGAATAAAAATGTTTAAATAAACACAAGTGAAACTGTGTCATATTAATGTCAACTTAAGAATAAAAGATGCTATTTTCTTTTCTTAGAAAATTTAGAGCCCAGTAAAAATAATGATATAATTGACCGTTTCATAATTAAGAGGAAAAGTAAAGAAGAGGATGTAGTTAGGATAGGGCAAATATAGAACTCCGTTAACTGCTGCTAAGACAACCACGCCACCGAATCAGCTATTAAACACTGGTGAGTCTAGTAAGTGTTGCTGTATCAGTTTTCCTCTCAATTCGTGTGTGTGTGTGTGTGTGTGTGTGTGTGTGTGTGTGTGTGTGTGTGTGTGTGTGCCTGTGTGACGGACAGAATGGTACCTGTGCAGCAGTGCATGCACGCGAGAAAGAGGGTAAGGGGATTAGCTAATAAATAATTGAAGTAGAGATAGTCCTGTGATCTGGTTGGGATTTTACTTCATTTTAACTCAACCTTCTTCAAACCGACAATCTCATGAATAGACACAACCAGTGCGACCAAGTCAAACACACACACGCACACACACACGCACACACAAAACACACAAACTGACAACTAAAGCAAAATAGAGTTGAGCATCAAGTTATTAGCCTATAAACTATGTCTTAGATGAGTACAGAATCTGAACCTTGCATTTATGGAAAGCAAACTAAACGCGTTAGTCACTTGAAAATTATCTTTAAGAACCTGATGGTTTTAGAGGACACTGACACACAGACCAACTACAAGCGATACTCCAATGCTCCTATATAAACGTCCCACTGCATAGAAGTCTTAACTAGTGTTGGGTGCGATTTCAAATCACTTGATTTAAGATCACTAAATCATATCAAAATCATGATTTTGATTTATAAAATATTTCACGAGAGTGATTTTACGTTTATCAATTTGATAATTCGAGTCCTTTCTTATAGCCAGGATTGCAAGTACATTATGCAAGTCCAGTTTATAAATTATATTATTGCTAAGTACAAGATTTCAATTATCGTATGAAAATGAAATGAGAGTTGTACAATTGGTAACCCTATTGAATGAATGTTTACTGCGGATATCTTTCGAATTTAATTAAGTCGTTGCTGTCTTGCGATTTCAAAGCATTTTCTCAACGCCTGTGATTTTAAAATAATTTTTTAAAACTAAAGAGAACTAATTTTGAATTTAAAATCATTTTTGTCTGATGATTTGCTTTGATTTTAAATCTTTAAAAAATGATTTTACCCAACACCGGTCAAGGCATAGATTAAAACAGCCAGCCACGAAACACAGCAGTAGCTAAGTTAGTCACCTCTTTACTTTATGAACACGTGCAAAATAGCAAAGAGAAATTATGTGCAATATTTTTATTCACGTTATGCACGATTTAGTTTAATAATGTAACCACGGTGGAATAAGGCTGCACATGAACAGTTAGTCACTGTTACAAATCTGAATGCCAAAAGTATAGCCCCCAGAATAGGATATGATAAGACAATAGAATAACACAACAAACAGCGGATCCGCTCTCTCTCTCTCTCTCCCATTCTCTCATTCCCTCAATACGCCCGTGTTGTCTTAGAGATTTCTACAGGCTCTCATTAGGCGCTATCAATGGAATTAACGACCATACCGCATTGTCTTCACAATCATTCAACTTTGTTCACTGAAAGCCTAAAGGTTTAGTGACTAATTATTAAAATTTTGGTTAACGTGTAAAAGTCAGAGACTCATTTAAATTAGAATTATAGCTCTAGAAAAATATAGTGCCTTCAGTGAACTAATGAATTCATTAAAGTTACATTATCATCATAAATGCAATTGTAACTCTCTCTCTCTCTCTCTCTCTCTCTCTCTCTCTCTCTCTCTCTCATAGTATAACAAATTCAGACTCACGGTGCATATTCAAGCTAGCTATTCACTTCTAAATTCTACAAAGAGCACCCATCGACCAATAGGTTAATCTCAAGACAAAAGCTATGCCTTTAATAAACCTTAATTTAACCGTCAGATAGGGACCAAACTGACTTCTGAGGAGGTTTCTCGTTGCCTTCCACATTTGATGTTTAGCATTATACTATTTATAACTAGGATTGCTTAGTTAAAATTATAATAGGAAGAGTTTCTACTATTCATTTGTTCTCCATAACAGGAATAAAATAGTCTATAAACTCTAAAATGTTTAAATAACTTCTTTCAATTTAAATTTCAATTAATCATTAAGAAGTTAACGTCCGGTCTCTATCATATAACAATGTTAGAGACGTCGTAAGCAGACTCTGCACTAACAGACGACAAAGCATCACAATATATGCAGATTTCCGATTTTTTTTCACTTTATCGGTTTACATTAAAATACATATAAAATAGCTGTATTTTTGTACCAATAATCTATTTTCAAAAAAAGAGATCATGGGCAAAAGAGTTAATATATCTTTGGAAATTTATATATACGTTGCACGACTCAAATATGACTCCAAATATGAAGTTCAAAGGATGATCGAGTGATCGATCAGGCACAGGGCTTTATGATCATTGCTCTTCACATTTCTGCGAAACAAGCTTTAACATTACACTCAATTGACGCTATACTGTCTACAATCAACTATAGTATAATTCAATATACTCCGCAAGCAAAGTGTTTAGCGGGTAAAGTCCTGGCTTAGAGCTATAGCACCTATAACATAATGCAGCACAGGACCTAGAGCGAAAAGTTTAGACAAAGCTGGTAAAGTAAATTAGGGCATCAGAACTCATCGCTGCTTAGAGCTATAGCACCTATAACATAATGCAGCATAGGACCTAGAGCGAAAAGTTTAGACAAAGCTGGTAAAGTAAATTAGGGCATCAGAACTCATCGCTGAGTCCTTTCTTACTCTTTTATACAACAGTCTACAGGCTCAAACAAAACGATAGAAGGAAAATCCTTCAAGCCATCAAACTATTTAAGTGCGAAATTCGCCTGAAAACTGTTTGCTCCTCTTGAAAAAACCCAAGGCTATACGTGACATATGAACTTCTGAAGTCAAAAGTTTCAGCCATATTCATTCATCAATACCTCGATCATTCATTAATCAGGTAACAGTAGACTAAGACACAACAACTGTATATTACTTTCTAGAAGAGACAAGGACTATAGCTTAAAGGCTTGCATTATTCACAATTAATCCATAACCCACGATTCCATCAACTGTACAATGAAACCCTGGACCTGTATTATAACTTCCTTTGACATTCCAATGTTTTTATTCAATAGCAGCAGCACAATAACTTTAGCAATATCAATAACTGTACATACAAACTATTACAATAAGCTTAAGCTTTTAAAAAGGATTGCTACAAGGCAATAAATATAGTAAAATAATTTTTTAAAGTAAAATGTTTACTTAAATTCTATGCAAAATATATGCTGCTTCAGGACATCAAATACTAGCATATCCTAGAATTATTTCAAAGCGGACACTAGTTCTGTAAAACTAATCAGGTCAGCCATTTCAAATCTACAACCGTGGTAAGTTTTTGATAGCATGACCAGACAGTATATCATAAACCGATAAATAACTAATAAATATCACAATTACTACATATTAATTATTAATTCAATATAGTAATGCTCGCAATAAGTGCCAATGTCGAAGGTCAATAATTTTAATTAACTTACTAAGACATAAGGCTATTACATATTAATTAGCCTTATGTCTTAATTTATAATATATAAATAAATATTATTTCCTACGAGGAAAAGAAGATGAGAGACTAAAAAATAAAGAGGCATTATAGTGAAATGAATCAACTATATTGATTGATATCTATCACTATTAATACCACATGCTTAAACCGTTAGACAGTTTAAACCATATACAGTATAACCAGTCCAGTGAACGTCCAAGATTTTTACTCTCAGATCAGCACGGCTGGGATTCAAACCCACCTGGGTTTAATTCACCTTCGGATCTGTCATTTAAATTACGATGACATTACCCCTACGCTATTGAGGCAGACTAAGAACAATACAAAACAATATATATAGATGAGAAGGACACAGTAGTAACTATCAGGAAAAGAAGAAGAGAAATAAAGAACACTACAAACCACTGTAGATGAGAAGGACACAGTAGTAACTATTAGGACAAGAAGTAGAGAAATAAAGAACACTACAAACCACTGTAGGTGAGAAAGACACAGTAGTAACAATCATGAAAAGAAGAAGAGAAATAAAGAGCACTACAAACCACTGTAGATGGGAAAGCTCAGGCGGATAGAGACCAGCGGCGGCGGCTGCAGCAGCGGCAGGGTGTAAACCGTAGAGTGGATGCCGCGCTAACCCTGCAAACAATCAATCGATCAATCAATAAATCAATCAATCAATTAATCAATAAGCAAGAAATTATTATCAGTCCTATATATAAGGTCATATAAGGTCAGGTATAAACCATAAAATGGATGCCGTTTCAACATGAAACTGTTTGTTGCACCAATCAATCAATCAATTATAATTAGTTCTACAAGCAGCAGTTGGATATAAAAACAGAGTGTGCCGAGCTAAGCCTATAGCAATCAATTAATTAATCAATCAATTAATTAACTAACAAATCAATGAACAAATAAATCAAACATAAATAAATAAATATATATAAAGCCTATATACAGAGGATATATATAATATGATATCCATATGATATTAACGATGGTGGAATGAATTCAGTAATTATGTTTTGCAAAGTTATAATACTATTCGGAACACAGAAAAACAATTTCAAACTTTAAAAAATAAATTTCATATTAGAAAATATATTAAAAGCTACAATTAATTTTAAAGTCAGATATCTTACTTATTTTAAAATTTTACTAAATATACTGGATGTACATAAACTATTATATTATATTTAGAAAATATCTATATACAACAAAATATAAAACTAATAATTGGATTTCTTTAAACCATTTAGACAAATAAGATGGTTTATAAAGTAATAAAAATCTACAGCAAAAAGTTATCACGTGGGTTGATCCGCTATGACAGAATACCATACAAATAATCCCCATCTGAATTCCAGACATTTATCAATGCTTTTATTAGAATCTAAACACTCCATACAAAAATGGTTTTAACTTCCAATGTATTTATCTGGGTCCCAGCTCTCTGCTAGAATAGCTCCGGCCGTTTATAAATGAATTTAACGCCCTTTCACCATCAACAGATCAAAGGCCATTACTATAAAGATGGAATCTTTAAACGTAGGAAGCTTTGCATCACATATTTCTATAAGAACACCGTCAAATAGAAGATCGGAGACAAATAATTAATTAATTCATGCGAAGGTGTTTAGCAAGGTCGGTAGAGTTTTCATAAAATTATCAGAACTGGATTCATGGTGAATCTCAGGTCAATCCAGCAGCGAATAGATTCCATAACGATGTAAGATATTACCTAAATCTGTGCTTATTGTTGTGGATAATGACAACACTAGTTAAAAATAATAAAATACACAAAAACAAAAATTTGAGAGACAACATCTAAAAAGTAACAGCTGTCAAGTTGATTATATATAACAATAAAATAAGCAATTATATAAATACTATAAATGATCAGCAGTCCATAGAACAAATCAACAAACTAACTATTGTCCTTTACATTTTAAAGAAGTTGTATGAGAAAAATTATTTTCTTAACAGTAGTGGCACCATGACAGTATCTCAACAAAATTACGTTCTGGTTTTAAATTATCAAATTTGTAACTATTAGATATTCAGAGTAAGTGTAATAGTGCAGACCTGATTTCAAGTCTAGATGTAACGGTGATATGCCCATATGAGCAGGTGGGGGCCCTAATGAGTCCCATAGGCCTAGTCCTGGATGAGCCCCAAACAGCTTACCCTGTCAAATATATAAATAGTAAAGGTTAGCGTCCGTTTCCTCATACAAGGAAGATGTCAGGGACGTCAACAACACCAATAGTACACACTGTGCACGGAAAAATAGAGGCAAAGAATAGCAAGTAATAGCAAGTAATAGAATATTAAGTAATTGTAATTTACTACAATAATAACAATAAAAATAAAAATAATAATAATAATAATAATAAAGGTTTAACGTCCGTTTCCCCATCCAAGGATGATGACCGAGACGTCCCAACAGCATACATCACTACAGATCAATAGTAATAGGATAGTAACTAGTAGTAAATAATTGTGTTGTCACATGTCAACAAAAGATACTCAGTAGAATATCCAAAACAGCTATTACAATACAGTTAATACAATACATTAATACAATACAGTTAATACAATACATTAATACTATACAGTTAATACGATACAGTTAAAACGATACAGTTAAAACGATACAGTTAATACGATACAGTTAATACGATACAGTTAATACGATACAGTTAATACGATACAGTTAATACGATACAGTTAATGCAATACAGTTAATGCAATACATTAATACAATACAGTTAATACAATACATTAATACTATACAGTTAATACGATACAGTTAATATGATACAGTTAATGCAATACATTAATACAATACAGTTAATACAATACATTAATACAATCCAGTTAATACAATACATTAATACTATACAGTTAAAACGATACAGTTAATACAATACAGTTAATACGATACAGTTAATACGATACAGTTAATACGATACAGTTAATACGATACAGTTAATGCAATACAGCTAATGCAATACAGTTAATACAATACAGTTAATATAATACAGAAGTGCCGTTCAATTACAAAAGAGATACATTTCAGTTACAGACTTGTGTACAAAACAAATCATAAGACTGAGTCCAATTTTATTAATTTAATTGTAAGACCAACATGAAGTGTTAAGTTCAATTCAAACACAGGTGATCTACAATGCATTTATAGCATTTGAGAGCATTCGAGGAAGAGGATGTAATATAGCAGAATTTACAGATCTAGCAAATCACCCAGATGCCAATTAACGCCACAACATCATCAACGGTATTAGCAATATATGTGTAGACTACACGTACTATTACACATATTATTAGAAATCAAACACGCGTAGAAATTGTCAATACTAATGATGCTCAGATAAAGTTAGGGGGACAATAAAGAAGCTAAAAATAAATGTCTCAGTGGATAGAAACACAAGCAACCTGTAGAATGCGCCCATACAATGGAAACAAGATTATTGCCAACTTTCTCTTTTCTATAATATTCCCATTACACCGCAACCATACAAATATTCCTTTACTATTCAAGACGCACTAATGACTACAACCGACGATTCTAATATCACCACCATGGATCTTAAATACGCTGATCGCAGTGATTTACCAAAAACCGCTTATCTTCGAGTTACTGCGACGATACAGCTTCTTCATGTATAAAAAGCTTTAGCTGAAACTAGAATAATAGATTAAAAGCATAATCTGAAATTGTTAATATCAATTCTTATATTTATAATAGTAATTATTATTTTGATATCTTGTGTATGTCTGGAACAGACATACACAAGATATCAAAACAGCTGATCACTTTAACTCCATCCCATATAACCTCCTGGATTGCTACTTTAGTTAGAATTTTAACCTACTGTAGAATATTCTTTTTACTGTGTTAATTATTGGCTAACAGCTCTTATAAATATAGACTTTAGCTGCAATTCTTTATTAGTACCTATGACAACCCATTATATTTAGAATTTAAAATCGTAGAATATACTAGATGACATTTGCATTATTGCACATTATATACTATCTCATATAACCATTTTATAGTGATATTGAAATAGTTATTCATACATTGTCTAGTCTTTATCTTTAACAATATCAAACCACTCTTCTACAAGTTATTTTTTATTTATACAGGTTACAGTGCGTTACTTAGAAACTGCTTTTCTATTTAAACACAAATCTCTCTTTTTTACTAGTATTTTAATTAATGTTAAAAGAGACCTGTATAAATGTGCTAATATTTACTGATTATAATATTCATAGCAATGTAAATATCAGCATTGTCAAACAAGAACAATTAGAGAATTACAACATCAAGATATGAGAGACAGAGGTAAGCGTATCAATACAGATATACCTAGGAGAAGACGGGAGAAAATACCATGCACGACAGGGACACTAAGGACCTGGAAAGCGAGTTACAATGCTGAAGCAGCAGAGAGGAGGAACGAGAGTAGGAGAAAAGATGAAAGACTTGAGTATCGTAATTGATCTTCACTAACACACACTCAGCATATAACTCACCCCATAACCCCCTCACTTCATCAGACTACTTCTACAATGAAGGTTTGGACACTAGCAGTGGTTGTCATTTCCAATATCCCTCCCTCCCCCCCCCTCTCTCACACACACACAGAAACACACATAAACGTCTATATTAATTTTACCTCTATGAATGTATATATGATTTTCCATATAAGTCTGTAACTACTACTCTCTCTCTCTCTCTCTCTCTCTCGTCCAATTTATCGTTAACAGCATCTCTTTCTATCTTCAGAAGTATCTATCTTTATTGAGACTCATCCATGCTCATATCATAATATGGAAAGGAATAGTTTTGCTGACAAATATTACAAATGAAGAAGCTCCGATTATTACAACAGAAGGATTGAGAATTACTCTAATATAGAGTTAATATAAATGTTATAAGAAATAGAGAGAATAGAATGCGACACACTACAGTTGGGTAGCTGAAAGATATAACAGAAGGAAAAGAATGCAAGGAAAAAGGGTTAGAGACAGACAGAGACAGGGGATGAAGAAACAAATTCCTATATAGAGATGAAAAGAATAGGTGTTGATGGAAATGGTGAAGAGTTATACGCCATGGACTTGCCGATCTATTGTATTAAGTTTTTAAATCTAACACCAAATCCATATATAATCATTAATTAAACGATCAATATTTAACATAACAATACGATAAAAAACATAATTTTAAACAGCTGATGATAAGTACATGTACATATATAGATATGTATATAAAAAGATTATAAATGCATTACAGTATATATGTATAATAGTTGCATATAAATGATAATGGTCTTACACATTTACAAAATTAGCAAAGTATACATTTATTTCAGTTTACAATGAATTTAAGTCTGATCAATCCGGCTAGCAAACTAGATAGAGCTCAGAACTAGGAAAAATATTAAGTTAATAAAGTCAGTCCACAAAAAGATAAAAACAAAAATCAAGGTCTACTTACCGGACTAGTTAAGGATGTTCCATTGGTGAATGGTGGATAAGGTGGAATAAATGGGTAGCCAAACGGAAATCGATCTGCCAATAAACTTTCAGCCTTAACTGAAAATATAAAAAAAGATTACTATAATACATTGGGGCTATATAATAATAGAGTGTTAATATGTTATAACAGCATATGCGAAAATTGCAAATATATAAATCTTCTTCAGTGCAATGTCTAGTGGAAGATTCAAGGTACATATTCATAGTCAAAGTCTGTTTTCTCGCTTCATAAGAGCACTCCTTAGATCAACAAGTTAATCCTTTCACAAAGTCTATGCCTTATCCATACCTTCTGTCGACTATAACTTTGGAAAAGTATGGCTTCTGAGATGGTTTCCCGTTGCCTTCCTCAGTTAGATGGAAATAATAATAATATATAATTAAGATTAAAAAATAAAATAAGATAATAATCCATATAATAAGATACAAAAATATCCAGGAACATATCTAAACACATTCCTCCAACAAGCGTTACATTTCTAAGTCATATTTCTTATACATATCTTCTTAGTTGGCTTATCTCTCGCTCTCTTAGAGTAATGCATACTGGCAGGTCCATGGTACATAACGCCTCCACTCTTCTCCGTCTCTGCCTTCCTCTTCATTTCCACATATGAGTGGGTCTTTAAATCATCTAACATACCTAATCTCGGCCTGCCCCTGCCTCTTTTTCCTTCCATTCTACTTCTATGACCTCTTTTAATAGACCTTCCCCCCTTAGAATGTGTCCTATCCATCTCTTCTTCCTATTTCTTAATACATTTATCAACTGTCTATCTGTGCCAACTCTCTCCAGGACTTCCTCATTTGTAATCTTTTGGGTCCAGCTAATCCTCTCCATTCTTCTCCAAATCCACATTCCAATGCCTCCAGTTTCCTAGTATCTTCCTTCTTTAAGGTCCATGTTTCACACCCATACAATAGCGTGGTCCAGGCCAAAGTTTTCACTATCTTTATCGTTGTGTCTTTCTTTTGACTTTTTGTTAATAGTTCTTTTCTACTACCAAAGACCGCTTTTGCTTGTGCAATCTTACTGCATATTTCCATCTCACATTTCCCATCATCGGTTATAGTATGACCCAAATATTTGAAACTCCTTACCTGTTCCAATTTCGTACCATTTATTGTGATATTAACTTCACCTTTATTATTGGGCACTCTCGTAACCTTGGTCTTTTTTATATTAATCTTCATGCCATATCTCAAAGCCGTATCATTCAGCCTATCCATTATCTTCTGCAATCCAATCTCGCTGCCCGCTACCATTCCCTGGTCATCTGCAAATCGTACATCTTGTAACAAATTCCCTCCTACTTTTATTCCTTCTTCCAAGTCTTCTATGGCTTCATCCATCATTGCCTCAGCGTAAATGTTAAACAGCAAAAATAAAGTTGGCATATATGAATTTAAAAAGGTAAAATTAATAATTATTACTCCAAATGAGCATAAAAATGCAGTGGTGTCTCTCAAGGTAGCCTTCTCAAATCCATAGTAGTTCTAATCTATATATAAACGACATGTTTAATAGTTGTCCTGACTCCTAATACCAACACCCTTTTCCTTTTCGCAGATGATGCAAAACTCTTTTCATGCATACTGAACGTGACTCCCTATGGACAACTAAATTTCAATCATCCTTCACTGGGCCAAAGAATGGCTAAAGGAGCTTGCTTGCAACAAATACCTGTAATATCTTTTTTCAATAGTAGAGGTCAACTAATTGAATATAACTACCAACTAAGGTCTGATTCTAAGAGCAAACGAGGTTGTAGACTTAAGATATTCACAAAACCTTCTTTTTCCTTACATACCCAGTCCCTGTGCAGTAAGACACACAAAACTTAGATGTATAAGCATATCAATGCAACAATCTACCTCCCAACACAGTAAATGATCCTCCAAGTAAATTCCAATAAGAAAAGGCTAACCAAACTGATCTGCTCAAGTTTATGAGAAACTGCTACATGTTCTGACTTTATATTTTAACTTAAGGTAATGACTACTAATAACATTGAAGGGAAAAGGAGGAAATAACAAAAACAACAACCATAAGAAAGGAAACTCTACTGCACATGCGTATAACATTTGTGCAACTATACAGAAAGTTAAAAAACGTATTGCTCGTTACATTTTATGGTAGTGAATTTTTTGCTGTTTTTATAAATATTTTAATTCATCTAATGTGTATGAAGTACTTTTTGATGATTTTATTTAAGGACCCTAACTAATAGTAATTTCTCTTAACGATTAATATAGTGGTTATTCCTTTAAATATTCTTTTCCGAATACGTTACAAGTGTCTTATCAAGGCCTTTAGTGCTGTTCATGTACTTTCATTCTTCTATTGTTGCATATTTATATCTCATGCCATTGATGAATGAATAAATAAACAGTAAACAGAAATAATATATCAACATCTATACTAATTTTAAAATGTGCATATTATATAATATATTATCTATATATATATATATATATATATATATATATATATATATATGTATATATATATATATATATATATATATACATATATATATATATATATATATTTATTTATTTATTTATTTACTTATATACATGCACGCACATTTTAAGTTAGCATATATATATTTTTTTTACAAAATTTCATACATTAGGTAGAGATTGCAATTTACAGTAAAAAATAATTACCCTCTACAGATTCTGCACAAAATTTGACTAATGTCTGTGTTTACTAGTGAGATAATCAACTGCTTAACCTCAATAGTTGTGTAAATTACTGATCAGTCACCATTTGACATTCTGTAAGCAGGAACCACTGTTTAAGATAATGCGCTGCTAAGCACCTCTTTACGGACGTTACGCCTCTGTTTTGTTAATCAACTGTTTATGAAAAAATACTCAGTTTAACTAAGTATTAACACTTTCACAAAATACATATTAGCATAAAACTAAAGCACAGTTTTGGAGACTTACTTCCAGAAAATAGACTGAGTGGATTGTCTGCAGTGGAATATCTCTTTCTGTCCTCTATATCTGAACTCTTTCCCTGATATCGTACAATACATATTTAATTACTATCAAATATGTAAACTAGTAATATCAAAAAAAAATGTAATCGTAAAGTACCTGTCTCTCTAGTGTTCTGCTAAGTGGCAGGTCCAAGGTACATATTCTTACTCACATGCTGCTTTTAAAGCTCCATAAAGAGCACACCATCGATTAACGAGTTAATTCCTTCACAAATAGCTATGCCTTAATCAACCCTTACTGTAGCCCATAGCTTGAGAATAACATGGCTTCTGAGGTGGTTATGGTGATCTTGAACTAATAAACTAGTAATTTGAAGCTCCTCAATTCACCAATGATCAATATCACACGTGTATGCTAGTTACCTAAGTTACATGTTAGTTCATAGATCGTTAATTTTCTGTAGAGAATGACCTTAAAAAAAGTGCTCAAGAAGAAATTCTAAAAATGTAAGGTATTGTAAATTCCTTACAAAATTCTTTAAAAAAGAATGTTTAACTACTATAAAGATTTTAGTAACATTTTAGCACAACTAATTTGACAGTTTAGTAATGTAGGTCTGACTCAAATGGCATAAATTTATATACTACTCTATTTTAAAATTTATACATTTCTGTTTAGGTCCTACATTATACATTAATACGTCCATGTTTCACATCATTTCTGATGTGAAACATGGACCTTAAGAAAGGAAGATATTAGGAAACTGGAGGCATTGGAAATGTGGATTTGGAGAAGAATGGAGAGGATTAGCTGGACTCAAAAGGTTACAAATGAGGAAGTCCTGGAGAGAGTTGGCACAGATAGACAGTTGATAAATGTATTACGAAATAGGAAGAAGAGATGGATAGGACACATTCTAAGGGGGGAAGGTCTATTAAAAGAGGTCATAGAAGGTAGAATGGAAGGAAAAAGAGGCAGGGGCAGGCCGAGGTTAGGTATGTTAGATGATTTAAAGACCCACTCATATGTGGAAATGAAGAGGAAGGCGGAAGACAGAAGAGTGGAGGCGTTGTGTACCATGGACCTGCCAGTAGGCAGTGCACTAAGAGAGAGAGAGAGAGAGACATTTCTGTTCTTGAAGGCTATTTAACAGATGTCTCAAGCGAATAACAATGCTACACTTAAAAATGATGACTTGAATTTCAAATTAGATTAAAGCACATTATTGCTACAATAATTAAACAGCTCTCAGAAAATTGATAAATCCATGCACAACTTGAATTTTGCAAATAACTAAATTGTATACAATTAAAATTCTACTAGCCAATATATTTTAAAATCCTAAATTACACCTTTCAATATACACGGAATATATATACCAAAATATTTTGAGAGTTTATTTAAATTATTCAAAATATACTATTTGCATTTGAATCAGTATAAATGTTTTATTAAAACTGCGTCAATTTCAAACCTCCTCAGATTCCGTCACTAAGCCTAGTTTATCTTCCGTCAGGTTTTCTGAAGATCGTTTCTCGTCTTCTCCCTCATCCTTATAGACCTTCACCTCATCGGCGGAAGCAAGATCATCCGTGTCCTTGCTGTCCACTGAGCTAGCCGTGCCACTTCGTCCTCCACTCACATGTGGCATTCTGGACTCTTCCACAAAAATTGCTGCTCTCACAGCCGCAAGTATCTCCAGATGGAAACTATTTGACCACCTTTGTAAATCGACCCCTCCGTGATTTTATGATATGACAGGCTAGCTACCAAATGTTGCAATTGTTTCAATCAAATTTCTTTGATTTTATCTATTTTGATAAATAATCCAGTTAAGTATATTAGTTGCCATATACATTGTAAAATGTCAGTTATTTGAGACCCAACTCACAGCTTAGTTTTCTAATCTACAGAATTAAATATGAAAATTCTGCAAAGACAATCACAATATAACAAAATTATATAAACAGATACAAAAGGTATTTAGTTCTACCACACTATATTTTACACAGTGATTCCAATTATTAATATTTAATGTCACAAATTACAAACTAAAAACACCCAGTTAAGTAAGTTAAAAAATAACTCAATATTAATAAAGTTTACAAAATCCTAAATGCTAATCCATAAGTCATATTAAACTGAAACTTAATTCAATGGTAATGACTAATCTGCAGGTAAATTGAGGCTACGGATTAATGAAAGTTAAGCTAAATCTATCATTTGCCTAATGAAATTGTATAGATATTCTGAAAATTCATATGTAGTATCATAAGAGTATCGGTATCCACAGTACCTATCTGGCCAATGTTATTCGTCAGATTGTTACAAAAAGTTTGTACGCATAATGGCCATGGGGGAATTTTCGTTTAGCCAATCTGCATACCTACCAACAACAGAGTCGCTGAAATCAAAGATAGATATATCTTAAAACATTAACTACGATCAATGGCTAAATGTACCTCATTTATTAATCAGTGTCTGTTTATCCAAATAGAAATATTTCATTACTTGTAATGGCCAATAAGTAAAGATATAGATCGGTTTAATTGGTTTTATGACAAAATGATTACAATTTTTAAACATAGAAACCTAAAATCCTAAATCAATGAATCAATTGTATTTCAAACTGAAGTCACAAATTTTGGCCTATGTGTATAAATATTAAAACACTTTGACAATAAATTATTTAGACATTGAGACCTACATTTCTGTCAGCACTAAGTGTTAGTAAATGGATAATTAGGAAAAAATCCATCCTATTAAACCCTAAATTGGCAAACCCTAAGCTTTAAATATACTTTAAAAAACAAAAGACTTGGACCTATACCTACATCCAAATATATGACTGATCGACGCATTCTAATGCAATAATACATTATACGTATCGGTATAAGTAAATAATATTAACAATAAATTTTTGTAACAGGTCTTCTAAAGAGTGCGCCTAATTATTTAAAAACATCCTAGCAGATATAAAATAGAAGTGTACGATCTACTAATATTATACATGCATCAATGATCGCCGTAGGAGATACTAAATATGTATTCGCAAAATTCAATAGATTACACCAGCATGTGATTACAACAGTTTGAAATACATCGACGTATTTAAATACATTGCTGAAATGCATTAGGCGAATGCAATACATATAAGTTATTTTAGGCGATCGTAGCGTGGTGGTTGATGTAAACAAAGGTGTATTTGACAAATAAAATACTCGCTAAATACTAAATACTCGCCTAGCATTTCACGCTTATAATAGGTAAAATACAAAAATTCGATAGGTATTTAAATCCAGCTACATAGGAAAACAAGTACTCAGATATCCACAGATAACTAGAAAGATATTTAGCAGTACAAAGAGCGAGTCAAAGAACCGCCGCCTTTGATCCCACTGTAACATCAGCTTCCCTACACAATTCCTTCCTCCCCTCAACGACGAACAAAAATCAATGTCATTTTCCAGGGCTGGTCGTAATGACTGCGTTAGCATTAAATGCTAAATTCATTGTTCCGTCTTTTGATATAAAAACCGAATATCATTGAAATCGAAATATAGTACATACTTATATCATTGTAGCTTCGTTATATATATATATATATATATATATATATATATATATATATTGATTTTTAAATAGATAAGTATACTGCAAATTATGTCATATATTAGGATTTCAATAATTTTTAAAGTAGTATTTGGCTTTTGAAATTTGTATTAAAATATTCTAAAACCATAAAACTTGTCGTCTTGGTTATAGTTAAAATACTCAAGATTACCGGAAAAAATGACATTAGTGTAGTAATAGCATCGTATTCAATTTTCTGCCGGGAAACTTTAAATGCATTATTTCCCTCTCATCTTTAAATAATATAAATGAAAGCAATCGGATGACCATGAATTGGAAATAAACATTAAACATTTTCATGTCAAATTATATATCATTTGTTTAAATTATGGTCTTTTATTTTCAATAATTATAAGATTTCTGTATTCTATGATGGCAGGCGATAATCCTCTTTAAAATCAATAGATATTTGTTTGCCAGATCTAAAAACATCAGCCCTGGTATCTGACGAAATTAGGATGCATAAACATGCTTGAATAGCTTCATTTACAAGATCATTTTAAAACGGCCGTATAGAAAAAATCTATACAGAAATGGCCTCAACTGAAAATGTCATCTCGTGAGCGATATTGCTACTTATCATGTTACTACTGGCTCAACATGGGGCTGAAAAATTATAACTGAAGAAATTATCATTTTCTACTTCACTTATTACTACATGACTTAACATGAGGTTGAAAATATAACTGAAGAAATTATCCTTTTCACGTGCAATTAATCGCCTCATCAAGACCTAAAGCAGCTAATTTAAATTTAGGACAACGTATGTTTCTTCCCGAATCTAAAGTAGCATCGAAAATGCTTACACCATACATAAAAATATGCGCAATTGTATTGCCCAAAAAACTGATTTAAAAAAAAAAATTGCGGAAGGTACATAAAAGTTGCAGTTTGTATCCTAATATATATGATATCTAAATAGAATATCTAAATGGAACCTTCGTACATTAATTTCTAAAATAAATCCAATTTTGGTAGGTCTGTTTATCCGTAAATTATACAACTACTGCAACCACTAAAAATAAGAACTATAATGTGTTTCTCGAAAAAAAAAAAGAACCGGAATGATAGTTCTCCAATTTGGAAAGTTAATCCAGTGTCAGTTCATAAAAGTATCTGAGTCCAACGTACAATAATCTATAACTATTAGACTAATAAAGGATAATTAAAAGTAACTTGCATATTTTTAAAAATATCGAAATTAAAGAATAATCCATTGATAAAAGAACACTGAAGTATTGATCTTTATTAAAATCTACTAATACAGTACTAAGCCTACATTTTACACTTAGTAACTTTCTTTTTAAATTTGCTCCCTTAGTTTTTTCAAGTTGTTAGAAAAGTAGGCCTATATGTTATATATATATATATATATATATATATATATATATATATATATATATATATATATATATACTGTATGTATTCTAATATAATGTTAGGCAACTCGCAAGTTGTTTAGAATTATAAATCTTAGCTTAAATTTAGTTCGTTTGCTTAAGTTATATATAGCTAACTCTACACATTAATCGAAACGTTATCAGACATTGGATGCCGTTGCTCCTATATATAAATTATAGGCGATTTTATACAGACAGGAATAATAATAAAAATAACACTTATATTAAACGTAACTGACAACATTATACCTACTCCTGCATTTATTATAAGCCGCTATATAGCCTACTGCTTTACATACGTAATTACTGTATAATTCATTGAATAATTCCCACCGTATGATGTCGTATCTTATATTGACTACTTCTCTACTGCGCGCGCTGTAATGAACGTGCTGGTAAATAAATTATGAGGCAGCGGGTCTCATTAATGGCAAGGCTTTGATGCGAGCGCTTTGTCACATTTAAATACCTTCAACCAATAGAATCGCTCCGTGGATTTAAATCCCAACCACCGCATGGAAGAAAGGTATGTGCAGATTTCCTACACACGCACACGCATACACTCGTACGTGCATGCACGCAGAGACACACACAGAAACCTACAGATCAGGCAGATATATCCATAGACCTTCAGAGTTTTACACAATTGATATATAAGTCGTGCGACGTATAATACATATTTTTAATAATTTCTTATTTTACGGCGAAAGTATTGCAACAATATAAAAATCTAAGGCGAATATATCAATTAAAGACTTTCAAATGACCTTCTACGTGTCCGTAAAATAGTTTGAATCTATCAGAATATTTTACTGTTGTGGTCATTTAACAATCACATATACAAATGATTCAGGCCATGAACTATAGGGCCTCTGTTTACACGACCACAAAACGTATTCTCTCTGAACTCTCTTTGTTGTTCGTCACAGGATTCAATCCAACCGTTTTGATCTTGCACATCATAGCCTTTGAATCACAACGTGTTGCAATAGTGTGACTCGCATGTGGTTTTCGATTAAGAGATTTTAAACGACCCATCGACTATTGAAGATCTTTAAATATACATTCTCTGTCTAGTGTTCTGTTAAAATGGTATTTTCAATGCATCGCATATATTCCTAATTCTGTTCTGCTTTCTAACGAGAAACTTAAGCTGATCAACAAGGCTGATTCCATCACATATGCACATACATATATATTTTTGTTATTAACAATAAAATGAAATATTTTATAGCAAATTATACATGTATAATTAAATAGCAACAAGATTTGTTAATAATATTAACTTCGATGTAAACCAAAGCTTAATATCATTATATATTAATGATAAGAACATAATTCGCTCAAGTGGTGTTTGAACTAAACGATAGTCTTCGAAAATTACATGTAGCGTACGCCAGTGGCAGATCAAGTGGCCATACCCTCCCCCCACCTCGAAATCTCTGTGCAATATTTTAAAACTTAAATGAAATGTTTATCTGACGTTTACCAGTGGCCAGTGCGGACCCAGCAGGCTCACTGATTATGAAAAAAGGATTTCTGTCCTTCCTACACGAAAAATTCAGGATCCGCCCCTGACGTACTCCCTTTAGAAATTAAGTTTATAAAATGAAATTAATATCTTGACAATATATACTAGAAAGAGACGCAAGTAAAGCCTTCTAGGCCTACATATGTGCTGAACCCAGTAATTGAGATTTGTTAATATTATTTCATATTTTATTTGTCATCATTGCACTGCAACTATAAATCTCAGTTTAGTTCATTTAGGCATTTTATGTTAATGCATTAAAATTCTCCGAGTTGCGTTCGGTTGACTACAGAATATACTAACCGCTAGCTGCACGAGTCGTAAGAGACGAAAACTGAGGAAGGTAATGGAAAACCTCCTCAGAGGTTATATTTTATCAAGAAGAAATTTGCTTTAACTCACTCTCCTCTTCCTCTCGATCTCTCTAGTGTTTTACCAGATGACAGATCATAGTAAATATTCATATTTACAATACGCTTACAGGCTTCATAAAGAGCACTCAATAGAAAACAAGCCAAATAATTCCTTCACAAAATGCTACGCTTTATTAAGACTTTATATAACCCATATTGCTTGGTAAAATGGCTTATGAGGTGGTTCCACGTTGCCTTCTTCAGTTCTTTGTTAGTCGCCTTCACAATGAGTTCAATTAACGGTTGGTCTATTCTTCAGGGTCTCGTACATAACACAGGAAAAGGCTACATTAAGGTTTGGTAAAGGCTTTTCCATTGCATCAGTTTCTTGATCAATAGAGAGCTCGTACTGAGCATGACCGCAGACTATGATTAGCAATACCAGGACTAGAGAGAGAGAGAAAAAGAGATTAATTTGAGTAGAGAGAGAAAGAGAAATAGAGAATAATTGGAGTATCTAGATACGTATACGATTTATTATTGATAAATCAGCGTTTTTTGCTACAACTTTAGAATGTCCTTGGAAGACATGAGAAAGAGCATAATATACCAGGAAAATGACGGTTTTTGACCTTACAACCTTTAAAAATAATCTTGAAGGAAAACAGCAACAACAATTAGAGTGCTACTATCGTCTATGACCGCATCGATCACTATTGAGCCAAATCCAAGCCTTTGCGCAAAAAATGTCTAAAAAATGAAACAAATTCAAAATTCAGAACATTAGTCCAAAGTTAGGGTTATAAAGAAAATAATCTACTGAATCAGAATATTGTTTTTGTATTGTAATTGTCTGCGGTTGTCAGATTGTGATGAAATAAAGTTGATTATAATTCCAGTGACCACTACAGTCCGATAGAAATACAGCCAGATTTAAAGGCTTCAAATTTCAACTTGAATTTCAAATGATGATTTACAAAAGTATTTTCAAAATACTTTTAAACAGTATTTTGCCCATCACTGCCCATACCCTAACAATGTCTATGATTTCAAACAAATAGATAACGATTATTAATAACCATAGAGAGGAAAGAGGAAATAACAAAAACCGCAAATAAGATAGGAAACTTTGTAAACATAAGCAACTGTCACGTGTGCAACCATAAGCCCCGATAAATATAAATAAAAATGTCAATTCCCAACAACTATCTAGTAATCCACAGGCCGACGTAACCAACAATTTTATTTTCCTCTGCCATAAAATTAAATTCTTTATTAGACCGGACAAAACGTTTCAGTCACATCATCATAGCAAAGATTAGTTTAGTAGTTTACTGGTCGCAGAATGTTCTAGAGACTTCTCCCTCCGCCTCTCCGCAGCCCGCACCTGTTTCTGCAGAGAGGGCGCGAGGGTTTCGAGGGCTGACAGGGCGGGGGTAGGCTGGCGGTACACTGCCCACGGGTGCACAGAGGGTTCCAGCTCGGTGGTTCTTAACCACGGCGTGTAGTGCTTCATAAAACGTCGATACCCGGAGTTGAAACTGTCCGTATTAAAATAGTCAGAGACTTGTTCACCCTTCTCCTGAAATTCCAAAATACGTCATAAAACAGAAGATAAAATCTAAGTAGTACTAAATTTATAATTCATCATCATCATCATCTTCTTCCCTTGAATCCCAGTTAATCCCTAGTTAGTTCACAGTTAACTAATTTTCTAATTAAATATAATAAAATACTTAACACACAGGACAACTATATATATATAACAACAATCAACTAGTACGTAATATTTTTAACATCTCACGATAAATGCACGAACTGAATAAAACTTTATGATTAAAAGTTCTTCCATTTTCTCATCCAAGAACTAATTCAGGACTATGGATCCAGCAACAAAGTAATCCATTTGCTGCATCTTACAAGGCAGGACTCACTATTCACGTCAAATAGCGTTGAAATGTTGGCATCAACCTTGCTTCAGCAAGGTTGATGCCAACATTTCAACGCAAAATAGGAATCTTCTTTCTGGCTATGATAATTATGAAAATATAATAATAATAATTATTACTATTATTACTATGAATATATAATTATTCTTTATGGCTATTGACAGCTTGATAAAGTATATATAGTGGTTTAAATGATAATTCTACTCAACTTAACATAATCAGTATTGAGCGTGTAAGCCTACTGGTAAACTTGGTTGATGATAGCGTACCTTTTTAACGATGATGGACTTAGCAAGACTGACGCTCTTTTCAAGAGCCTCTATGATCTTGTCGCTTGCTCTGATGTTGTATCTCTTCATCGACTGCATGATCTCGCTCTTGTAGCTGAAGTCCAGTTTGGTCTGCTGCAACAGTATCTCAAATATCTCCACAGTCGGGTAGAGCTTCGCTTCCTGGCACCAACATGCAGAAAATTTACATATTAATTATACAACGACAATGAAATAAAACATGACACAATGAAAACAACGCAATATAATTGAATATAACTATAACAATAAAATACACTTCACGACGCTATTCGCTTCAGAATATATACTAAATTACAATACAACCTGGATTTAACGTTGCTTTCAATTCGAATTTGATTTGTAATCAATTACGTATTGTATACTGAAAGTTAAAAGTTAATTTTCTTATGATTGAGTCAAGAAAAGAGAGCACTCAGTCAAATTCTAGCAACAGTGATTTTCGTTTTGTAAGAAATGTTTCATTTCTATCAATATTTACAGAGGTCTAGACAGCCATGACGGTTGTGACTTTAGAACACGAGTTAACACTTCATGCTCATTAGTGTATGCCAAGAACGGTCATTTACAATGATAGGCGAACTGTTATAGAAAAGAGAATGATTTCTAACAGAGACACACGCACATGCAGAGAGAAATACAGACACAAATATTCAGAGAGAAATAGAGACACAAACATGCAGACAGGTTGAGTCACAAAGACAAATAGAGACAAGCGAAGCTACCAAGGGCAGACAAACAACACTACATAGCACACACACCTCGAGACACTTGAAGAACTGGCCGAGGTCAGATTTGGACACACACCCCATTGCGAGACAGCCAAACGTTCTTAGCGTTGGCTTAAGCCCGGCCCTGTCCATCAACTTCAAAACTTCCTGAATAGAGATCAGCAAAACATCTTAAAGCTATTAAATCTATTAATAATTAATATATTAATTAGATTTATTAATTATTAATATAATAAAAATATTAATCTATTTATTAAATTATTATTAGATTTGATTAATTATTAAATCTATTATTTATTTGTTAAAGCTATTAATTGTCATTTTTAAGGATCATAATAAATTCGTTATGTATTCCGACTTATATTTCCCAGCCAAGCCAAACAGAGAAAAACTCAGAAGAGCCATGGGACAACCAAGTCCTTCAACCCTTTGTGAGCTAATGAACTGACAGTACTGACCGTATGCAGAGGTTGACTATCTTAGAAGATTGTACAGTTGAGCAAATTTCCAGAATTTCTGTTTTTCTGTATTAGAGAAGAAGTGGCGACCTCAACAGTTGTCACCTAGGTCAGGAGATAGCTAGCTGTATCTCACAGACTGGGTTCAGCTATCACCTCGGACATTCTGAGCATGGTAGACTAGTACTTAAATTGTCCCCTGGCTTGCGACACACACAATCATTAAACTTAGCCCTCTAAATAATAAGAATAACACTGAACATTAACATCAGCGCATTTTACAGACTGTCATGTCTGAATTAAACGAGTAAATATATCATACAAGCAAACATATAAGACAAAACTTAGGTACATCAATCCATAGTTTTATGTGCTTGATAAATTAAATTAAGCACGTCTTGTCATCAAGACTATGACTAGACTGAAACTAATTGGAAGCCAAGTCAAGGAAAAAAGAAAAGAGGAAGACCCAGAAGTACTTGATTCAACATGATCAACAAAGATTTGAAACTTTGAACGTTTCATGGAAAGATGCTGAGAGGATTGCTAACGACAGAAAAGAATGGAGGAATGTTGCCGCCCTATGTTCTCTACAGAACGCAAGGAACTTCTGAGTCATCAACACTATTATCAACACTATGTACCCAAGCTTCCCGGTGATCTTTTCTAAGATTTCTGCGCCTGATAACAGCGCTCATGAAATCAGAGTCTGGTGCCACTCCGTGAGCCGACATGGAGGACAGCAGGTCCGCCTCAGCCGTACTCGTGGGTCCCACACACTCCAAGAGCTGAGAGAAAGTTTTGATATCTGGGGGGGCCCCGTCTCGCCTCATGTGGGACAGCACCCCGGGGAGACCTCCCAGCAGGGCCAGGCGGTCCACGGGACCAGTGGGGGTCCTCAGGTTGACACCCTCGGGGATAAATGGATTAGGATTGAGTAGATTTGGTACATCTAGGTCAAGGATTGAAGGACCATCTTCTAAGGATTTGGAGGGTAGAAGAGGCTTCGCAGTAGATAGGGCTGAGTCTGTAGAACTGTTGACTGTAGAACTCTCCAAATCGGTGATTGTTGAGGTCTAAAAGCATATACAACGAAAAGGATTAGACAAGTAACTAAAACAGGGATTGTTGTGGTCTGAAATACAAAGAGAATTATACTAGAATCACAATTAGTCACTACTGCGGTCTAGTGTATAGGCAAAGCAAAAAAGTAGGATATTGAAGTAAAACAATTAAAAGATATCGTAACATTCCAAGTCTCAAATAGAGCATCACAGAGATAGGACTGCCTAGATGTCCATAGAAATCAAAGTTAAACTTAAAAACCATAAGTTTAATGATTGCATTCGATACGACGTAAATTTAAATAATCTGCATCTAATTAATTAATGAGTGTGTACCAGAGAGATTTCTCTCCTAAATCTACAGACTGACTTAAAACATAATTCTATAATACTTTCAATAGCTATATAATCTTTACAAACATCAACTCTGTTAAATCGTTTAGTAAGAAAAGTCAAACCTCGTCTTCAGGCAACATTGTCCACTGAATCACATTTGGACTGATGCTATCACTGCCATGGTCCATTGGCAACAAAGTACTATGACGGGCAGTAGCATCTGACGAAAACGTTTTGTCCTTATTCTGAGTAGCTTCTTTAACTCTGTCCTTATCATCATATAACGATGCCGTATTAGAAACATCTTTATTTGCAACAACATCTAATAGAAGCTGTTTGTTCTCTTTCCGGCTGATAACTCTCGATTTGTTGTCTGCCGATGACAGACTTTGATCGTTCTGATAGCAACTGACGTCACAAAGCTTGCTCTTTTTGATTGGCTGGCTGACTTTGGCAGAGCTGCCGCTAAGTAGCTGCGCAGCGTATGATTGGTCGCCCAGTCCACAGTCTCTGACCACTCGCAGCAGCAGGTTGTAGTGGTACGTGTTGGGCTTTATCTTGCGCTTTCTCATCAGGCGCCACATCTAAAATACATTGAGCGCAAGCACCAGCAACATAGATATTGAGCCATAGAGCGTAATAGTAAAAATAATAATTATAATAATAAAGGTTCAAAGCCCGTTTCCTCATCCAGGGATGAGGAAAACATATTTCATATATGTAAAGATATTATAGATAAATAAACATATTTCATATATGTAAAGATCATCATCATCCCTTTTAATCCCAGTTTATCTAGGGTCGGGATAAAAATAGATCTTCTCTACTCCTCTTTGTCCCATACCATATCAAAATCTCTTCCATTTGTTTCAGAAAATTTTGTAGCGAAGTCCGGAGCCTAGGCTCTCATATATGTAAAGATATTACACATATATAGACTTATTTCATATATGTAAAGATATTTTATACATAGACATATTTCATATATGTAAAGTTAATACACATATTTTTACCTGAGTCTTCAACAACCCGGGCTGACTAACCGTGGACAGCACATGTCGTAAAAGGCGACCAAGCACTAAGAGTCAATGTACCAAAGTCAGAAAGGGCATTCGGTTTGGTGAGTGCCTAGGCTCCAGGAATTGCTACAGAATTTTCTAAAATGAATGGAAAAGTTTCTATTCGTTTCCTGATCCTAGTTAAACTGGGATTCAAGATGATTATGATGAAGATGCCGAAAGATATTATACATATAAAAATGTACATGTAGTACTATAAATATAAATAATAACAGCACATATAAATATGTACTATAGTATATACATCATAAGTACAAACACAACACGTACATATATTGTAACACTCGAATAAACTAGTTAATAAACAGATTTAGGAAATAGACAGCACTATCACACAAGAAATCTCAAGCGAGTCTCACTGAACTTCCTGTAAGCGTACAATACAATACCTAACGTCAGTCGTCTTAAAAGATGATACATACAAAAACATCTATATTATAATTCTAAAAAGCAAAACAATTTTTAAAAAAATCAAAAACTACAAATATCAATGCTCAAACCTCTATGGCATGTTTAAGTCCCGCCCCTTTATCCGACGCACAAGCCATCAGTAGAAATGAATAGCATTGCTCATCGATTTTAAGTCTCGCCTCCCACGCCTCATCCACCAATGAGAAAGCTTTCTGAATGTCGCCACAGCGAGCATAGGCTTTGATCATCGCGTGATAGGTCATAATGTTCGGTTGGTACTCTTTATCCTGCATCAGTTGACAGAGTCTATCAGCTCTCTGCAAGCCGTCGCTGGTCCACGGACTGTTGCTGCATGCATTGAACAGAGCCGTGTACGTGGGAGCCTGGGGCTCCAGCCCAAATTTTTTCATCTGTTTATGACATTAGATACAATAAAGCTTTCAATTTCATCTTCTACACCTTCGTATACTTTAATATTAGATACAATAAAATGAAGCTTTCAATTTCATCTTCTACACCTTTGAATACTATAATATTAAATACAATAAAAAAAAGCTTTTAATTTCATCTTCTGCACCTTCGTACACTTTATATAGCAACTAAACACGAAGGGATTTGAGACTATCTCTCAAATGTCTACTCAGTGTATTAAATGCAATAATAAGTATATTTATATATAAGTGTCACATTGTATACAAGCCACAGCAGCAATACTACTGAAATGCAGCCAAGTAAGTGGCTGAGATTCTAAGGTGAAATTTTTAAATTTGTGAACTTATTAAACATAATAGCAAATATACCCATTAGAGTGCTGCGCCATGTGGAAGGTCATAGTAGAGTTAAAGTAATACAATACATTATTTTAGGGCTAAATTTGCAGGGGCATTGATAATTTAGACTAAATTTATTCATCTGTGCATTTAATATAATACAAGAGGATGGGAAGAAGATGATGGGGAGTTGAACTATGAGGTTTCCCCGTGTTGTGTCCGGGTCGTTTGAAGAATTTGAGTAAACCGGTGACTGCAGGTGTCATAGAAGGCGACTAACGCACTAAGATCCATAGCAACGTCAGAAAGGGCATTCAGTTGGTGAGCACCTAGGCTCCAGTAATTGATACAAAACTTAAACGAATGGATCAACTTTCCCGACCCTGGTTAAACTGGGAGTAAGGGAAGATGATGATGATGATGAATTACATATAATACAAGAGGATGGGAAGAAGAGAATGAGGACTTTGAGGTTTATGAGGTTAGCAGCAGGATCCAGGATGTGTGGGCAAAATGGAGGCAGCTAGTGGAGTGTTGTGTGATAAAAGAATACCAATAATTTCCAAAAAGAATGAAAAAATAGGTGATTGGCAGATAATATGGTATGAAACAGACAGGATTTGAGAAGATCTATCTGTATCCAGACCCTAGTTAAACTGAAATTCAAGGGAAGATGACGATGATGATGTGCATTAAATGTCATATAACACATAAAACATTAGGCTAAATGTAAGAAAGAGTTCGACAGTCAAGCCAAATTTCTTAACCACTGTAATAGATTAGTCAAAATTTCAAACACAGCCCTGATAAATAGTAAAATGAAATAAAATTTAATAAATACATTATAACAATTAAAAAAATTCAAGTTGTTATGTTATTAAGTCATTCTTAACATCAGTGTCAGACAAGACAATCAAATGAATGTTATAATAGAATGTTTGCATTCAGCAATATATTTTAAATAAATCGAGTCAAGCTAAAATGCTTAGTTTGAGTCCAATAAAATTTCTTAAGAAATCAATGTACCATGAAAAGCAGCATACCGAAAGAAAAACCATACTAGAATTAGACCAATCTCAAACCTTATTGAAAAGTTGAAACGCTTTTTTAGTATATCCTGCTCTACCAAGAACTCCAATAAGAACTGTGAACACATATTGAGTGGGCTTGACCCTATCTTCCTTCAACATTTGGGTTTCAAGCACATCAATAGCCTCATAGACCTAAACCAATCAATACATAAAGAAAATTTCAAGAAATGTTAAAAAGTGCATCATTTAATGAAATCAATCAGTCAATCAATAAGAATTTAACACCCGGTTCCTTGCATAAGGTAATATCAGGGACGTCAAACATAAAAAAATTAACATTGTAACAAATTAGTAGCGTTCAATAAATACTCTTATTTCAAATTTAAAATGTATGTTTTGATGACCCATCTGTAATACCATGAACTTTTGCATAAAATCTATGGGCTTAAAATATCGGTATGGCTCTTGAGACATTTAATGTCTTTCACACACCATTAGAGAGCTCACTGTATCGCAGAGTTGAAAATGATCTTCAAGAAACAACTGATATTTCCAGACTCAATTTCAAATTATTCTTGTAAATGATACAGTAATAAATTTCTGATAATTGTAAAATTCTATTGTCTACAACAATTTAAAACTACTATACACATACACACAATGTATGAGTATAGTTTTGTATATTATTCTTTTCATCATCATCATCAGTTCCTTGCATTCTGTACACAACATAGGGCAGTAACATTCCTCCATTCGTTTCTATCATCAGCAATCTTCACAGCGTCTTCCCGTGAAATGTTTAATGCTCTCAAATCCTTGTTGATCGTACTTAACCAAGAACTTCTAGGTTCACCTCGTTTCCTTTTTTCTTGAGTTGGCTTCCAGTTAACTGTGCAGTCTTTGCATATATATCCTTATTTGCGTATCTTTGTGTATTCTTTTCATAAATGAGTATAAATAGTGTACAGGGGAATAAATTACTTATAGATACCTTCCCAGCCCTACCCAGCTTGGCTATACGACGTCCATACCAGTGAGGTGGGTGGAGTCTACCGGTCTCTGACAGCCTAATGTACGGCCTATCTTCATCCTTTTCATCATCAGCATACCTGACACAAATTAAGTAAAAAGTCACTAAATTTCAAATAGATCAACAGTGGAATTATATTAAACTAACGATATGATTTCTCATACTAACGTCCCTGACATCATCTTTGTATGAGGAAATGGGCGTTAAACCTTTATTATTATTATTACTAAATTATTAAGTTCATTAGTAGCTGTTGAGTACCTGAGCGAGAACATGAATGATTTTAGTTAAATTGTAAAATTGTATTCAAAATTTAGAGAAATTATTGAGAATCAAGAATACACAAATTAAGGATTCCTAAATGATTCAGAGATATTTTATACTTCGCAATATAATCCACAAACAAATATCATTGAAATGTGAATTATGCTCCTTTACATTGATGTAGTTGGTCTTAAGACCATTCTGACGGGGTTTAGAGTGCTCGGCAGGGTTGGCAAGTTTTTGCCACTAAGTGGAAAAAACCGGCTTTTTTCCATGGAAAAAACCGTCCCGGCAAAAACTAGTTTTTGCCATGGCAAAAACCGACTAAGCGGCAAAAACCTTCCTGGCAAAAGTCTTTCTTGTCTAAAACATAAAAACTAGTAACAACTACATTATATTGCAGTCCCACTAATTGGTCACACACAGAGTTATCAAGTTTCTGCCTGCACAATTTGATAAACTAGTAGTGTAACACCTTATAACGAAAGTAAATCCCTGAGGCATAACGTTCTAAACTTTAAAAACTAGATTACAAAAAGTAGCACACAGAGGTCAGTGGTGACATTAAAAAATATTTAACTACCTAAATTAAAGGTTAAAATTGGATATAATGTAAAAAATGTGGTCACAGATTATGCTAAGAATATGGTTAAAATGAGACGACTTTTAAAGGAGGAAGATCAGGGATTAATTGCGTACGGCTGTGCGGCACATACACTAAATTTCCTTGCAGAAGAGCATGAACAAGAAATTGAACCAGGAATTTGTCACCTAGTCAATGATTTAAACCTTACTGACAAACTAAGGACTTGATATCAAGGCTTCGACCAGTTGCTGCAGCTCTAGATAAATTACAAAGCGACAAAGCGAGTTTAGCAGATACTTGTCATGAATGGTTTTCACTTTTGAATACAGAGAGTTTGCAACCACATTGAGCAATAATTCAACAGAGACTAATAAAAATATAATATAAATGACTGATAGAAATCAAAGAACTGCAAATAAAAAAATCTGTTAAGTGCCTAAGCTGTTCTATAGTTAATATAATTAGCAGTAATTATGTGTTAACAAGCTAGTGATGTTACAGTAACCTAGAATTTCAAATACTGTGAAGCAAGTTCTAAACAGTTAGTTTTTAAAAAATTTAATGTGAGTGGCAAATTGATATTAAATTGTTTGTTAACATTTCTAACATCAAATTTAACTTATAAAGTTTATGTTGTAAACGGTATAATACATTTACAAGCATAAAATATTTCTATTCCAGTCTTGATTTTTCAAACGGTTTTTGCCAGTTTTTGACATGGTTTTTGCCAGTGTCCTGGCAAAAACCCTTTTTGCCATGGCAAAAACCCAACCCTGGTGCTCGGCTATGTTGCGTATCAATTGAACGGATTTAAAATGTTAAACTACGTCGTGCCCGGTTAGTACTTTGTAGGTGATCACCTTCAAAGACCAAGTGGTGCCAGCTTTGAAAGAAAAAAATCCCGATGGTGTTGAAAGATTATTCTTAAATCTGCGCCAGCTGCATCGAAGTGTCAACAAAAGAATGTCTTAATAGCGTAGGAGTAACGTCATGAAGTTTTAAATGGCAGAGCCTCAGGTGAATTGAACCCTCGTGGGTTCGAATCCCAACCGCGCTGATCTGAGAGTAAAATCTCGGACATTCACTGGACGGGTTATACAGAAAATGGTCTAAAATGCCTAACGGCTTAAAAGTGTGGTGTTAAAAGTGATAGATATCAACATAGTTGATCATTTCACTCTAATGCGTGTTTAACGGCAATGATTACTAATAAATATTTGGAGAAAGGAGGAAATAATGAAAACAGTAAACAGAAACCAAGAAAGGAAACTTTGTATGCACATGAGGTTGTCAAGTGTACAACCACACGAACAAAAAAATAATAATAAAATATAAACAATTCAAAATTATTTCATAAAATAATGCTCCAGAAAACTCTGGCCTCAGTCTTGGGTCTTCTGGCCTCCATTTTGAAACCTTCACACACCCTTAAGCTTCCCTCTGTATGAATATTTAGTTACCATCATCATCATCTTCACTTCAATTCCATTTTAACTAGTGTCCGGATAGGAATAGACCTTCTCAGCTCCTCTAGAGCAGCCTTATGCCAATCCCTATTTTTAGAAAATGTTGTAGCAATTTCTAGAGTCTAGGCATTCACCAACCCAATGCCCTTTATGATGTTGGTTTGGATTTTAGTGCTTTAGTCGCTTCCTATGTAAATTGCAGTCATCAGTTGGTTCATATTTTAAACAACCCGAACACAGCATGGGGAATGAATATTTCATATGTGTGATAAAATACAAAGAGGACAACAGTTGCAATAATGTGTAGGTACTAATTAGTTAAGGGACCAGTGAAAACGGATATACATTTCATACAACAGCATTGTGCACATAAAGTAAAAAATAGATAATTAAGTCGCCATTAACTCATCCATCTAATCACAAAAGTACTTAACATCAGGACAACTTATACAATATTTATGCAATAAAGAAAGACAACTCAAAGAGCCACTGTATAATTTAGAGACTTTAAGATACAGTTCATAGTGCTTACTTATATAAGTTTTACTACAATAAAACATTTAAGGAACAAATTAACAATCATCATTTATATGAGGGCAATAGGATATATATATACATATATATATATATATATATATATATATATATATATATATATATATATATATATATATATATATATATACATATAAGGATAAATATTACTTTTGCTCTTCGTATTGCATTTCCTTTTGCCAATCATCAGAAAGTGTTCCAAACGTTTTCGACCATTCCTGTACTCGAGGACTCTCGAAAGAGGTTATCCGATCACTAATTTTTCTGGCTTGACTTCTTTTCCCTCCTGATTCATTACCACGAACTGCTTGTAAGGTACCAAATCTGTCCTCTTCATCCACTGAATTTAATAACACGCTATCATTTAGATTTTGATCAATTTTACTTGAAAGAGCTTTTTCTCGATCTTCATTATTGTTCATTCTCGTTGATAATTTTTGTTGCTGGATTTGTAGATGGACTGGGAGTGTCCTGCACAAACCCAATGACTTATCCAGTGCATGGACATTGCGACAGAATTGATCGATGACACCTTGCGATTTATATCCTTTACTAAGAATTCTAAACATTATACAAATCTATAAGTGCATATACTTATTAAGCAGAGATATTAAAAGTTTGCTGCTTATTTATTGAGATTATATTTAATCAGGAAATTTATTCTATGGACGTATCAATGATATTTTGGACGACAATATAGTATCGAATTGTTGTTTATAAATATTCAAATTTTTCTTCTTTTGGTTGCATGATCGTATTATGCCAAAATATAAATGCATTATGCATATTCCTCAAATAAGATTCGACTCTTTCCAACATGCAGAAATTGTCTTTCAATCGCTCTTTGAGAGTCTTATTTTGAAATATCTCATCAGCCTCTCGCTTTCCTATAAACAATTTCATTGGCAGTTAAAGATTAATCTTTCTGCTGTGCGTCTCCTTTCCAGGGTCCATGAGTTGCCATTAGCATGTGGTCCCCTAAACCTGTATTCTATGCCTACTTTTTTAAATTTAATTCCGCTCATTAAAAGAATTTATTGCGTAACCTCTCACAAATATATTTGAATTACAATTAGAAAAATCGCTATGGAATGAATTCTAACAGTGAAGCAATTGATCTGAGAGTAAAATCTCGAACATTCACTGGACTGGTTACACGGAAAACGGACTAAATTGCTTAACGGTTTAAACATGTGGTATTAAGAAGTGATAGATATCAACATAGTTGATCATTTCACTACATGTATAATGCGTGTTTTACTTTTTTACTTTTAATTGCAATTCAAGGAACTCAGAAGATTGTTTTGACTGAGTTATGAGACAATAGCCGCAGTGTTGATAGTGCGAAGTCTCACGATTACAAAATTACATAATTGGTAAGTTTTAACTATCGTAATATTGACAATGAATTTGATGTTTATGACTTATCAATGACATTTTGCACTATGTTAATGTTTTTGCACTTCCAGCATGATTTTGGAGTTGCAGGTTCTTATTCTTTTATTGCCATCTCGCTTAAACTTTCACAACAATCTAAGTACAAAAGAGAGAAAGCGATGTAATTTGCTGATTATTATGTTCAGTAACTCTTTGGTTGCAATTTTGAAAGTAGTTAAACAGAGATATTTAGATTTTTAGTGGCTAGGCTTATAAGCTCACTAGTAGACTAGAACAGTACTTAATTTATATCCTGGACTCTCTATCTCTCTCTCTCTCTCTCTGTCTCTCTCTTAGTGCACTGCCTACTGGCAGGTCCATGGTACATAATGCCTTCACTCTACTCTGTCTTCCGCCTTCCTCTTCATTTCCACATATGAGTGGGTCTTTAAATCATCTAACATACCTAACCTCGGCCTGCCCCTGCCTTTTTTCCTTCCATTCTACCTTCTATGACCTCTTTTAATAGACCTCCCTCCTTAAAAAATACACAGGTGTATATATATATACCTGTATATATATACCTAAAATATACAGGTATTTGACCAGACGATTTTAACAAGTCAGTGATGATCCCAATTCCCAAAAAAGCCAATGCTGTGGAGTGTTCGGATTACAGAACAATCAGCTTAATACCTCATGCATCGAAGATCTTATTAAAGATAGTAAATAATCGCATCCAGTCGAAAGCAGAGTTGACACTGAGCAAGACAAAATTTGGTTTTAGGAAAGGCTGTGGCACAAGAGAAACAATAGAGGTAATGCGGGTTCTTTGCGAAAGAAGCTTAGAATATGGAAATGACGTTTTTGTATGCTTTGTAGACTTCGAGAAGGCCTTTGAGAGGATTGATTGGATAACGATGATGAATATCTTAAAAAGAAGAGGAATTGACTGGAGAGATACAAGACTAATTTTGAACTTGTACATGAATCAAAAGCAGTAATCAAAATCCAACAAGAATACTCAGAAGAAGGTGAAATAGGACGTGGAGCAAGACAAGGTTGTAGCATTTCGCCGCTGCTGTTTAACATTTACGCTGAGGCAATGATGGATGAAGCCATGGAAGACTTGGAAGAAGGAATAAAAGTAGGAGGGAATTTGTTACAAGATGTACGATTTGCAGATGACCAAGGAATGGTCATCTGAAAAAATCCTTGATTATATCTTGTAAATAAATTAAGATTTAACTTAATGAACACTGCATAGTTTTCATTTACTTTCAAAGCCAAGCAACTGATACTATACTTAATGTTTGCTGATTATTTTTAAGCTTTAATTATAACGATTGTAACAACAAAAACTTGTGGTTTTATAACGGGATATATCAGTGGCTAAAGTGTGACTTTAAGCCAGGGGAACGGTCAGAATATTTTGAGGCCCTCTGCAGTGTATTTAGCGATCTCCTAGTATCTAATATTGGCCCCTAGAGGGGAGAGCATCTGAAAAGAAATGAGAGCTAGGAGAACCGTTCCTCTCCTTTACCTCCACTCTAACTACTGGGGTAAACCGTAAATAGAATGCCTCAATAGCGTAGGGGTAACGTCATGAAGTTTTAAATGACAGATCCTGAGGTGAATTGAACCCTCATGGGTTCCAATCCCAGCCGCGCTGATCTGAGAGTAACATCTCGGACATTCACTGGACTGGTTATACTGAAAATGGTTTAAATTACCTAACGATTTAAACATGCGGTATTAAAACTAAAAGTGATAGATATCAACGTAGTTTATCATTTCACTATAATGCGTGCTTACTTTTTAAATCAACAATGGTTATGCCCAAGATTAGAGTACTCTAAGCGCGAGAGTCTTAAAGGCTGTGGCGATATAACACAACACTACTATTGCGACACTTGAATCAATTTATTGTTATTAATATTATTCCCCACTGCATAACACTACAACACACGGAACGACAGCTGCAGCTGTCGTTCCTCAATAGCTACGCCACTCTATGAGCACATCTAGAATAGTTTAAAAAAAAGCTATAGAGTTAGAACTATAGTTAAAACTATACTAAATAAGTGTGTGCAAGTGTATACAGAGCTCAAAGTATTTTCAAACCAATAGACACTGTGGACAATTGATGCAGATGTGAAAGAGTTAGAGAAATAAGACTATCAAAAAAGAAAGGTTAGACGAGTCAACTGCATCACCGGTTAGTCAAACAGTCTCTTTGTCACAAACGACCCAGATATATATACTGTATATATATATACATATATATATATATATATATATATATATATATATATATATATATATATATATATATATATATATATACATATATATACCCAGAAACTACATGATAAAATGTTCCGTCAGTGAGCAAAAGGAAAAATGCTATGAGATAGAAAGAGAGAGAGAGAGAGAGAGAGAGAGAAATAAGAAATGAATAGAATGATAACAACAGCTAAGCGCCACGGTTAACACAAATTATAAATGAATAAACACTGTAGTACTAATTAACAAATACCATATAGCATTGCAGACCCATATATAAAGTCAATAAACCTTACAATTGTTAGCAAAAGTAATATCATATTATAGAAGATACTACACAACAGTAGACAGATGAATAAGCTAGTATGTAATCTAATGGCATGCATTAGAGATGTTGCATGTTAACAGGACGCATAGTAGTATTGTTACTAGAAGCATATAACTTATTCTATAATATTACACTATATCGCAAATATTATTAGGTAACAGTAGACTACTATAAGAATATTTTAAGTGAAATTTACAAAAAACATACCACCACAGTATAAGACATGACAATTATTAAGTACTTGGTACAGTAATATATTAACATTATATACATATTATATATATATATATATATATATATATATATATATATTTATTTATATATATATATAGCTATACATATAAATATATATATAATTGTTTTAATGGTTTTAAAACATTATAATATTTTGTATAAATTATATATAACGTTACATGCAACGTTGTATAATGAAATTTATCATCAAATATTTGTAAAAATGCCAAGTCCTTACTTGTGTTATACATATAGAAATGTGTAGTACACATTCTCTGTGATATATATTCATATCAACACAAACCGTGGTTTTATAAATGTATGCATGTTTTCCATACATGTATATGTATCGTGCATACAGAAATTGTAGATTAAACATAACCACCACCATCACCACTGTACCATTATGCATAAGTACCAAGTATGCATACACTGTAAGTAGTGAACTCAAAAGACAGCAGGTGGTAGAGATGCAGAGCTAACTATAACGTCTAACGATGACACAGAGATCACAAGAGAGTTTGTAATATCTCATAAAGAATATCAACCAGAACTGAACAATTCAAGATCAAGAATTTTCATTTATATGTGTACAACACCCTCTCCATATACATATATGCACATACACACAATGCAACGGACACTTTATTGAAAAACTGCAATAGGTAAGGGTTTAAAGGACAACAGGACATGGATAATGGATAGAAATGCACTAGAGTTTATTGTCAATTAATGACAGTTTGCGATTCAAAGAGTTTTAGCTAAACCCTGCAGAATTTAAGATTCATGAAATTTTGTCGTTTCTATTATTTAACATCCATTTTAGATTAGAAATATTCCACTACTGCCTTATGACAAATTCAGATAGTATAAATATGATTTATTTCTCATAGCATTTTTTGCTCCTGCAGCTAACATTTAACAATATCTAAATACGATTAACCAAATCTTTTACAACCTACAACTTAGCAAGCAAATTAACAGCAAAGAGTCCTTGCAACTTAACATCAACTATTATAACATGTTAATTTGAAATCTCAAAGAATAGATAGTATAAATATGATTTATTTCTCATAGCATTTTTTGCTCCTTCAGCTAACATTTAACAATATCTAAATACGATTAACCAAATCTTTTACAACCTACAACTTAGCAAGCAAATTAACAGCAAAGAGTCCTTGCAACTTAACATCAACTATTATAACATGTTAATTTGAAATCTCAAAGAATAGATAGTATAAATATGATTTATTTCTCATAGCATTTTTTGCTCCTGCAGCTAACATTTAACAATATCTAAATACGATTAACCAAATCTTTTACAACCTACAACTTAGCAAGCAAATTAACAGCAAAGAGTCCTTGCAACTTAACATCAACTATTATAACATGTTAATTTGAAATCTCAAAGAATAGATAGTATAAATATGATTTATTTCTCATAGCATTTTTTGCTCCTGCAGCTAACATTTAACAATATCTAAATACGATTAACCAAATCTTTTACAACCTACAACTTAGCAAGCAAATTAACAGCAAAGAGTCCTTGCAACTTAACATCAACTATTATAACATGTTAATTTGAAATCTCAAAGAATAGATAGTATAAATATGATTTATTTCTCATAGCATTTTTTGCTCCTGCAGCTAACATTTAACAATATCTAAATACGATTAACCAAATCTTTTACAACCTACAACTTAGCAAGCAAATTAACAGCAAAGAGTCCTTGCAACTTAACATCAACTATTATAACATGTTAATTTGAAATCTCAAAGAATAGATATTATCTTAGAGAGGACGACGTATAAATGTTATAATCAGAATGAAAGGGAAGAGGGTTAATTTCAGGTAATATCTAAACAAATGGATCCCTTAGAATGTAAGAAGAGCTGCAGGGGTACAGTACTGTGAAGGTTATGGTTCATATACACTAAGATCTGAAGGAGGGAATTTATCGATTCAGAATGGGGGGAGGTTTACTGGTTGTTGGAGTAGGCGGGTGGAGGGGGGTTCTGCTCTGGGGCCGGCATTGCAATGACGTCCTCATATTTGGGGGGCAACAGCATCTGAAACAAAATAAAAACAACATAAAACAATATAGTAGAAAATAATACAGAACAACAAATGGAAAACTTTTAAACTTTATTAATATTAATATTTATATTAATTTTAATATTTATTTTATTAATATTAATAGCAATTTTTAAACTTTATTTGTCTCTCAACTGTTTTATGGGACTCAATGGAATAAGCGTAAATTACTTAATTTATCTGATATATGTTTTTAATGCGTATATAATTTGGTTCCTACGATTTATCATCTCGGAATATGCAAGTGCCTCACCAAGGCCTTTATTTCCGTTCATACGCCTTTTCTTCTATTGTAGAACATTTGTCATGTAGCTTTTGTGGAATGCGTGTGATAAATGAATAAATAAAAAAACAATGTAATATAGAACGGTATAAAATATAGAATAGTATAAAATAGAGAACAATATATTATAAAACAATACAATATAAAACAATGTAATATAAAACAATATAATATAAAACAATTAATATAGAACAATATAGTACAGGACAATATAATACAGGACAATATAATACAGAACAATATAACATAGAAAATAACAATATGAAATGATATAGTATAAAACGATATACTATACAAAAAACACATCAACATTAGAAATCTAAATCAAATACATTGGTATACGAAATAGAATACAATCACACAAGCATCTGAGTTATAACACAGATGCATCTGAACACTCTATATTAAGAAGTGCCTGTCTACATATAGTTCTGTCTTTGGCCTCGGGATGACAGGTTGACATATTGAAACAAAATGCATCAATGGCGCCAAAACACAACGACAGTCGCTTTACAGTACTGAAGCAACGTGAAGTCAACCAATCTAAAATCGAGTGCTGTGCACCTGTGGCTACATAACTACAGCGTCAGCTACAGGATTCTGACTTTATGGGTACAACTGTCACTCGCTTTTCAATTGTTAGGAATTATGACTTTAGAAATGATGAATTTTTAGGAATTGTGACTCCTTAGAAATCGTGCATGTCTAGAATTGCGAATCAATTGATTCACTTGTCAGAACTTAGCATGTCAGCTGACAGGTTTTACAGCTAGTAAAACAATTTATCGGCATAGGCTATAATAAAGTATTGATAAATTTATTAAGAAATAGGAAGAAGAGATGGATAGGACACATTCTAAGGGGGGAAGGTCTATTAAAAGAGGTCATAGAAGGTAGAATGGAAGGAAAAAGAAGCGGAGCAGGCCGAGATTAGGTATGTTAGATGATTTAAAGACCAACTCATATATGGAAATGAAGAGGATGGCGGAAGACAGAGAAGAGTGGAGGCGTTATGTACCATGGGCCTGCCAGTAGGTAGTGCACAAAGACAGAGAGGCTATAATAAATATATCGATATCCAAAGTGTAGCACAAATACATAGCATCACAAATCTAAACACAATATCAGTACCAAAGGCATAAACAAATACAAGAGCAACTGAAATCTAAAATGAATACAGCAGCATCTGAAATATAAGCAATACATCCGTATCAAAAACATAAAAGAAAAACATTGGCACTTGATACACAAAAAGGATCAAAGAGCATCTAAAATATAAACTGAATATATAATGAACTATATATATATATATATATATATATATATAAATATATATATACTGCCCAGAGAGAAACCTAAGTTAATGGACAACAAAATATCATAAACAGTAAGCGAATGCAGATGATCGCACAGTCAAACATTCAGCGAGAGACTAGTCGTTCAACTCAGTGTGGCCAATTCTTTCAAGTAGGCGATTTGGTCCAATGATCAACATGTTTGTCTCGAAAACAAGTGACATGGCTTCAAAACTCTCTATCTCACAACCACACGCACACATGCATGCACGCACGCTGACAGACAGACGGATAGACAGACGGACAGACAGACTCACCTCAGTATCTTCAGGGTTGGTGAGAGTCTCCTCTCTGTCATACACTCTCAGCCTGGCAGCCTGAGCCATATTGATCATCTCATACGTCTTCAAGTACTTGTAGCACGACCACACCACTCCAATGAAGTATGCCTACAAGACAACAACAATAACAGTATAAACTCACCGCTCCAATAAAGTATGCCTAAAAAACAACACAGTATAAACTCGCAAACCTACAAATGTTTCTAATAAAGCAAAGCGCAGGTAAATCTGACAGTTCTGAATCCACCCGAGGCTATTAATGGTGAGCAAAGGGAGTGCATTAGTCGATACACAACGCATATATCTGAGTCATATAGCTTAAAGAATATATTTATGAACAAAGATATACAAGTTATATTTAAATACAATACTAAAGAAGATTTAGAAATACTAAAGAAGAAGTACAAAAATTTAAATTAAAAAATTTAATAATTAAAAATACAAAAATTACACAAATTTAAACGAATGGAAAAGTCTCAAATAGGGGATTGGCTGGTTGTGTGGTGTAGGACAGAGAGGATTTGAGACAGTCTATTTGTATCCCGACCCTGGTAAAACTGGGATTCAAGGGAGGATGATGATGATGACTGAAGAACATTGAAGTCAAGTTATGCTAACATGCAATGAGTGAGTCGTGACAAGCACTAACAACTAGGCAGTACTAAAGTGCAGAGCAGGGCATGTGGAGTTACCTTGATGGAGAGAGTTCCTACAAACAAGATAAGAGTCAGTAGAGTAAGATGATCGTTATCCATAGCCATCAACTGCTCCTTGAATGGCAGGTTTCCCTAGAAATTCATCAATAAATCAATCAATTAAACGATCACTCAATTAGTAAGGCTACACAATCAAATCAATGATTAATACTTTCATGATTTTTTCTAGTAACAATATAATTGAATAATTACTAACATTAGAAGCTCAGTATTTTTCAGATCTATAGTTTTGATTGTTTTAATGCAAATGAAGAAATCAATCAATTAAACACACTTCAAAGCAATGTAAGAAGCTAGGCATATTATAAATGAAGCATGTGTATCCACAAGTATACACAAAAACAGTTATATAAGAAACACTATTTTTTGATAATATGACAACCTACAGAACTTGCAAGAATAAAATTTAGCACTACACAAAATAAATGCACTATTTAACTTATTTAACTACTGGCTGGAGCCTGTGGCGATGTCGGTAAGATACTCGACCGCAGATCAGTATGTGTGGGGTTCAAATCCTGGGCTCGTCCGTCACTGACATCGCTTTCGAGTGAGGAAACTGACATTAACATTAGCTTTACCACTAGCTTTTTCTGACCCAGCGCAGAGAACATGATATCCAATTGTTTACTATTATAACTATAGTATAAAAAAGGTAAACACGCATTACAGTGAAATGATCAACTATGTCGATATCTATCACTTTTAATACCACATGTTTAAACCGTTGGGCAATTTAGACCATTTTCCATATAACCAGTCCAGTGAATGTACGAAATTTTACTCTCAGATCAGCGGGGCTGAAAATCGAACCCACAAGGGTTCAATTCATCCCAGCTAGGATCTGTCATTTAAAACTTCATGACGTTACCCCTGTAGACGCTTTTAAGACATTCAATTATAACTAGCTTATCACCTGAGCGGCGATCCAGCGTCTGACAGCGGTGAGATCAGAGAAGTAGCTGAGCATCGTGAGACCGCTGAGACACAGGTCAAACATCTGGACGCAGAAAAACGGTGTGATGTACTTGGCGATGCCCTGCATGATTCAAAACAATAAAATATACATTACATCTTAGGATCAGTTTACATGGGTGAGTCTAAATAGATTTCGTAAAGGTGTGGGTAGAATGAAGGTCACAAGGAGACGAAGGGGTTATTATAACGGATCAACATAGTATGAATGTAGTAGGATGAGCACTTCAGTTCACAACTGGTCACGGCAGTGCGCATTTGATGCAGTGCTGCTTGACTGGCAGACAATTCACAATTACATGACAAGAAGGAAGGGACTTTAATGACTTGGCGAAAAAATGAATTACCAAATGTCTTACAGCTGTGTAGGGAAACAAAAAGATGACTGATGTACAAGGACTCCAGTGGTGGTATTTACAAAATTTTATATAAATACTATCATTTGGTTCAAAATTAGATAATTTTCTGCAAATACCATTGTTGTAGTAGGACACCAATTAACTACAAAATTGGGGCAGTGTTACAGAAAGATTACCTTCTATGTTTCTATAGACCTATGCAGAAAATATGTGAGCACAAAATACTGCACATATAGGAGCAATACAATACTTCTCAACGTAGAAGTTGCTCATGCTCAATACAGAGTTGCTCGTTCTCCTGAGGCGTCTACTGGTAGTCTTTCGGCTGATTGCATCATCACAAATTCCAATGATTCGCATTTTAGCATATTTTATTCATAATTTATTTCATACTGAATCTAGACTAAATTTGGATTTCAAGTTCCAAAGAAATAAGAATACTTGGATGAGACTGGACATTTTTCCAGGTAAAATGAATGAAAGTAGAAGGATTCTATTACTAACACGAATGGTTCCATAGATCAGACAAAGAGCAATGACCATTGAGGCCACAGTCAACAACATGGCAGCAACCAGACTCTCTGTGTTAAAATAGAAAAAATACAAATACAAGAAAACAACTGCAATATTATCAACTTTATTATTATGATTATAAATTATCTATCACACTTTCGAGACACACATAAATACAAACATGCTGATTCCTTGGAGCCCTGTCAGACCTATTAAACCTAGTGAACCTACCTATTGAACCCGAAATAATAATATTTCTCAAGAGATAGAAAATTTATGCACCGTCAATTAAAAATATACAAAAATCTTTTTTTTTCTAACATATTATTTGGTAAGCACAAAGGAGGATTTCAGTTTATTGATGCATTTAAATCATCATCTTGAATCTCAGTTTAGCTAGGATCGAGAGTAGAAAATTTTGCAGCACTTTCAGGAGCAATTAAGCGCTCACCAACCAAATGCCCTCTGACGTTAATTTTTATCTTAATGTATTGTTGCCTTTTATGACACGTGCAGTCCATGGTTGGTCTATTCTTCAGCAACTAAGGACAGTTGACAAATAGCAGGGGTAATATTGATATATATAAATAAAGTCTGTGAATCACAGACATGAATACAGTAGCCTATAATACAGTACCTAGCTTATAATACAGTAGCCCATAGTACAGTAGCCTATAATACAGTACTTAAACTATAATACAGTAGCCTATAATACAGTAGCCTATAATACAGTAGCCTATAATACAGTAGCCTATAATACAGTAGACTATAATACAGTAGCCTATAATACAGTAGCCTATAATACAGTAGCCTATTATCAGAGACTACACTCGACACCGACCAGTGCTCCAGTTCTTGCTGTAGACCCATGCCTGCAGATCCTGCACGTCTCTATTTAAATCAGGCTCAGACGGGAACACCGACGCACGTGACATGTTCCCCCCGCTAATCACTACCACGGAGGAGCCATCGGCCCCCACCCTAAACAAGCCTAACTCAGACGAACGGGGGGTGGAAGGGCCCCCCAGATTCATGAGATTTTGTTCAGGCTGAGGGGTGGATGGGTGGCGCACAGGCCCCTCGGGCAGATAGTGCTGAATCAGCTCGGGGTGAGCAACAGCAACAATGAAAAATGCCAGCCCAATCAGATGACCAATCTGCGCAGAGAAAATCAATTCGTAAAATCACGGTAAAAGCCTGGAATTTGTTTACAAATGATCACATCGGTAAAATAGGATATATTAAAATGAAAAATGTTTAAAATGTGAATTCTGCAGTTTATAACATAATCTCTCTCTCTCTTAGTGCACTGCCTACTGGCAGGTCCATGGTATATAACGCCTTCACTCTTCTCTGTCTTCCATTTTCCTCTTCATTTCCACATATGATTGGGCCTTTAAATCATCTAACATACCTCTCGGCCTGTCCCTGCCTCTTTTTCCTTCCATTCTACATTCTATGACCTCTAAATTACTAGACCTTCCCTCTTTAGAATGTGTTAAATCCATCTCTTCTTCCTATTTATTCATTTATCAACTGTATATCAGTAGCGGCGCTCTCCAAAACTTAAATATGACATAATATTAAAAATATACTCTTTTAATTTTAAAATTAAGTCAAATGTAATTTGTACAACTGCAACATTATATTTACAGAATTATTTTTACTCAAATATATCTTCTATTAATAGCACAATTGGCTAGACATTAATTTTAGTATTTCAGTAACTTTGTGAAAAGATCAAAGTTTAATTCCAATTCTTAATAATATAGAATTACCTATGCAAAATAAAAGTTATTTTGGGTTTTTCTTAAGTCAATGCTAAACTGATGTATCAAATTTATTAATTTTAACAGTGCTACTCTAAAATTAGGAATACCATAACAAAGATTTGCCAGGAATGGCATAAAGAGACAAAAAACATATTTAGATTTTACAAATGACCTTATACAGTCAGACAGCAGCCATTTAATTGCTCTTGTTTAATAGATTCATTCATGTCTGCTAGCTCTACCAATTTATTTAACAAATTTCAGTCGTTAGTTCATTCCTTTTTATTTCGTAGTATTCAAATGTAGGTCATAACATGACAAACAGGAATCAGTGTATCCTTAATTTTGATATTATATTTCTACCTACATGACTTCGACTTTACCTAACCCGTACAATCAGTAAACGGATTAGTTTTGTAAATTACAGACACTTAGACAAACCAGATTAAGAATGCCCAAAGCCAACGTCCCAGTTCTGACATGACAACAAAAGCAACATCTGTAAATCTCCAGATCTTCTCTTTCGAACTTCCAGCGCATGTTTAACAAATTAGATCTTTACTGACAGCGAAATTAAATGCTAGATTAGAAACTATCCAAATCAGACGTTAGAATTTGAGAGAAATGTACCAATTTTCGGTTAATAAAATCACAATTTACTCAACTATCTTTATTAAAGATGATAAATACAAAATAAATATGTCGACTGCATAGATTGCGAAATATGTGGAATACACCCAGATTTTTTACATATCTTTGGTTTTTAATCATAATCTTCATGCGGTAGGCAATCGATCGACTGACCATGAAAATATCGAATAATTTGTGAGTAATTTGCTTAAGTTGCGAAACTAGATAGGTCGTGTGTCTGAGAGGGGATGGTATATTTTAAAAAAGGTAATTTAAGGAAGACTGGAATGACGGAATTAAGGTTAGAGATTGAGACATAATTGGAATGTGTGCGCAATAGTGCTCGATGTTGTCAATGAAGACTGTAGCACTTTAATTGTTGTTGTTGTTATTATTATAACTATTAATTTTAGATGATTTGAACAAGTGAAGGAAGAGCAAACTATTGTCTCCATTTAATAAATAAGAAATTTCGTAAAAGTAATTAAAGAAATTGCGAAACTATTAAGTAAATGGAAGTTAAGTACAAAAATATTTAAATAGTAATTATATATAAGGCTGACCGAAATATTAATTATTTCTGTCTATACGTGTATCTATCTATATATGTCCATCTTTATATCCAATAATTATAATGAGCCATTTCTGTCTGTCGGTCTGACTGAAGTAACGCTGACATCATAATTGTTAACGTAAATATATGTATAATTTCTTAGTAGTTACTCTAGCTAATTAGTTATATGATTAGTAAAATAAAAATAGAACTATATTTAGTTCTATTTTTGCGAGTATATATATATATATATATATATATATATATATATATATATATATATATATATATATATATATTTTATCGCAGCGTATGTCATATTCATAATTTAAAAATATTACAGTTCTGCATTCTAATTACAGCTCTGTCCTTTGTCCACTATTTATATTCAAGGCGAGTAAAAATTTCTATATACACTGCACTTACATGTATATAAGTAAAACAACTTTTTCTTATATAAGAAACCGTTAGATATGCTGTAGTACACATTGATAACTTGATAGGCGTGTTTTATACGACATTTTGTCATTTCTGTAGATCTTTGTTTCTGTAGGTCTTAGCAGCTAACGTTGCGTACATAGGCCTACAGGTAAAAAGGTAAATATTCATAGAGTTGGGTATATGGCCGCGTCCGCGCTCTTCGCAGAGATCGAATTCGATCTCATCTGAGTGAGTTCACGCCATCGATCCTTGTTTAAAACAGGAAAGAGAAATTAAGGTTATCAGGCTAAATGTAAGCTATAACATTAATTGATAAGCTTATAGCTTTAGGTTTGCAATGCAGAATGGTATCCATTTCCTATACCACTCCAATACAATACGGTATTGTATTGTAGTGGTATAGGAAATGGATAAATTCTGTATATATACAATATCTAATAAAAATTCCTGGATCCGCCCCTGACAATACCTGTGTCGACCACACTGGTACCCATGGGCAGATCTAGAAATCCTTGAAGGGGGCGGGGAAATTTTGTTTTGAGAATGTACACATTTTTTGCTTACGACCCGCCTTCTTCGGGACAGCTCAAAATGTTTTCACTACTGCGCTCGGCTCGTAGAGTGAAAGTATATTATCCCCCCTCCCACGCCTCCCACTCATACCCGTACTACAGTGAGAAGAAAACCTAAAATCCTACATTTGTTTTGGAAAAAGTATACTAGGTTATTTTTTACTTATGAAGACACTGATCAGTGGATCTGGACGAATTGCAAATGTACATTAATTTTGGCGGTAGGGGGGGGGGGGAGTTAAGCCCTTCCCAGCCAAGGCTGTTTGCACTACTGCTCCGGGACAGAGTTCACTTCTTTACTAGCATCCTTTTTCCTCATATACATGTTTAAAGATAAAATTGAGAGCTATAGTGAAACGGTCAACATTTTTCAGGCCTCCTTCCATTTACAGGGCTCCTAGTATACAAAATATGGGTCCCTAGTCCCATATTTCAAAAATTGTGATCTAGTGGAACCGAGTTCCCTCTCGTTCCACCCCCCCCCCCCCGCCCCGCCACCCTAACCTGTGCCCTTACAAACATCCTGACACATAGCATTGCCATGGAAACAATTAAACAATAAAATGCTTACACCAGTCTTTGTAACATTGTTTACCAACAATTTCCCCCAATGGGAGAAGGTTTCGATTTCCCTATATATATATATCGTTCAACTATATATAGTGTGAGTGATCGTTCAATAAATATTAACTTCCTTATTAGACTGATATCTTGATCACTTTTGGAGATATAGACTAGTTACCAACCTAAAATGTCTTTACCTCAAGTGTGCTTTTGGTACAATGGATCACCTGCGGGTTGCAGAAGAGGCAGCGAATGTCATCATCTACACATTTGCAAAAACTTTGTGCTTGGCTGTTGTGCAGCAAGGAAATGTCCACTCAGTCACAAAATACTTTCAGAACAGCCTCGGAGCGTTATGCTAAAGGCTAAGATGGATGTCAGTCTAAGTGATGAGAAGATTTTGGAGTATTTGAAGAAAGGGATAAAGGAAAATGCAACGGAATCAAAAGATGATTCTTCTCTGGCGACATGTAAATACTACAATAATGAGAATGGGTGCCGAAATGGAGATGAATGTACAGACTTGCACTTGTGTTGCTACTTACTGAAAGGATACTGCAAATATGGGACTGAATGCCGCCGATCTCACGATGTTCGTGATCCACAGCCTAAAACACTCCTGCTGAAGTTCAATATTAACTTTAGGCAGAAACAAGAGGAAATCATTGCAGAAATCCGTGGAAAAATGAAGTTGAAAGATCCTGAAAGGCCTGCAAGGAGGGGCGAACAAGGTAACTAATAGTGACTCGTTAGCTAGATCAGATTGTTATTCTTCATTAAATCATTTATCAAACTATCTACCATTTCATTAAATCATAGGCTATGGATATTCCTATATTGACACTGCCAATAAAGCAGTAATTTTCTAATTGAAATCATAGATATCTCACTAAAACTACAGCCATACCAGTTATTACTAGGTTACCAAGTTCAAAACTTATACTATTATTAATTGACACTCTACTACAAGTTGACGTTGCCAATCGGCAAAACCATGCGGTAGAGAGTTAAAATCTTGACACTACTGTGAACTGAAAACCGTATATCACTGATGAACTGTTAGTAAATGCTACACCAGTCAATACTAGTCTACGAGTATTAATATTAGTCACTAAAAATTTGAAGTTGTAAGTACTATACTTAAGATTTTTGAAAATATCACATATTCGTATAGCAGTTTCTTTGTGCTAATTGTTCATATATGAGTTAAATAATGTTTTCTGTTAAAATGTTCTCTAAATATTTGATAATTTTTAAAGAGATTTTAATTTTAATATTAAATAAATGTTCCTGTTTAATGGCATTGTCTGTAGTGCTTTTGACTCCTATGGTAGAAGTTGTTTCAGTAGAAAGCCTGACTAACCTACTGTTAACTTTGGACTGAATTTCATTATTTTTGTTCGCAATTTTTTTGGACCCCACACTCTGCTCACCAGTTTGGTTTGGTTCCATGGTGCTCTTTGTTGTCATGGGCATCGGTAGCACTCTAATTGTGTTGTTTCTGTTGGTGATAATCAAGAAAAAGAGTTAAAGTTGACAATTAATTGTAATGCAGTATGTTTATGGTATTGCTTTTTCGTACGTTTTGCTTTGAGACAGATGTCGCACAGATTAAGCAGTAGTATTCGTGTATCTACATAGCAAGCTAAGTATGGGCATTTACTCTCAAATTTTAATGTTTCTATTAACTTATTGTGCAATTCCTATCATTTTGAAATATAATTTGTTTCTAAAACGTTATATTGTAAAGGTCACACATATATCATGTATAGATCAAAAAATGAATGAGAAGTAATAATTTGAACAATAGGTGCCATTGCTGCTACGGCTAGATCCAGAGCTCAATCTCCATCTACTTCCAGATCTCGAGCTGCATCTACTGCCAGATCTCAAGCTGCATCTACTGCCAGATTTAGTAAAAATCCTCATCATAAATCCTGTGGTAGACAGAGAGGATTAACTTCTACTAGTCCTTTGAAGATGTGCGGACATTACCTTGTGTATAAGTGTAAATATGCAGACAGCTGTATAAAATACCACTCGAAGCATGGTCTCCCATATGTTTGGAGGTGGAAAAAACAAGAGGAAAGCGACGTACAAACTTGGGAAGAACTTAATAAGAATTTTCAAATAGAAATAGAAACCCGCTACTGCAATCCAGAACAGGATTGCTGTGAGATTTTATCAAAAGATAGGAAACCGTGAGTATCTAAAATGCATAGTTGTTTAAATTTCATCTCTGGCAGATTTCCTAATGTGCAGAGACATTTTGCTTATTTTATAACAAATTGATTGGTCTAAGTTTTCATAGTGCAGTGTATAATTATCGAAACCATTGTTTCATTTTCTACATTTGTGATAAAATAGTACTAAAAATTCCTAATCCTCGAGGCTTCAGGCCACCTCTAGTTCCTAGCTTAATAACCTTCATTGGCTTCCTGTAGTTCAAAGATTTAAGTATAAAATTGCTCTGTTAACTTTCAATACACTTCTTTTTGGTAAACCTTCTTATCTTTCTGATCTCCTAATCCAATATCAACCTTCTCGTAAGCAACCTTCTCTCTTCGTTCTTCTGATACCAAACTGCTCAAAATTCCTAATATTCTCACTTCGTTAGGTAGACGTTCATTTTCTTTCTCCGCTCCTACTGTTTGGAACTCTCTGCCTCCTGATCTTCGCTCATGTTCTATTGGTTCCACTTTCCGTTGTAAGTTGAAAACACATCTCTTCCCACCATAGATTTTATTTCATCTTGCCTGACTGTTTTTTTTATCACCGGACCGGCACTGTTTAGGATCTTTTATTTCTCTTCAGCACATGTTTTTTTCAGATCATTTGTGGTGAATCGATTTGTAATGACATGTGATGGGGGGACGTCCCTGACATCATCCTTGTATAAGGAAACGGACGTTAAACCTTTATTATTAGTATTATTATTATTTATTAGTATTAAAATAAGCGAACTATCTATTTAATAGAGTGTTGCATTTGTCACACATAACTAATCAGTAGGCCATTTTATGTCACATGATTGTTAGTAGTGATAAACACCTGTCAGATTATGTCAGTTCACAGACTGCAGTAAATTGTGAAAAATAAAATTATTTTATTTAATGATAAATTTTAATCAAATATTTGTCGAATCTTGAATCCTTCAATGCTTCTTTAATGTATTATACCTAGTTCTTGTAAAATTCTATTTAAATTTGTTGCTCTTTTATATATATAGTAAATTTTCTTTCTACTGTTTAATATGATCAACATCAATATCAATCAATCAATAAGAATATAACGGCTGGTTTCTCACCATAAGGCAATGTCAGGGACATCCTCAGTAAGTCATGCAAAAGTCATCTTAATTAAAGTAGAACTAAGCTTTGTAGAACCAAGTGCAACGTTTAATGTCAACTATCTTCTGTATCAAAAGGAAACTGTATAGAGATGGGCATTAACTAAAGTATAGCACTTGAGCTTTTTGAAAGTTGAAACTTAGAGAAGCAGTTAAAACTACCATTTTAACTAACTATTTTGAACTCTTCTACAAACATGAAAAACCATGTAATAAATTCTTTACAGCCACCTTAGACCGCAAGCACATACATGAAAATAACTACAAAATTCATAAAATACTACATTTATTTTATTTTGTAGTCCTGTTATAGTATATACTAAGTAAATACGTGATTTTGACTCAAAAATATAATGCATGCCACTAACAACGATGGCACGACTTAGTATATTTCCGCAAAACATGCATTTATTATTCTCGCTGTCTTCTTTAGAGTGCTAGAGCATACATACATTTGGCAAGTAAAAATTAACCAAATAATATGATTTTATTCTTGTGTCAAGTGTTTTAAATAAATGTTTAACCAGTTCTCTATAATGATATCTTTCTTGTATATCATAATCATATTTTGCTTCTAAAGTACCATTTAAGGTAATAAGATATGTGGTTAGCACATGGAATATGCGGAGGTAATGCTATTATATCTTTAATACCTCTTTCGCTGAACATTTGACTTGATTTTTTCCAAATGCATGCCAATTCTACTAACAGATACAAAATCATTTTCATTATTATCCTCAAAATCATCATTTTCTCCACTTTTACTTACGTCATTGTGAAACAACTTAAGAACCTTAACGAGCTTGTTTGCATTGGCCGTGATTACATAAACAATCTTGGAAGAAATATGACACTTCAGAAAAATTTCTAGAAGTGTGCTTATAGATTTAACTCCTTTCAGCCTACAGCTTTGTCTTCACCTGTAGTGTGACTGGATGGGCGTAGTATATTGTAACATCTATTTAGCATCCTCTATGCACTGTCCACATATCTGCATTGGCAGAAGCAAAGCCACAGTTTCAAATTTCAACTAAATCAACATGAAACTTACAAGTGGAATTCAAAAAGTCCAATTTTAGTGATTTTTTGAAAGTAGTAAATTTTTAGTTATTAACTTAAAAAAAATTATTTTTTGTAACTTGTAACTAAATAATTAGTTAAACTCTTAGTATGAACTTTTAAACTAAGTTTTACTTATCTCTGCTGTTATGTGGTTTGACAGGAAATCAAACAGATTGTCTTCGTGATATATGACCCATGATGACCACTTCTATTAAAGTAATTAACCAACAGTGCAGTGCATGTGTCATAAAAAGCGACAAAGCACTAAGATCTAAACCAACTTCAGAAAGGGCATTCGATTGGTGAGCACCTAGGCTCCAGAAACTGCTACTAAATGTACTAATCCAGACTCTACTTAAACGAGGGTTCAAGAGAATATGATAATGAGGATGAATAATGATGATGCTGACAATAATGATAATGATATGTCAAATATGATATGATATGTCAAATGATGAAGTTGATGACAACGATGATGATGATTTGTTAACAGTAAATACCAGTTGGACTTCACTGAAATGACGTGCTTAATTAAGAACAAAGTTCCTGAGAGATTGGTAGAGTTGCAGAGGCTGTCAACGAAATCTTCTATTCATAGTAAGCCTGGAGAACGTTACCTGACCAACTGGCTGTGGTACTGGCAAGATGTCCGTGGAAGATTTATCAACTTTGGATTTGTAAGTAAATGTATAAAGCAGTCTTTACTGTGATGAACTGATAATCAATCAATTAGAATTTAAAATTCCGGTTCCTCGCCATAAGGCAATGACAAGGACGTTTCAAGAAGGCTGTGCATCAACAGACGCCGAGGCACCATGCAATGACGAGTGAGTATACAAAGACCCCAAGAAATAGTGAGATCAAAACTGTACAACTCCAAGATCTGAGGCAATAAAGTGCCAGAATAATGACCTATGGTGGAAAAGAGTTAGGTTTTTAGCTTGCTCAAGAAAGTGCTAAAACAAATACAAGATCAGTTAAGAGTGTTGTCTTCTGCATCAATCTTTTCACAGTGTTTATCTTTATGGCTTGCTTTATCTTTTCGACGTTTTCTATCTTGTACATATCTTTAATCTATTTCCGTATCTTGTTTTCTTTCATCGGTAATGTTGTTAATAAGATTTTGGAAGCTACCTCAAATAGCTTGTATGAGACTATAGACTATATAGAATATAGGCAACATCATTGTCGTAGCTACCATCTTATATCATCTTCCTCTGAGAACTCTAACTGAATTGTGACTATTTCTTCAGACAAAAATCTTTCAATCTTTCTCAATATTTTTAACAAAGTACTTAATGTAACCTGTCATAATTCTATAATTAAATATAATAATTATAATCAATTACATTTATTGCTATATTTTTTACTGCAGAATGAGAATCGCGTGAAGATCATAGGATATGTGACATCACAGCAAATTGAGACTGAATTTGAGAAAAACCCTAAGGGTTCTACTTGCTACGAATATAACTCAGTCGAGTATGTACTGGACTTTAGCAGCATGTCTAGGACGGATAAGAATTCTGGGCGACAGACGCCGATTAAGAGAAGACCTGAGTTGTTCGATGAGCAGACTCAGGGAGCCGGGGCTTCTGTTGATGAAACTTCTGCTCGAATGTCAAGAATGAGAGTGAATCATTGAGAATCTGGCCCACAGATTGGAATAGAATGACACTAAATCATTGAGAATCTGGACCAAAGATGGGATTAGTATGGCAGTGAGTATGCATTCTTAAGATTGGAGTAGAAAGCAGTGAATCAGTGAGAATATGGCCCAATGATTGGACTAGTATGGCAGTGAATTAGTAAGAATATAATTTGGAAAGATTGAAGTTTTTAACCCTACAATTAGTCTCTAAGATACCAAATTAAGATCTAAATAGCTTTAATTGTAATAGGGTTTAATAAAGATAAAACCATTTTAAGCAAAAAATTAAATAATAGAGATTATGAAGGTTACAAGTGTGACTTATAACAGAAGATGAAAAGGGGACTATTTTCAGAATATAAATTAAAACTTTTGCAAGTCAAAGCCATGAAGAATCCAACTATATCTGATTCATTTATTGAGATCAGAGCTGAATCAGCATTTTATTATTTTGAATCACTTAGAAATAAAAGAGAATAATAATAACTAGTATGAATTGAAAAATAGTAAGAGTAGTAGAATATTACAAATAGTAGAATAGTGAAATAGAAAAATGGGGTTGCCACTGCTTTCAATTAAAATAGGTCCTATGTGACTGAGCTGAAAGAGTGGGAAATAGGCGTGTTGCCGCTAAAAATATTAAACGTTGGCGTGTGAGCCGCTAAAAATATTAAACGTTGGCGTGTTGCCGCTAAAAATATTAAACGTTGGTGTGTGAGCCGCTAAAAATATAAAAATCTAGAAACTAAATGTTTCACAAAGATAAATTAAATAAAAGTGCTATGCTACAATTTTAAAAGTCTAAAACGATCTAGCGGAATGAGCTGCTGCTAGAGCTTTAGATAACATTTTGAAAACGAAGTTATAAGCAGTCAAGCCTATAAAAATTAAAAAAAACCCTAAAAACCTGGGCTAAAACCTAAAGGCATGGACTAAAACGTAAAGGCCTGGGCTAAAACGTAAAGGCCTGGGCTAAAACCTAAAGGCCTGGACTAAAACGTAAAGGCCTGGGCTAAAATGTAAAGGCCTGGGCTAAAACGTAAAGGCCTGGGCTAAATTGTAAAGTCGGATCAAGCTTGAGTGATAGGCCTATAGACATGAAAGTGAAGCTATTGCTGTTGTCAACTCTGTGGAAGTAAATATAGTAAAAAGCAGTCAAGGCCAATAAAATATAAAAAACGTAAAGGCTTGGGCTAAATGTAAATCTTGGGATCAGCTGTGACTGATACAGATTGGGACTGACCAATCACGAAAGTGGAGCGACTGCTGTTGTTGTTGTCAGCTGTGTAGAGGTAAGATAAAGTTAAAGCAGTCAAGTTTGTAAAAATTAAAAATTGTAAAATAATTACTTGTCATGAACTGTAAAAAAACTCAGTCACTGAGTGATCTAGATATGAATATGTAGCGACTGCTCTTGTCAACTCTATGGAGCTAAAATAGGATTAAAAGCTGTCAAGCCAATAAAAAAGTCAAACGTTAAAGGCTTGTTCTGAAATATAAGCACTGAATCACATGTGAGTGTCCTCGACATGAAAGTATAAGGATTGTTGTAGTCAATGATGTGGAGGTTTATATTTGAGCTCTGGTGTTGAATTCCAGGTGAACCATTCAGTGAAGAAAATTGAGAACTTACTTGACTAAGTGTAAGTTTATTATAGTTGGATAAAATAAAAATAGACCACGAGATTAAGGTGTAAATAAATATAGGCCCCTATTAAAAATATATATAAATAAATAAAAATTAAAGAAAAATAAATTTAGAGAGGTATAAAACTAAGTAGTGTAAATATATAATATATATATATAAATTTATATATGCTAATGTGTTATAATAAAAATAGAAATAATAATAATAAAAACAGTATAACTATTCTTGAAAAAGTGTATTGTACATTATTTTAAGTATCATGTAGTTTAATAATGTGCTATTTAATTCTATAAAAATTATAAAATATCTGTGTATTTTAACCCAATGTCGTAAGTAGTCGTTAGTCTTTTCACTAGTAGGAATTCTGTGCGTTTCTACATACATCAGTGCAGATATGTGACGCTGTGTGGTTGTAGTTACGCAAAGTTACTATGTGTGTAGATAATGTTCTTGTGTGTTTATCTAGTGTTATTATGCTTGTACCTCAAACATTCTAAATTGAAGTCATGGTATTAAAAGAATTACAGACAGTTTTTATCGGTTGATTTCAATTGTATGTTTTATTTGGAAAGTAAGATACTGTATTTGTATAGAAGAAAATAATGTGTATTTTTAAGCCATGGTATAAAATTTTCTGGTTGAAATAGTCAAGTGAATTAGACAATGGTTTTCATGCGATTGACGAATTGATATATTTTATAATGAATGATTATTGATATAGGTGCTAAATTGCTTAGTCTTAACGTGGAATTAAAACCACTGTTTCAATAAACATAATAACAATGACTCAAACTAACATTCCTTTAAGATTAAGCTTGAGCAGATTTAACTTAAAATTGAATAGTTGGCTTTTAATACTTTTCTCCTCTATCACTTCCTTATGGAACAGTCTCTACAGACTTAAATTTTCTTAGTTTGTATAGCTGATCAGTGTATTAATTCATTTGCGACAGTGTGAATTAGATCATTATACCAGACCAGAATATATTAGATCATTTGCTTTTACTGTAGGTATTAAATCATTTTCTATGGCATGTATTATATCATTAGCTGCAGTATGTACTAGATAACTTATACAATACATCTGGTGGTCTGGCGAGCATCCCACGCCTCTATAGAGAATGGCTAATATTCTGCCACAATGAAATTGTACCTCTCTCGCTCTCTCTCTCTCTCTCTCTCTCTCTTTCTCTCTCTCTCTCTCTCTCTCTCTCTCTCTCTCTCTCTCTCTCCTCTCTATCTCTCTCTCTCTCTCTCTCTCTCTCTCTCTATATATATATATATATATATATATATATATATATATATATATATAGAGAGAGAGAGAGAGAGAGAGAGAGGAGAGAGAGAGAGCAAGTATTGAAGCGAGAGAGTAGTGTAGATACTGTATTTTACTTGAAGGAGGTTTATATTGTTTGTAGATTTTTGAAAGAGGTTTGTATTGTATGTAGATAGAGGTTTGCATTGTGTGTAGATACAGTATTTTGCTTGAAAGAGGTTTGCATTGTATTATGTTATGTATTGTTTGCATTGTATTGGTTATAGTAGGCTTATTACGTACTGTAGAGCTTTCTATCTTCGTGCTGTTCTTTAACTCTATGCTCGAGGATATTGAGACAATGATGCGGTGTTTGAATCTGGAATTATTAATTTGCTGTATAAAACGAATGCAGTTTTTGAATACGGAATTATGTGGCTGGGTTTTTTACTTTTTAAATCTTACTCTTTTGGAGTTGCTGAAACACGTAAACTATGCGCCTTAATTGTGGCATTTGAGCTCTAACCTTTGTTGTACAGTGATTATTGCACGATATTTTAAGTAATTCCACTATTTGTAATTTTTAAAAAGGTATATTTGATCTAAAATTACCACTGCTATTTAGGCCTATTGATTGATTCATTTATTTCAAGGGAAAATCACTATTTTTTCTAAATTATCTGTTTGGCTAGTTGATGGTTAAAACTATTTGATTGACTCTTTTTATTGTATATGCTACTTAGGTAACATTTGTAATTTTATTGCACTTTGAAAGTATAGGCCTAATTATATTTTTTAACCTACATATAGTTTGCAATATTTGTTCGCCGTAGATTCTTTAGTGTAGCTAATTTGTTATCTATGATTTGTTATATTATATATTATTTTATATTTGTTGTATATATATAGTATATTTGTATATATATATAGTTAAATTATATTTGTTGTCTATGAGATTCGTTTTGCATGTCTATGTTTTATTGAAGTATTGCTTTCAGCTTTAGTATCTTGCTTGTACTTAGACTCTTTAAAGAAAATTTTATTGATGTGAGAGGGGGTTGAAAAGTTTTAAGTAAGGGGAATTGCATGTAATTTAGTTTAAATGGGACTGAAATACTTAAGGGCGATGCAGTGTTTAACCATCTTCTTCATTTTTTGCATATTTACCTGTTTGCATTGTATTTATGTTATAGTAGGCCTATTACGTACTGTAGAGCTTTCTATCTTCGTGCTGTTCTTTAACTCTATGCTCGAGGATATTGAGACAATGATGCAGTGTTTGAATCTGGAATTATTAATTTGCTATGCTAAAACAGGTATTTCTTAAACATGATTTTTAGTAATAGATGTTTTGGAATTACTCGACCATTCGGACTCCTTCTTTTTTGCTAAAAGAAGCAAACATTTTGGGGAGGGAAAATCTCGTTTACTGGGGTGCTAACTCACGGATTGTGAAGCATTTATCGCTATACCCTATAATAGACGCCACTACCTGTGATAAATGCTACTACCCTGTGATTTATCACAGGGTAGTAGCATTTATCACAGGTAGTGGCGTCTATTATAGGGTATAGCGATATCACTTATCACTTACCGACTACGCCATTGGCTCGAGCCAATGGCGTAGTCGGTAAGACACTCGACCGCGGATCAGTATGTGCGGGGTTCAAATCCTGGGCTCGCCCGTCACTGACATCGCTTTCGAGTGAGGAAACTGACGTTAACCTTAGCTTTTTTATAGCTTTTTACTACCCTGTGACAATCGTCACTATCCTGTGACAATCGTTACCACCCTGTGACAATTCTATTAGCCTGTGACGAATGCTATTACCCTGTGACAAACGCCTCTATCCTGTGACAAACGCCTCTACCCTGTGACAAATGCTATTACCCTGTGACAAATGCTATTACCCTGTGACAAACGCCTCTACCCTGTGACAAATGCTATTATCCTGTGACAAATGTTATTACCCTGTGACAAATGCTATTACCCTGTGACAAAACGTCTCTACCCTGTGACAAACACCTCTGACAAACACCTTTACCCTGTGACAAACGCCACTACCATGTGACAAACGCCTTTACCCTGTGACAATCACCTCTACCCTGTGACAAACACCTCTACCCTGTGACAATCACCTCTACCCTGTGACAATCACCTCTACCCTGTGACAATCACCTCTACCCTGTGACAATCACCTACCCTGTGACAATCACCTCTACCCTGTGACAAACACCACTACCCTGTGACAAAAGCCACTCCCTTATGACAAACGCCACTACCCTGTGACAAACACCTCTACCCTGTGACAGTCGCCAGTGCCCTGTCACAAACGCCACTGCCCTGTCACAAACGCCGCTGCCCTGTCACAAACGCCACTGTCGTGTCACAAACGCCGCTGCCCTGTCACAAACGCCACTGCCGTGTCACAAACGCCACTGCCGTGTGATAGACGGTTCTATGTTTAGGCTGATTACACAATAGCTTGTGGTCAATGTCTTTACAAATATGATAATTGAATAGGACGTTGAAGTGTTTTTTGTATCATTGATAAAATATTATTGTTTTCATCATTAATTTAATGTCTAGAATCATCAATTAAATTGCTTGCATCTTTGATTTTATTTTAGTTCTTGTATAACTAATTGAAGTTCTCACATATTTAAGTCGACCGGGTTATTGTAAAAGCTATTGATGATAAGTCAAAGATCAATAGAAATAAAAGGACGTTAAACCCATTTTGATATGTGGGACAGACGGTGAGAATTGAACCCTCAAATGTCTTGTTTAACTGACAAATACTCTGCCTGTAGGACTGCCAACCTTGACAAAAACAATTCTGTCGGCGGAAGTAATTTGAAATGAACAAAAATAGTTAATCTAGCCGTAGAATCCTCGTAAACATTATTAAAATTTTCTATGAAATTAGTGACTAATTTGATTTTTCGTAAGCCTATTTAATTTGTGAAGTTCGTGTATTTTATCGACAGAGCTAATCCGCTAGCCTATGGGCGCATAATCTAAAATCTAATCCTCTGGATTATCTCTAATGTTATAGCTAAAGTCAATTATATACTTACGGACAATTGTAAAGCTTTTAATAACTAAACCGGATTGAAAGTTGGCTTCTCTAAAGGCACTTTCAGCGACTGGTAGAACCCTGTAAAATATGGTTGTTTAATGTCAAATCGTAACTTTATTCAATAATAATGTAACTAACTCACTATCTTATTCAGCTCACGCTGTTTAGGGAGAGAACTTCATATGATTAGTACAACTTTCCTCCCTATGGCTTCTTGTTAGGGCAGCGGGCAATTCTCGCCTCTCTTGTTAGGGCAGCGGGCAATTCTCGCCTCTCTTGTTAGGGCAGCAGGCACCCCTTCTCCTCTTTTAAGCCAACATCTACTTCTCGCCCTTCTTGTTAGGGAGGCAGGCACTTCTTGCCCTTCTGGCTAGGGCAGCAGGCACTTCTCGCCCTTCTTGTTAGGGCGGCAGGCACTTTTGCCCTTCTTGCTAGGGCAGCAGGCACTTCTCGCCCTTCTTGTTAGGGCAGCAGGCACTTCTTGCCCTTCTTGCTAGGGCAGCAGGCTGTTTGTGTCTTCAACTGTCTGTGTCTTCATCTGTCTGTGTCTTCATCTGACTGTGTCTTCATCTGCCTGTGTCTTCAACTGTCTGTGGGGTTTTCTTCAGGATTGACAAAACTGTCCTGTAGGATTTTTACTAAACTCTTCTTAAAGACTGTTAAAGCATTAAATATAAAATCTTACATTAATGTTGTAAACTAAGTTGCGCTCTGAAATAATCTGCGTCTGCAAAAATACTGTTTATCCGTGAATATTCATTCCTAATAAGTGTTGTAACGCTTTCTGGTTCATATTTTAATCGTTATATACATCATACTTTAAATCGCACCGTCTATCTTCTCATTTCGAAGAAGCAGTGAACAACACAGAGCGTATAATTAATTCTTGCCAGTATAGCCACTATCTGCTGCTGCTGCTGCTGATGATGATGATAACCGCTATCCGCTGATGATGATGATCAATGATGATGATGATGATAACCGCTATCCGCTGATGACGATAATGATGATGATAATGATGATGATGATGATAGCCACTATCCGCTGCTTCAATACTTTCTCTTCGGATATTCCAGATGCTCCGCGGATTCACATAGCCAGATAATCGGTGAGACAATTCTTAATCAAAAGATAAGGAAAATTTACCTGAAATATCCCAGACTGAGATAATGATAATGAAATAATACTTTAAAAGCAATGATGTTAGAAGAGGCATTTTAACTTTACCCCATTCCACTTTTTGTGGGTCAGGATCGCTTAGCATTGGCACAGAGATCATTAGCACTCTGATCACTCGCTATATCGCTATTATCTCAGTACTGAGCCCTGTTAGTGCGCAGTGAGGAAGAGCTGACAGTGAAAATTGTTCCTCTACAGCACTGCACTGTTATTAGCCCGCCCACCTGCCGTGATCTAGCACCTCGCGTGATCTTGAATCTATAGTACCTCTATGCACGAGCCACGCTATTGTGATATGGGGTAGAGCTGGTAAAGCTAAGGTTAACGTCAGTTTCCTCACTCGCAAGCGATGTCAGTGACGGACGGGTCTACGTATATATCGCATTAAATTCCTCCAAGGCTTCGTCAACTATTTAGACTACAAAGTTAAACTGCAATCACTTGAGTGTTACTTGAGTCGATTCCGTCCGGTGACTGCTTTTCCAACTGATGTTCTCAGGCGAGCGCGCTATCCACTCAGCCATACAAACGATACTTAACTACATGATACAATTGGCGTAATCACCGGGGGGTGGCAAGGTGGACGCGTCCCCCCAGATTTTCGGTCGTGGTTAAACCTATGCCACGTTATTGCTGTTTTTTATATTTATTTTTATTAGTATTTTACAGTTATATCAGTGGCTTGGTTTGTCGCTTTAATGGCTCTGGGTGAATTACTTTTGAGGTAGAAATTATTCCTTAATTGACTTCAATTATTTACTTTAATTTACTACTATATTTCTTATATATGTATAGGTGGTACAGTGATTGTAACTTTTAACACGGGGTGTGTGCATGTTGATATGTGTAGGAGTGTTGCAAATTTTAACAAGGGGTGCATGTGTGTTAATGTATATAGGGTGTTATAAATTTTAACACTGGGTGTATGTGCGTTGATATATCTAGGGGTGTTACAAATTGTAACTCGGAGTACCTGTGTCTTGATATACATGTATATATGGGGTGTTACAAATTGTAACTCGGAGTACCTGTGTGTTGATATATATATATATATATATATATATATATATATATATATATATATATATATATATATATATATATATATGGGGTGTTGTAAACTGTAACTCGGAGTACCTGTGTGTTGATACATGTGGGGTGCGAGTACACCACGAGTGATTTTCTGATCGCTAGAGAGGCCGGAAGCATAAAGAGCAAATGATAGGGTTTGACGAAGGATCATATATTTTTCACTAGCGGTCTTCGACCAGCTAAACGATTAGCTAATCGTTCCTAACAATGCAGTAGCTTAGGTTATGGCTTTGTACTAGGTTTTCTCTCAGATCGTTCATGAGATGCTATTATGCGGAGAAACTGGCGTTAAACAGCAACGAGACCAGATGTTAGAAATAAACTCTAAATGTTTTTATCAGAAGAATCTGCTTTTCTGAGACTAATGAGGCAGAACCAGTAGAGATATTCTGACTTATTTTGAAATGCCAAATTTAATATCATATAGGAACGTGCATGTAGTTAGATAATCAAATATAAATACGAAAGAGGCTACCATAAAAGGGCCTTAGCTCTGTTAGATAATAACATAATTAATAGCTATAGCAGAGTCTACATGCGTCTGAGGTACAATTTTTTTGTTACATTACCAATTACAGTAAAACCGTTGGTAGCCATACAATTTAATATTTTAAAATTAGGAAATGGCTAAACACTGGCAAGTGAAAACTCAAAAATAAATTTAAAAAACATCTCTAAATTAGTAAGAATTAAATAAGTAAAATAAGTTCATATCTCTAAAGAGAAAAAACTAACTAAACTAATACGCGCTAGGGAACTCCTGAGTACGGATTGTTTTTTCAAGCATGGCGTGTCTCCCATGTTATACATAGGCCTATCCGACTTAAATTGCAATTTACAAGAGTTTAAATTTCCTTATTTCACAAATTCAATACAACCAAGCAAAAAACGTAACACAATCGTTTGAACTAGCATAATACAAACGCCTAACTCATGACATTGCATTTTAATAGAAAAATATGAAAGAAAATATTGGCAACACAGAATTAAAAAAACTGTATGATTACATTCAAACAAAAATATTAATTAGATACAAAATAAGTAACAAGTAATGTGAATATGGTCATTTTTGCCAACTAATAGTACTGTAGTGACCATTTAACTCAGAGACATTATAATATAAATTTATCAGATTAGGTTTACTCGTAGGTTTTAGTTAGACCAAATCATACCAATAATATGTAGACAGATTCGGAAAATCCTATCATGCCTTCAAGTATTGTATGAAATAATTTATTTAAGCGTTGAGTGTTGGAAAGCGATCGTAATTATTTGACTCATTTTTCTGTCTTTAGTGATACAGTGCGTTGTACGTCATCATAACGTCATCATGACGTGATTTTACCTCGAGTTGTTGTAAAGAAAAAACTGAATGCACCGTGATATACGATCTATGGAGAGCATATCAGTGATCGCTTATCACTACTGATCGATTATCATTACACAGTTATTACTATATTTATTATATTAAATATTATATTTTATTAGATTAAAATGTATTAATATGAAAACGATAATATATTAATAGAGATTAATTGATCAAAAAATGATTAATGACCGCCCTTTTATTTTGGCTCAACATATTTTACCCTTTTATTTTGATTTTTTATTTTGACCCTAAACTCTAACTCATTTACATTGATTCAGCTGGTGATCTTGCTGCCGAATTAATTATCATCTTGTGATTTTGTCGTATTTATGAAGAAGCTTATGGGAGTCTTAACGAATCAGAAATGAGAACTGCATGGATGGGATGTAAGCCAATAGCTGGGAAGCTTCGTTGAGTGATGTAAGAGATAGAAGAATGGAAGTAAAAGAATTAATGAAAGATTTAGCAAAGGGATGCCTGACGAATTTACTAAAATATTCTTGTATGCAGATGGAATTCATTTAATTAAATAATGTCGGCTATAGAATTAACTAGAAGAGCTACACATGACATGAATCTGCCTGACGATACTCTAAGAGAGAGATAGAGATAGCGAGAGTGAGAGAGAGAGAGAGAGATAGATAGATAGTGATAGATAGAGAGACTTAAAGTGAGAGTGTGTCACTAAGTTAGAAGTCAAGTATCTTTTAAATGCGACCATATATTTTAAAAGCTCTATTTCTGAGATGACAACTTGAATTAGACCTGAAGTAAGCCCTGACTTGAACGAGTCACTATTCTAATGTTAACTGAAGCCCCCTGTGTCTAACTACAACAGAGATAGAGGAGACCTGGCACATCTTCAGAATTAGGTCTTCTGGAGCACGACTCTAAATAAGTGTAACTTACCATAGGTTGATCAATGATAGGTCATAAAGACTGTGCTACTACACTTGTAAATATATTATAATTCTTAGATTGGAATTGATCTTATAGACTTCGCATTGAAAGTTCTGTAGACCATATAAATGCTAAGCATTATATAAATTTATAAATATTCTATATTTTTAAAATAAAAAGCTAAAGCTAATGTCAATGCCAGTTTCCTCACGCGAAAGCGATGTCAGTGACGGGCGAGCCCAGGATTTGAACCCCGCACATACTGATCGGCGGTCGAATAACTTACCGATAGCTCCACTGGCTCCAGCCTTTCTTTTAGCTGAAGACATTTACATAGAGGATCAATTAGTTGGCCTGTTATTATCAGTATTAGAATTTCTTTTCATTTCTTTAAATTCTCGCCAACTGACTCTCTGTTTCCTCTGACCTGATCGAAGCCAGTGGCGACGTTGGTAAGATATTCGACCGCGGATCAGCAGTATGTGCTGGTTCAAATCCTGGTCCCGCACGTCACTAACATTGCTTTCAAGTGAGGATACTGACGTTAACCTTAGCTATACCTTTTTTATCTCTTCATAGCTCTATTTACTAATTTGTTCTGGCTATATTTACAAGATACTCACCCTGTAAGTTTTACAATGTAAAGTTTTGTAGACGCTGTCACTTAAATGTAGCCACATGTAGTATATTAAGATAGTCTTAATTAGTAATAAGTTTACAGTATTACAGTATGGTAAATTTTGTATAAAAAGAAATGATACGCTAAAGTTTTCCTCCATAATTGTGACAAATTTTCTGAAAGGATATTTAAAATAGCGAAAAAGTTGACGTTAACAGTAATAGACGAACTTATTCAGTTCGAGTGTGTGCTGTCAAAGTTAAAGTTGATAAAAATTTATTCTAGGTGATTTCTAGATTTTGAAAGCTACAGTTCGACTAATTTTAGTATGAAGAAAATCAAATTGTTGTAATGAATATCACCCGCATCTATAGACCTACACGTGAATGCAATTACATGTAATCTATACGTATATGTAATCTATATAATTATTATGCACTTGCATGTAATCTATACAAGTAATTGCCAATGATTCCTACTTCTTCCTAACCATTGCCAACATTCCGGCTGTAACAAAAACTCTGCAGCGCATTGTTTATTACGTTTAACTGTTGTACTGATTTTTGATTGATTATTGATCAAATCTTCCAGGTTTAGATCGGTTCCAGCATTTTAAACTCTGAAAGATTTCGATTACCAGTACTAAAGTCATAAGATATTTAGTGCTAGTCGCGCTTATCTTCATTCCAAGTAATAAATACACTGTGGAAGCAAATAAACAGCGATCAATTAGGCGGATATCATCCGTATAGTGTCGGCTATAGGACGGGATTCTCCCGAGTTCTGTAGTAAGGGGTAGTTTCTAATTACCAAGATCATGCTCGTTTCTACCCCCACAAATCTACGATTTCGGACTTGTTTCATACTACTCATACAAACAGGCCTACTCACCTGTCAAGCGATCGACCAGGCGCTGAACTCTAGACCTCGAAGCTTGGCATTAGGAAGAGACTTCACGGATCCGAGATACAAACCCGACAGCTTGGACAAACTAGGCGCGTCTCTAATGTTAAGGAGGGGAGTTTCTGAAAAGGAAAATGCAGCATTACGATATGAAGACGAGAGCAAGGAAGGTGAAATGAGAGGAGTCAGACCTGGACAAGTTTTGTCACCTTACTGGTCAACCAATTTGTTAGACGTAAACAGGATCCTTTCTCTGAAAGAGAAAGACGTCAATATGCGACACCAGGGAGTAGGTGATGAAGAATCCAGGAATCAAATGTCAAGAAGATTTGTCATTCCAAGCAACAACAAAGAGTTGAGATCAGCAGGTGTGGTTGGTCTCACGGATAAAACTTTTGAGCAGCCTATCCAGAGCAGAGGCTCTGAGTCCGACGGTGGGTCTCCCATGCCCTGGACGTCCCAGGAGGATCACGGTGGATTTGAGGGAGAAGCTCAGGGGCCTGACGGAGTGCCTCATCAGAGGTGGAATGATCAGGGATCCAGATTCACTTCACCCGTCAGGAGTCCACGAGATCTTAAAGCTCGATCAAACGATAACCCACTGAAGCTTTTGAGTCGAGACTATATCGATAATCAGGTAATATAATAATTAATATTAATTATTATTTAATATACTAATTTGGAAAATATACTATTATCTAAATTGTTATCAAGCGGATAGTAAATTTAATTTAAAGAATTTTTATACTATTGGAACTTTAGAATCGTGTTTACTTGATCTAATTGCTACGACCTACATGTAGTATAGAATTTACTAATAGTTATTTACCTGTAGTATAGAATTTACTAATAGTTATTTACCTGTAGTATAGAATTTACTAATAGTTATTTACCTGTAGTATAGAATTTACTAATAGTTATTTACCTGTAGTATAGAATTTACTAATAGTTATTTACCTGTAGTATAGAATTTACTAATAGTTATTTACCTGTAGTATAGAATTTACTAATAGTTATTTACCTGTAGTATAGAATTTACTAATAGTTATTTACCTGTAGTATAGAATTTACTAATAGTTATTTACCTGTAGTATAGAATTTACTAATAGTTATTTACCTGTAGTATAGAATTTACTAATAGTTATTTACCTGTAGTATAGAATTTACTAATAGTTATTTACCTGTAGTATAGAATTTACTAATAGTTATTTACCTGTAGTATAGAATTTACTAATAGTTATTTAGTCATTATATACAGTAGTTCCATCGAGTGAGGGTTGCCTTTTTCGATAAAACAATTTCGTTTCGTTATCTTTGGACAGATTTTTTGGAATTTGCAATATGCACGGGTTTGGATTTTCTTTTTGCTCAGCTGATTGGATTTGTCTCAATAGTGCTCAATGTTGTCGTGGGCGATAGTAGCACTCTAATTGTTGTTATTAATATTAGAGACAAGCTTCCATAATGCGTAGGATAAACATGGCAAAGCCATGGGTGATATTAATTTTAAAATTACCGGTTTAATATTTGTCTAAACCGGTAGCCTATGAGGATCTGTAATATATTATATTTTGCATTTTCTTCACATTCATTTAATCCAGCATTATCTGCACGCTAATATACATTAGATGCATCACTACTGGCTGGAGCCAGTGGCGATGTCGGTAAAATAAATTAGACCGCGGATCAGTATGTGCGAGATTCAAATCCAGGGATCTCCCGTCACTGACATCGCTTTCGAGTGAGGAAACTGACGTTAACATCAGCTTTAAGAGAGTGGTGTCATCGGTTCGTATTTCTCTTGCACATCAGCTCACGCAGGTTTAAAATTTCACTCTCTCCCATGCGCTGATATGATTTCGAGGCACGAAACTGACGTTAAACTCGTTTCTATAGGTCGAGGATTTGACTTGAGAAGTGTGAGATTCTTTCTAACGAGTGCTGCTGTGAATTAATGCTTCTTCTAAAAGCTCATCTATATTTCAATAGAAAGCTTACGGCCGGCCATATTTAAACAATGCTTTATTATTAATTTAGAGTTCTTCTCTTCCCAGTACCTGTAACCTGTTTGAGATATAGCGAATTCACGTAATGAATTGCCCGCGCATCTTTTATTATTATTCAGTGTGCAACCAGTTTTAAAGTGTCTAAAGTTGCATAAAGACCTTTAAACGAACTTTAACATCTGGATTCTGGAGCATAGCTCATCTTAGAACCACAATGCTTAACGTCATGCTCAGAACCTCAGTGCTTATCATAATGCTCAGAACCGCAATGCTTAACATCATGCTCAGAAGCTTAGTGCTTAATGTCATGTTAGAAACCGAAATACTTCCCATGTATAAGGCTCAATCGAGTTGTTTGAAGGAATTCAAACTGTACATGTCGATGCTATGTTGCAGGCTGACAACATCGAGCACTTGCAGCTTAAGAGGAGTGGAGAAAAAGAGAAAGGAGAGAGAGTACTGCGTCACATGACGTCACTAGAACGAGAGATAAGAGCTCAGCTGTTGGACTTGTACAGCAGGCGCAGCAGCCTACAAAAGAAACGTCATGATCCGCAGAACTGTCTCTTCAACGTTGTGGCCTGCTTCTAGCGAGCCCGCTTTTCAAGCAAGAGGATGGCCTATGTTCAATTCTGCGTGGGGCCGATCATGATCGATGACATTATAATTATGAGCTTGACGGGCCATGTAAGCTGACAAGTGTCTGACCATATTCTCACTAATAAGATACTCTTTTTTTTCTCTCTCTCTCCTTCTCTCTCTCTCTCTCTCTCTCTCTCTCTCTCTCTCTCTCTCTAATGTTCTGCTAAGTGGTTGTATCCAGACATATATTCTTATGCACAACCTACCGTCACGCTCTATAAAAAGCACTCTATCGCTTATCGAGTTAGTAATTTCGCAAACATAAATGACTATTTTAACACTACTTCAGTTTGAAAAAATATTGCTTCTGAGGTCTAGTTTCCTATTGCCTTCATTAGTTGCTGTTTAGTACTTTGTTTCTACAACACATGCAGTTTACATGTAGTCTATTCTTCAGTGGTCCGGGCAGTAAACACCGGTCACGGTCTCCCCTGTACTCGTCGAGGAGTTTAAGATATATAAGTAGAGGAGGCATTAAATTAATGATGGAGACACTCGCAGTATCATTTTTAAACTGTTAGATTCTACATGTATATCTAGTAAAAGAAAGAGAATGAAATACGCTCAAAGCACAATGTACCAGCTCTAAGCACAATGTACCAGCTCTAAGCACAATGTACCAGCTCTAAGCACAATGTACCAAGAAATCTAAAAATATACAGCAGACTATGTGATATCAAGAATGACGTATAGTATTAGTTGACTCACTAAATTACACAAATGAAGAAGTTCTATAAGCACTGGTGAAAGAGTGTGTACAGCGAGACATGATATTAGACGTTTTACGAAGTAGAAAGAAGAGCTGGATAGGAATGTCATAGAGAGAGTGAATTATGGTAAAATGTATTAGAAGAAAAAATGCGATGGAGAAGTGTTAGAGGCAGATGGAGACAAGGGATCTGATAGAAGTATTCAGATCACACTTTGGAATGTGGAGCTGAACAGGAAATATTTGAAAGCAATTGAGTAGAAAAGCCATGACATGCATGAACAATTTTGCAGTACACCGAGAGAAGTGAGAGAGAGAGAGAGAGAGAGAGAGGGAGAGAGAAAGAGAGTGAGAGAACTAGGTAAACCAGATCAGTTGAATGTGATAAATCTTGATAATTAAGTTTAATTAAGACTAGTTGACGTTAAATATTGGGGGGGGGGGCATTTGCATGAATGTCTCGGCACCAGAAATCCTGGGGTACATATCATCTTGACCCCTGTGTTTAGAGGATTTTATCAATTTATTGATTTAATGCGATTAGAGCAACGTCAATGTTGTAGACCACTATCATGAATCATTTTCAATGTCTCTCTCTTAGTGCACTGCCTACTGGCAGGTCCATGGTACATAACGCCTCCACTCTTCTCCGTCTCCGCCTTCCTCTTCACTTCCACATATGAGTGGGTCTTTAAATCATCTAACATACCTAATCTCGGCCTGCCCCTGCCTCTTTTTCCTTCCATTCTACCTTCTATGACCTCTTTTAATAGACCTTCCACCCTTAGAATGTGTCCTATACATCTCTTCTTCCTGTTTCTTAATACATTTATCAACTGTCTATCTGTGCCAACTCTCTCCAGGACTTCCTCATTTGTAACCTTTTGAGTCCAGCTAATCATCTCCATTCTTCTCCAAATCCACATTTCCAATGCCTCCAGTTTCCTAATATCTTCCTTTCTTAAGGTCCATGTTTCACATCCATACAATAGCGTGGTCCAAACCAAAGTTTTCACTATCTTTATCTTTGTGTCATTCTTTAGACTTTTTGTTAATAGTTCTTTTCTACTACCAAAGGCCACTTTTGCTTGTGCAATCCTACTGCATATTTCTGTCTCACATTTCCCATCATCGGTTATAGTATGACCCAAATATTTGAAACTCCTTACCTGTTCCAATTTCGTACCATTTATTGTGATATTAATTTCACCTTTATTATTGGACACTCTCATAACCTTGGTCTTTTTTATATTAATGCTATAATGCTATATCTTAGGGCCGTATCATTCAGCCTATCCATTATCTTCTGGAATCCAATCTCGCTGTCCGCTACCATTCCTTGGTCATCTGCAAATCATACATCTTGTAATTTTCAATGTAACAAGCGGTAAACTTGAAGATTAGACAGAAAACAGATTAATATTTATACTGCAGATAAAACCGTTCTGTATGTCATTCACTTCGTACAATTGACCAATTGGTAGATGGTATTTCAGACTGGCAGAACTTAAGGCTCCTGGGCTATGACAGAATGGACTCCAGTATCTATATTTCATGCAGTATGTCTGCAACTTTGTTAACAATGTACCATAAAAGTTTCTAACTTATGTTGTTAGCTTGATGATTTAAATGCCGATTTGCCAGATATTATCACGGATAATCATAGATTTGCGACACGTGATTCAGGGAAAAAGCTACCCATGTTGTGTCAGAGTTGCTGAAGAATAGACCAACGTGGACTGCACGTGTCGTAAAAGGTGACAGGTCACTAATATCTAAACCAACGCCAGAAAGGGCATTCGGTTGGTGAGAGCCTAGGCTCCAGAAATTTCAATAAAATTTTCTAAAACGAATGGAAAAGTATGGATATTCGTTACAGGAACCAAACAATTACAAAAACAAGCTATTAAATATCCAATTAATTATCTTTATTGAAGGCATCAACTGAAAATTTCATTAAGACTAATGCTTTCAATGGTACTTCACATGTACAATCAACTTTAGGTTACGAAAATCGACGTCACTGAAGCTTGACTGATACAACAGCGCATAATGTAAACTGGCACTACGTTCTACCTATGTTGTATTTTATTATTTTTGAACGCCAGACATGAATTTAAACAACTTATAGAGATATCGTTTTGCTATAATGACCGTCAGCAACACGCAATAGTTGTACATGAACAATTTGACTTTGATGTTGATTTTTCATAACTATCTTGAGTCAAGTAAATTTAAAAGTTACATCCCTAATATGAAAATCATATGCACATAAGAATTTCAATTAATAGATTGATCAACTAGACTATAAATTATTGAAATAAATCTAGAAATGCTAAATTTCTCTTGTCCTATTGATAACAGTACAAAATAAAAGTTATAGAAACTAAATAAACATGGTTAGTAAATCTGTGCAGTATGGCCTTACATGAACATATATATATGAATGCACAAATTCTCAACAAATGCAATATCTGAATAAACTCTAAATTCAATCATATCCTCACACAATTGCTCAATATCTACATGTTCAAACACCTTCAAGCACACTCAAGCATAAAAGTACACATCTACGAAGAAGACACACCAATAGCCATACAGGTACACTGTCTAGGGCAATGTCAACTGCATATGGGCCAATTTAAGAAATAATAGCAAGGTCGATACCTAAACGTCAGTAAAACAAAGGACGCCAGCAGAAATTAAATAAATCGAGAGACGGGTATAGTACACATGTAGGGCGTAGGTACGAACCAGCGACACAGACCACTAAAATATAACGCCATTTAACTAGCAGAGCAGTATTTCTTCATCACTTACGAGTTAATTGCTAAAGTTTGCCTAGTATGTTGTTAACGCAACGTACATATAACACAGGTTTCATGTACTCAGCTGATGTCTGTGTAAAGAATGTGACAACTAGCTATCGGTTGGTTTAGCTTATTGAGAAAGCATCGTAGCGCAGAGGAAGTAGCAGAAAGTGTTATGACGAGGCATAGGACAGAGAGGAGGAGACACTGAATGTGACATTTATCTAGAACAGAATACATTTATTGCGTTTCTTTGGCTCCGGTGGCTCGAGAGCTGCGAGTATGGCTTCATCAAAGACGTTCTTCAATCCTTTCTGTTTAACAGTCAATCAATCATTTACAACACATAAAAGATCAATTAATAAATCAATAGATCACAAAATCAGAAAATAAATATCAGAATAATATATTCAAGTACAGCACAGTTTACTGTTTTATAGCTTACTTATGTCAAACACTGTAGTTACATAACTTCATAACACTGTGGTTACTAATTCGTAAAATGAATTAGTAATCATACAAATTTCAAATAAGAACAATTAAACAAAATTAAAGTCCTATGGTCAGCATGTTCACAGTGTAACTCTAAAATCAATGTGTAATGAGGCTAGTCATACAGTGGATGGAGAACATATAAAATATAATTATCAGATTTAGAGTCTAGTTTTCTTGTCGCAGCATCTAGCCGTGTATTTCTGCCTGATTGTGTGTATGATACCCTCTCTCTCTCTCGCCCTAGAATTAATCAAACGTCAGCATGCATGACTCCGCAATTTAAAGTAAATTCATAATACATCGTACCCGAGTGAGAGCTGCTGAGCACTCTATGTATCTGATAGCTTTATGATATGTCATACCTGAATGAGGGCAGAGCACTCTACGTATTTTACCGCTTTATGATACATCATACCTGAGTGAGAGCAGAGCACTCTACATATTTGATAGCTTTATGATACCTCATACCTGAATGAGGGCAGAGCACTCTACGTATTTGACAGCTTTATAATACGTCATACCTGAGTTAGAGCAGAGCACTCTACGTATTTGACAGCTTTATGATACCTCATACCTGAGTGAGAGCAGAGCACTCTACGTATTTGACAGCTTTATGATACGTCATACCTGAGTGAGAGCTGAGCACTTTACGTATTTGACAGCTTTATGATACATCATACCTGAGTGAGAGCTGAGCACTCTACGTATTTGACAGCTTTGAGCTCTCTGGCCAGTTTCTCTCCCACCTCGAGAGTGATGGGCCGCTGTCTGTTCTTAGCAAGCTTCTCCAGCATGGTGGCGTCGTCACGCAGGTCCACCTGTGTGCCCACCAGCAGGAACGGAGTCTTCTGACAGTGGTGGGTGATCTCTGGCACCCACTAGAAATCAATCAATTAATCCATCATCAATCAATACTCATTAACATGTAATGCATTCCTACCAACACGAAAATGGCATTTTCTGACAGTTGCTGCGGCATTCTGGCATCAAATAGTAAATTTATTTTCAATTATTCAATCAAATATTCATTAATCATATGTTTATTAATAGCAAATCATCTAGAAAACTCAACCACAGTAATTAATCAAGCATAAAATGAATTGAAAGAGCTACTGCTAGGTCCGTCAATATGCGCCAATAACTTCTGCAATATGAATATAAAATAACTTTACATAGCTCTGTTTAATTGACTAATTTAGGCAAAAAAATGTGAAATGTATGAACAATTTCTAAAAATTTATACTGAAGACAAGAAAAAAAAACTTTAAAGTCTACATGTTAAAGTGGACATTGTGATAAAGTTTGGAAATCTAAAATCCATGAAACCTTTTCTTTGACGTTCTCGTATGAAGAAGGAGATATAACACTGAAGCAGACGAGGAAGACGTCAGTCTGAGGATAGCTGAGAGGTCTCAGTCTGTCGTAATCCTCCTGACCAGCAGTGTCAAACAGACCCAGTGTGTAGGGCTCTCCCCCTATCATAACTGTCACTGCGTAGTTGTCAAACACCTGCATTAATCAATCAATCAATCAAATACCTGCATTAATCAACCAATCACAGTGTCAAATAGTCCCAGAGTGTAGGGCTCTCCCCCTATCATAACTGTCACTGCGTAGTTGTCAAACACCTGCATCAATCAATCAATTAATTTAAATTATATCACTAAAACATATCAAACAAAGCATGAAGAGCTCTCTCATATCATAACTGTCACTGCATAGTCGTAAAATATTAGCCCATAGCAATTAATCAGTCAATCAATCAGTCCATCGAATAATCAGTCAATCATTCAGATAGTCAATCAAGAAATAAGTATTAAAGACAATTAAGTAAATCAGTCACATGACCTAGCTATGCATCATTGTCTAGGACGAGGTAAAGAGTATGAAATGTCTACAAATTCATCGCACAACCAGTCCAAAGAGTCAAATCAGAACATCATCATTGCTCATTAAGAACCTTAACAATTCAAAGCCAAACCAATTATACGAGAGAAAATTGAAAGCTTCGAAATTGAAATAAAAAAGCAAATATAAATCCATAAACCTGTATAATTGAAATCATATAGACAGTAGAAATTCAAAATTGTCAAATATATAATTTCATCCTCAAGTGAAGCTGATTGTAATTAAAATGTCAAAGTTTGGATAACTTGTTTTACAAATTGGTTGCAAAATGTACAAATGCAAACTTACAGTAGGAACGTATTCTGAAGGGAATTTGTTTGTAGTGTAGGAAATGAGCAGACACGTCTTCCCCACTGCTCCATCTCCCACAACAACACACTTAATTGTCTGCATCTTGTCACTCTATCAATACATTTAATAATAGTAATAATAATATTAAGATATATTTAACATCCATTTCCTCATCCAGGGATGATGTCAGGGATGTACCCAACAGCATACATCACTACAGATCAATTCACCCACCCAATCTGGCATCTGAAAAAGAAATGTGCTGAGGAGAAGTTTATATTAACAAATTGTATTTATACAATGTTGATATTAATACAATTATGTACTAATTCAATACTGATTTAAAAAAAATTAAAATACAAAATATTCTATATTAAAATATCAACTCCTTTAAATTGCAAATATCGTCAATATTGTAAGGTAAAGTCCTTAAGACTAGACCAATAGGATTTAAATACTAAACTTTTAATCACCATGTCAACTGCTCAGCTCTAAAGACGTTAGATTACGTTGCAGAATTGATAAGAATCAATACATTTTTGATTGATGCATATGCAGCCTATAGTTTTACCTACTTTTTGTAGGCATCACTAATTTCATCAGAGATTTCAAAAGATTTCAACATAAATAAATTAAATACACAAATAAAAAAACTTAATGGGTGTACTTAGTCGAAGTAAACAACTTCATTTGCAGCAATTCTTAATATTTCGAAGTCCAACAGAAAAATAAGGCCTGCAAAAATGCACCATTTTGATTGAAAAGTAAGTATATGGACAAACAGACTAAGCAGGCCTGCAGATGTTTAATCATGCTTTTGAATGCGAATTTTATATATGAGTTAAATCCTGGGCTTATATCACTACTAACTTATTTAGCGATGAAACCCATATCGACAATGGTTTTCATACTTACTGTTAGAATTTTGCACAAGGCTTTCATGGCGTCATGTAATTATATTTAAAAGCTGCTAACGAAGTTCAGTTGGACATAGCCGTATACACTGGCGCAGGTCCAGAGGTGGCCCGCATCGGCCTTATCTGGGTCATCTGGGCCGTATCGGCGTTTATAAATTTTTTTAATCTATAGAAATTGTTATGTTCATGGTTATTTGTATGTATAAGAATAAAAAAAGGGTGTAAAACATTTTTGTAATTCTGTCAGGAAGATAGCGTGGGCATAAGTAAAAAATGTGGACACTGTCTAAAATAAATTCCGACCCTTTACAAAATTTCTGGATCCGCCACTACATATACGACATAAGTTTCACTTCATTTCACGTCAAAAATATTGCAACAGTATAATAAAAAACATAAAACATTTCATTTGTATACATGATAAAACGGCAAGAAAATTTCCGTAACTAAAAAAGAAATTTATTACGTATTATACACTACTAGTATATTTCTAATAATCAAATTAGAAATTTAATATTTTAATTTCTAGAAGCAAGTAAAAGTGATACCATTTTTAAAAGAAAATTTTAACTTCGAATTAATAACTTTTCGATCGTCGTCAAGATATTTGATACGTCTTTCTTGTGGTAGAACAATTGCTGCTTCCTTAACTCTACTAGAAATTTCCAGCCGGATATATTAATTACTAGATCAGATTTCACTACAGCTGATTTCCGGCTAATTAATTACGGCATCATCGGTCGGAAAAAATGCCACCGGTATTTTTCTGCATTGAAACCGTACCATTATTTACCTGATTTATGGAACTTCAGTAGACTAATGGATTGTTGCGTATCACCTATACGTAGAAGGAATGTAAAAGTGTTAGGCAAAATGATCAAGTATTTAAACCTGAAAGAAATCAAAACAAAAATAACTTTTTAGTCGAGACGGAAGTGAATAGTGCGCATGCGCAGTTAGAGAAATACCACTGACCGGAGAAGTTCCATGTAAATTTTAAATATTTACAGATTGAATTCGTCCATTTAAAAAAATTATACGAACTGCTTCTGTCTCATCTTGTCATTGCAATATAAGTCAGCTTATCCTTAATTAAGTCAACATTAAAATTATAATCTATCGACTAAATTTAATCTTATGTCGCAAAATGCAAATTATTTCGAGGGTGAAGCAAAATCTTTTTAAAACTTTAATTACTTTCAGCCTATATGGACTTCAGATCAAATAATGAATATCATATTTTCGCCGGGTAAAATTGTACCGCCATTTTGTTCAATTTACATGCACAATTTTGTCAATCCATATTGGGCCGTTTTCCCTATTTAAGGCTTATCAAAATCGAAGTTTCTTGGGTCCGCCTTGGACCCGGTTTGAGCATAGAGGGTATGACTAAATCATACCGTATTGGACTACGGTAAGTATCAAAAAAGTATAAATTCAAATTATTAATGGTCGGATGACAGCAGTATCTGGTGATTTGTTTATATGGATTTAAATATTAAATTTTAATCGATTCTGAAGCTTTCTACTGTATTTGACTCTTAATTCACGGATAGTTTTATTTAGTATCTAAGATATCAGAGTTAGTTATACATACTACAGTCCTATATATGTTAAAGTTATCATTTAAATAGCTTAGCTAGAATTAAGTCAGCACCTAAACTTTGAAAGCCTGACATTTATGAAATGATTCTGGCAACGCTGTAAAGAGATATTTTTAGAACGCATGAAATTTTCCTTATATGGAATAGCTAAAAATAGAATTGCATTTCTTAAAACTTAAAAGTAGCTAAAAAAGTAGAGAAGACAAAGGACAAGCAGCAGGAACGATTAAATACTCATTATTGTAAAATGATCAGCCATGATGATAGATAACACTTTTAGCAAGTCTCGACACTACTAGCGATCCCTGCGCTAAACTTTGCTTCCATCGGAGTCTCTTCTTTGTACAGGATTTTAAAATCAAGTCATTTTTAGATATTTATAATATCAGATATCCCTTGGATTCCTAGTGTTCGATGTTGTCATGGAAGAGAGCAGCACCCTATCTAGAGTTGTTTTAGAGTGCAAATTGTGAAGTTTAGGAAAATAAACTAATTAGTAGTTATAACAAATGCAGTTAAGTTACTTCTGCATTGCTCTAAGAAGTAGCATCATGATACTAGAGAATGTATCACATAGCTGAATTATAGAAATAAAACTTAGTAATAATTATACTAATACCTATTATAGTGAAATGATCAACCAAGTTGATATCTATCATTTTTAATATCATATGTTTAAGTCTTGTGAATGTCCGAGATTGTACCAAAGGTAGAGAATATAATGTAATTAATGTAATCTAATTTAATATAATGTAATACTTCATTCTATAGATTTTACTCTCAGATCAGGGCGGCTCGGAATTTAACCCACAAGAACTTATTTTACCTTGGGATCTTCATTTAAAACTTCATCACGTTACATGACCCATCTAACCACAGCGCTATTGAGACTTTCTATGGCTATCAATCATTGCAAAGCGGTCTCGAAGACAGGACACCGACAATGACACCGCTATAAAGTTGTCGGAGGTTATTATCAATGTTTCAAAGTTCTTGGTGTACACCGCATGGGCGCACAGTGATATATCTTTCAAATGTATTCTGATAAGCTCAAAACTAAATACCATACCCCATAAATTAATAAAATCATTAAAAAAGCAATTAGGGTAGTAGCATACGTTATAATAACCAAACTAGGATTTTAAAATGCAACACATTTACAACAGACGTTAAAGTTTGGCTAATGCAAAAGCCACAATGATTAGTCAATAACTTATTTAAATTCTTAAACACCAATAAATTCATTTCTTCTTATAATTCAATACATTCCAAACACATTTATAAATGAGTTTAATACGCAGCTATTACTATTCTATACTACCTATGCCTCTAATCTTAATATCGCTTCCCAACAGCTTAGCAACTGCTTTAGTTATTCTCTTCAAAATCGGCTCAATGTCTAGAACGAACTTATAAGTTACATTCAATTCTAGAACAAACTTATAAGTTATAATGGAGATTGAACATTCGGCTAACATATCTCATTATTCGATCAGTATTTAAGGAAAGTTTTATTGGCTGAAGGTAACAATGTTATCTAATATGCTGCAACTAGTACTCTTTAGATTGTAACCATTCCACAGCTACCTCATATGCTGCTTACAGCCGCTTCAAATAGCTCTACGGCAGCAGTTACTACAGCTGGTAGCAGTTACTACAGCTGGTAGCAGCTACAACCGCTTTATTGGTGCATCTGCCAATTCCATCACTGCTAAGAAACGACTTCACTGCTGCCATATTTACAACTGAAAACAAATCTTCAAACACAAATTCTACTGTTCTTCATACTCTAACAGACATTACCGCTGGTGATAAAGCTGCTCTTACAACAACAGTCTCTATTAGTGTAGCTACAATTCTGCTGCAGCACTTAGTCGTGGCTCTTGGGCGCGAAGGAGAAGCTGAACCTGATGATGAATGGCCTGGAAGAACCTAATCAAACAAACAAATGTGTATTTAACGTCCTTCAGCGAGACATCGAATTATCACTGAACTTGTTAAGATTTACCAGCTTATGTAAAAAGTTATATCTCTGATATAATTATAATCAATTAGCATTATTGGTATTGTTATGTGTTCTTGAGAATTGTGAGATTATTTGTAATCATTGTAAAAGTCTGCTGTCATATAGAAATGTCATTGTCTCGCTGAAGGACGCAAAATACAAAATTCTCAAGAACACATAACAATACCAATAATGCTAATTGATAATTATGGCATAGATATAACTTTTATATAAGCTGGTAAATCTTAACGAGTTCAGTGATAATTCAGAGACATCATAGAATATACACAAACTTCAACTAAAGTTCTACAGAAAGGTAAAATATTAATAATTTTGTAAATCAAGTAACAAGAGAGGAAAAAATAATTTTTGTCAGCATAACATATTTTTCGAGATGAAAGCTTCAATGATTACTGCAGATTTGTATTATTCGGCACATGATCACCTGGGTCAGTCAGCCAAACTGTCCATGTAATCAAGTCAGTTCAGCAGACATACAAACCAACGACTTCAGTTTATCATAGAGCAGCCCTGAAAGAAAAGGCTTCTTGAAGCTCGAGGTCTGCTTAGAAATGTTATACTCGACATTAAGGTTAATTGAACTTAATTCATTCAAGGGAACATAAACAAACCATGATCCATCTTAGTGTTGTTGGCCAGCACCAGAGCATCAATAGCAGCCTCGTTATCAGTGAAGTGTATGTATCCACGTGAACTCTTTCCAGCTATACACATTGTCAATCAATCAATCAATCAATCAATTAATAAACTTAAGTTTGATCTTATTATTATCGGTGAAATGCATGTAGCCACATGAACGCTTACCAGCTAAACACATTAACATACAAACAATCAGCATATCAATAACTATATCGTTATCTGTGAAGTGTATATAATCATATAAACTTCTGTGTGACCACACACATTGTCCCACTACATCAGTCAATAAATGTTGACAATTATTCAATTATTTAACAATCATATCCAATCTTCCATCTAAAACTAAACAATCAAATATAGCACTACAAACTTAGTGTCAGGAGTGATTTAGACTAAAGCATGAAAATACTAACACGAACACTGAAAAGTAACGTCACTAAATTCTGAGAGAGAGGAGAGAGAGAGAGAGAGAGAGAGAGAGAGAGAGAGAGAGAGAGAGCTAGAGAACGAGAGAGAGAGAGAGAGAGAGAGGGAGAGAGAGAGAGGGAGCTAGAGAACTAGAGAGAGAGAGAGAAAAGGAGGAGAGACAGGACTTACATCTAGCTGGTAGAATTGTTATTTTGGTGGGATCAGCTCCTCCAGCTTCCAGCATCAGCTACACACACATACAGGCAGAGGTAACTTTACATGTACACAGACATACAGGCAGAGGTAAGTTTACATGTACACAGACATACAGGCAGAGGTAAGTTTACATGTACACAGACAAACAGGCAGAGGTAAGTTTACATGTATACAGACATACAGGCAGAGGTAACTTTACATGAACACAGACATACAGGCAGAGGTAACTTTACATGTACACAGACATACAGGCAGAGGTAACTTTACATGTACACAGGCATACAGGCAGAGGTAACTATACATACACAGACATACAGGCAGAGGTAACTTTACATGTATACAGGCATACAGGCAGAGGTAACTATACATATACAGACATACAGGCAGAGGTAACTTTACATGTACACAGACATACAGGCAGAGGTAACTTTACATGTACACAGACAAACAGGCAGAGGTAACTTTACATGTACACAGACAAACAGGCAGAGGTAACTTTACATGTACACAGACAAACAGGCAGAGGTAACTTTACATGTACACAGACAAACAGGCAGAGGTAACTTTAAATGTACACAGACATACAGGCAGAGATAACTCTGTCTTAAGAATTGGCAACTAAAGCACTCTAACTAGCTATCTAATATCATAAGGAAAAATAGTTGCAGATCTGCCAGTAAAGATATTTTATCTTTTACTCTTCATTTGAAGTATCTGTATCATTCATAAACTACAGCTCTGAAATATAAGACCATGAAATTGAGAGAAAGAATGAAAACAAATGAGAGAAAAGTGACTACAAAATCGGCTTCAGTAATATGGTGTATTAAAATAATTAAGTTCTCAATAAAAGTATTATCTAAAAACCTGCAAATCTAAAGCTACATTTCAACGAAAAGCAAAAGGATGCCATCGTGATCGAAAGCAGGAAGTCATCATCATCATCATCTTCTCTTTAATCCCAGTTTAACTATGGTCGGGATAAAAATAGACGTTTTCCACTCCTCTCTGTCCCATACCATATCATCAGTCAATTCCCTACTTTTTCAATTGATTTTTAAAAGTTTCTTAGAAAATTTTATTCTTTGAAAATTTGAAAGTTAATCCTATCACAAGGATCGAAAGCAGGAAGTAAGCGTGAAAATCAACAATGAGACGACAAAGTCTAACCTGTCGTAATCCAACTTCAGTTATATCAGGAATAGCGTTGTAGAAGTAGAGAACACTGGTAGGGCTCGTCACTCCTAATTTCATTGAAATGATCAAACATCATCAGTCACAGGACGTGGTTCATAACGAGAGGTTTAACTCAAGGATTAACAACAGTCAATTTCTAATGGTTTACGAAATGCCGAGTCCAAGATACATATTTCTAATGAGTGCTACTTTCATGCTTGCTAAATCGTTTAGAGAGTCTAAGTCAATCCTATCACAAGGAGCTAATGTAGTCGTCCAGAAATAACCTATCTTACGAGAATTCAACTTTCACTGTTTAAAATCTTCCAATATCAGCAAAAGAACACCTAAAATCAATGAAGTAAAACCATCAGTCACAAGGTTCTTCGCTACTCCTACTCTCACATACTTTATTCTACATAAACTAGCCTCTACTGATTGATTAAATTTACTTAAATTAGCCTGGAGTCACTTCTTTTATAAGATGATTAGTTGTACTTAAGTACAACTAATTAATTATTAAATTAATTATTAAATTAATTATTTCTATACCAAAATTCAGAACTCTATCCGCGAGAAATACATCGCTATGCAAGTCCAAGATATTGGCTATTCCTACCATCTAGCGTACGCTCGTCTAAGACATTTAACCCTTTTAATTATTTTTTCTATAATTACAATGTAACACACACGTACGTATATTATCTGACCACTAGTCCAACTGATCACAGAAAACGGTAGAAAAGTAAGGATAGCCTACAGTGCATAACCTACAATGCACTGGTTCAATAAGTCAGACAAAACGGATGAAAAGTAAGGATACGGTTTTTGGCGGCGGCCTCAGGAGTGAGATAACGGTTGCACTTGTCCTGAGAGAAGTCGCGGTAGGATGGCGTGAGGTCGGGCAGCTGATAGGGGTTAGTCACCTCCTGGATGTACTGCTGCTTTGAGAAACTGTAATAACAACAATTACAGTGCTCCAGTCAACAATGATAATATTGAGTCAAAATCAAGCCGGCACATAAAATGAATGGTCCAAAACGGTGCAAATTTAAAAATCCAGAAAATCAGTCCAAAGTAAAGGGAATTAAAGAAAAGAAGGTACAGGTATGTACGCAGGCATAGTAGCAGGGAGCTAGCATGATGTGACAGAAAACACAAGAAATAATTAATACAAAATAAATTAAGAGAGCAGGCCAACTGATGGACTTACTAAACAATATGTAGATAAAAAGCGACATACGTTGTCGATCCTGTATAGAATGTATTATGCAGAGTATCGTGAATAGCAAAATACTGCATTGCACTCTAGCGTATCATTAATGGGATAAAATCCATTCATTGAATCCAAGTCACTCATTTATTTTTAGCATTTCAGGACGGAGTCAGTAAATCAACAAATCACTACTTCTGAAATAATATCGTAACATCTACATACTTCATCTTTTACAAACTTCATCGTAAATCTGTGATACAAATCGAATACAAAAATTAATCTTTGATCTCTATTACAAATCTTATACAAACTTCATCATATCTCTACTACAAATCTTGTACAAATTTTATTCTATATATCCAATACAAATATTATACAAACTTCATCACTTGGACCCAACAGCTGAATGGCAATCACACTAACGACCCACTACACCGGGATAGAAGCAGAGAGCATTCAGTAAATTGTCGTTCAGTCAGTGGCTCAAAGGCCAAATCTGAGCAAGTGCATCTGAGATAAAACTAAAAATACGGCTTTAACCATCTCTACAGGATACTAATAAAGTTCGAATCGACCATGGATGGTAGCTGGAGTATGTCGAGTCGCCATTAACTTCGGAATAATAACATTAAGAACAAGATGTTAGCTCAACTGTCACGATTGTTTACTTGTAGAAGAGTGCATTACTTCAGCAGTAGCTTGTTGAGTAGTTAAGATGACACATGGACACGAGTGCATTACCTGAGCAGTAGCTTAGAGCCATGTATCCTAGCGTCGTTAAGATGACGAGTCACTCTGTCGCACGACTCTCTGTCTCCCATCTGTATCATGGCTGCTCCTTCCTTCGACTTGAGGAACTTGATCTACACCATACATACGAATAGCAATTATCATGATACACACATAGCTTAATAATACACACGTAGCTTAATAATACACACGTAGCTTAATAATACACACGTAGCTTAATAATACACACATAGCTTAATAATACACACATAGCGATAAATGTACGACAGCTAACTGCATGTTTGTTACATATACATATAAAAATATAAAACGCTCACCATCAGGCAAAGTAAGTTCATCGTTCTGAAAAAAAAGTATAAAGATAGGACTGTAGTGAGTCTCTCTCTCTCTTAGTGCACAACCTACTGGCAGGTCCAGAGTATATAACGTCTCCACTCTTCTCTGTCTTATGCTTTCCTCTTCATGTCCACATATGAGTGGATCTTTAAATCATCTAACATCCTAATCTCGGCCTGTCTCTGTCTCCATTTCCTTCCATTCTGCAATGACTGTAATGAGATGAATATTTTTTAGATGCAAAAATGAAGAAATAAATTAATAACTCTTTACAGAATTAAAAGCATCGATATGACAACCATTTGAGATTAAATTTCATAAATTTTGCCAGTTTTGAATAGAAGAAAGCCTAGAAATATCTGTCTCAGACCTGACGTCTGATAGAGCAGCTGAGAGCTGCATGGTTTCACAATTTTTCAGGAAGTCAAACATACATACGCACAGGTAAACAAACCCTAATGACGTTTCCGTAGATACAGATAAGATTGAAGAGTTTCTGACAGTTCATTCTCTCAGCGACGAGCCCGTAAATCATGAGTACACACTCAGGCTGCTCGGGCTTGTTGCCCTGCTGCTGCTGCATCATCAGTCCATACATCCCTGCTGGCACCATTCCACCCCTAGCAGCACTGTCCATCATCCCATACGCTCCCATCATAGAGTTCATCTGTCCACACACAGTACAGTACAGTGTAGTACAGTTACATTACAGTCACAGTACAGTTACAGTACAGCACAGTACAGTACAGTTAGAGCCACAGTACAGTCACAGTACAGTTACAGTACAGCTACAGTACAGTTACAGTACATCACAGTGCAGTTACAGTACAGTTACAGTACAGCTACAGTACAGTACAGTTACAACACAGTAAAGTACAGTTATGTACAGTTACAGTACAGCTACAGTACACTTACAGTACAGTTACATTACAGTACAGTATAGTTAGAGTACAGTAACAGTGCAGTACAGTTACAGTACAGTCACAGTACAGTTACAGTACAGTACAGCCCAGTTATAGTACAGCACAGTTACAGTATAGCACCGTTACAGTACAGCACCGTTACAGTACAGCACAGTTACATCACAGTACAGTTACAGCACAGTTACAGTATAGTTACAGTGCTGTGCAGCACAGTTACAGTACAGTACAGTTACAGTACAGTACAGTTACACCACAGTTACAGCACAGTTACAGTACAGCACAGTTACAGTACAGTATAGTTACAGTACAGTACAGTTACAGTACAGTACAGGTATTAGAGCATCACTTAAGACGTTTACATCACATCTCGTAGAGTTCGTACGTCACACACACATATTACACAAACAATACAATCCACGACCAACACTTGAGTAACTGTCATCAAATCAAAACAGATTTTGTCTGTCAATAAACGTGCAATGCGTTAAAAACAACCAGTACTACTACTTCCATTACACTCTCGTATAAGTTCATCAGTCCATATGCATGAAACACAATACAATCCCTACATTAGAGCCACCAAATTTCATTCAAGTCTTCTTGTTCATTTCGTTACACACAATGGTAATACGCATGAGCCTCATTCAGAGTTCCTCACTTAGTTTCTGATTCTTTTTGGTTTTCGTTATATCCTCCTTTCCTCTCCATGGTTATTAGTAATCATATCCTTTGATAGCCTATTGATTGCATCTGGCGCCGATTCAGGATCACCTTCCAACACCCTGGGGATTTTTCATTCAAAGCAGTCAACACAGTTTTCCAAGCTGATCACCCATCCAAGTACAAACTGATCTCGACGTAGTTCAATGTCGTTCACTGAGACACAGCTGAACCAAGAACTCTAGATCATTCAATTAGCATTAATTTAATGTTTAAATCAAAGCTCAAAACATTTTTATTTAGTGGAATGGATTGGGACTAGTGTGCTGCCTTCTTTTTCCCGTACCTATAATTGCAAGTGTTGCTTGCACATATCGGTGCGCACAGAAGTGCATACTACTACTATTACTTAATTAGGAAAGCATAACTTACGCCCATGGGATCCTCAGGGGCTGCAGCGGGCCAGCGTCCACTGTCCATACGAGAGCGCTGACCCCCGTAGCCTCCCATACTTCCATCCGTCTGCACGGAGGACTGTGATCCATACATATCTGCTCACAATCAATAGCAATCAATATACATGTCTGCTCTCAATCAATAGCAATCAATATACATGTCTGCTCTCAATCAATAGCAATCAATCAATATACATGTCTGCTCTCAATCAATAGCAATCAATCAATATACATGTCAGCTTACAATCAATAGCAATCAATGTGCATGTCTGCTCTCAATCAATAGCAATCAATATACATGTCTGCTCTCAATCAATAGCAATCAATGTACATGTCTGCTCTCAATCAATAGCAATCAATCCTTATACATGTCCACTCTCAATCAGCAGCAATCGATCAATATACATGTCTGATGACAATCAATAGCAATCAATCAATGTACATGTCTGCTTACAATCAAATAATATAATCAGTAAACATTATGTCCGATTACAATCAATATGCACTGCATCCTCAATATCCTAAAGTTTACTATTAAGCACAACACGTAAATTCAAAACAATATGACTGTTCTTGTTCAATCAATGATCTTTTTTCAGGATATATTACGTGTGACTATTTATTTAAAGCAGACTACTACACTGGCTTTAAAGTAACTCAAGAGTACCAATGACTCAAAATAGTAAATCAAAAGACAGAAATTCCCATAAAGCGCAAAACATAGAAAATTGGAATACAGGACATATTTTACACCTATAGCATTGTATAGACTCACCATACGGCACTGGTGGGTAGCTCATCCTGGGGTCAGCCAGCAGTGGCTGAGATCTGTGGGTCTGTCCAGGCACTGTGTGTTACACAATAACAATAAGCATTGCTATAAGCTTATACTATAGATCTGTGATCTGCCCAGGCACTGTGTGTTACACAATAACAACAACCAGGCACTGTGTGTTACACAATAACAACAAGCATTGCTATGAGCTCATGCTATAGATCTGTGGGTCTGTCCAGGCACTGTGCGTTGCACAATAACAACAACCAAGCACTGTGAACAACAACCACGCACTGTGTGTTACACAATAACAACAGCCAGGCACTGTGTGTTACACATTAACAACAAATATTGCTATGAGCTTATGCTATAATAACTGGCAGGAGCCAGTGACAACTTTATTAAGATATCTGACCGCGGAACAGTATGTATGAATTAAAAACCCGATATCGCTTTCGAGAGACTAAATTACCATTAACATCGGCCCTTTAAGGGCTTTACCAACAACCTGAAGAGACTGAGACCAAGTACAAACCAAGGCTTAGTTGAGGTTCTAATGGCAAATATACTCAACTTAAAGGGCGAAAACATTAGACGATTCAATTAGATAACAAGATGCAGGCAAGTATGATTGTAGAGCTAATTGTTAAAAGAGAAATGACAACAAATTTGAAAACAATAACATTCACATAGCAACTGATATATAAATATTCATTCACTTATCATTTGCTATGCGAATAAATATTCTACGGCAATTATTATTATTATTATTGGGCAAATTTGAAACTCTAAGCCAAAAAATTAGATTACGTCCAAAGTGGTCAAAATTTCTCCCAAGAAGCAAGACATAGAGGCTGCTCAGGGTGAGAGTGGATTATAATTGTGAAGAATTTGTGTATCAGCAAAGTGCTAAGGTGTAGTTGTAAAGTATCCAGCATATTGCAGTTTCATAACTTAGGAAAACGTTCTGCATTACTTGTAAAAGCCGACCTTAGAAAGGAATATACACAGCCGATATACATCAATAGAATTTACAAGTGAATGAGAATTTTGAAAATGTTTCCATCACGAAATGTAAAACTGTGAAACTGTTCATTAATGTAATCTAACATTAAAGAAAAGAAGCTCTTGTCCGCTTTTTACTGTAAATGTTCATGTCATTTGTTGAATCGTTTCTACTGTAAGTTCACGTTTCCTGAAAATGTAGCTTTGCACAACAACCATTTTGCATTGTCAGAGGTTGAACTTGTATTCCTGCAGTGAACTTAGCTCATATGCAAGTGATCTTCAATGTTGTCCGTGTAATTTGAAGACTTCTGCATTTGTTTTGCTGACAGATTGATTTCTCTTTTGAAGCCTGCATGGCTAATTGATGTCAGATGGTTGCGTGTCGATTCTGTTGTTCTCTGTACACTCCCTGTAGCACTATAACTTGTGCTGTGCTACTAGTGTTACATTTGTTGTTTCTTGTTGCTCTGATGTTGTCTTGCAACGTAATGCAACACTTTACCTTAACAGCTATCACCTCCACAGTTCCTTCATGTTGCCCCCACATTGTGGTAGATTGCTAAAGGCTGTCACACTGCCATAGATCTCTGAGTTCAGCCAAAGCTGCTCGGTTTTATTTAGTTTGTATGGTAGTGATGCAAACATAATCAGATATTATATTAAATATTTACATATTTAAAATTTTATATCTACACTGTATTTATAATTATATTTAAGGATCAAATATGCACAGGAGAAAGAACTGCTTATACTCGACTTATTTATTCATCGAAGGATGAGATCAAGCATGCTTGATACGTTGCTTCACAAGCACAATGAAATGCAAATAGTTGATTGATACGAAGTACAACTAGTGTCTGCACAAAATTACTTTTTAAGTACACAACTATCTGAATTACTGAGAGCTACTTGTGACTGAATACAAGCTAAATTAAATTAACATATCACAGCTCAACGAAGTACAAATAATTTTTAAAATGTATATTTTATTCTATGTATAATATATTCGCATCACACACAAATTTAAATAGCTTAAGAGTAACAGCGAAAAATAAATATGATAAAACATATTTGCCTCATTGCAAAATTAAAAAATGAACTAGAGCTTTGGTTGTCAAAATTTCTAATATATATTTATACTAGGTCTGGGTAAAAACAATTTATTATGTGTACTGAACAGTGTTAACAAACTTAATTATATAAGCAAAACGTTTACTAAATAAGAAAATAATCAAATAAATTACTACTCATTCCACAATTACGGGTTGTTTGAAAGAAGACACACATAAGCAATCATTTTATGATAAATGGCTACACAATACATTGCAGTTAGCAAAATAGCATGAAAGATGTTTACAACCAGTATTCTCACAATATCAACAACTATCAACGTCTGTTATAATGATGAATGAACGAGTATCTAATTGTACAGAAATTCATGAACAACAATGCAAATATGCACAACAAAGTACCAGATTAGTAAACAATTTTACATATTTATAAAACAGTTCTAATACAATTTAAAGCAACAAAGCACCTAATTTCTATAAAGAAGTAGTTACAGAAAATAACATACAAGGCTGGGAAACAGTGAAGTCCCACGTATCTCCCTCGTTTCTTTTCACCGTCAGAGTCTTTGGCTACAGCACAGACACAAACACACAACATTACATATCTATCAATACAGGCACACAACAGCAGATAAACGGGCAAATACAATGCAGCATGCATTCAAGCACATACACATTCTAACACACACACATTCAAGCACACAAGCATTCAGGCACACATGCACCATATAGAAGGATTTATAAAGTAAACATTGGCACAGCATCCATCCACCAAACACAGCTCTGTAAAAACCGACTGTTCCTAGATAAATAATACAAATTCCGCATTAAATGAGAAGAGTAAATGATAGCGGCAATACTTAGATCTTTCACTACAAGCTCCTCACTGCAAACTTGAGTTCTTATTTATGAATACACTAAATTGAAGATAAGTATATTCTCAACAAATAAATACTGTTGATTAGAGTGACAAACACTAAAGTATTCAAAATAATGTTTTAATCATGACGTCCCTGACATCGTCCCTGTATGAGGAAACAGACGTTAAACCATTATTATTATTATTAATCACTCTCAGTTCAGGTGCATTATCTATCGTTCACTGATCCAACTCAGAACACACAACAAGCCTTCGTGCTGACAAAATACACAAACATAAAATTAATCATTTACTTATAATGGGAATTCTCTCTAACAGGGGATTGACTGATGATACGATGCAGTACAGAGATGATTTGAGAAAGTCTATTCATATCGCGACCCTGGTTGGGCTGGGATTCAGGGGAAGATGATCATGATGATACATATCATGCGCATTCTTCATTAACATAAACTGAGGTCTAAATAATCAGCAATGAGTAGGACCAGGCCTCAGACACCATATTGTTAAACCCATGATGTACGACTTTACAGTGTGTACAACCCACTCTATCTGAAACGCTGATCTGAGAGTAAAATCTCGGATATTCACTGGACTGGCTACAAGGAAAATGGACTAAATTGCCTAATGGTTTAAACATGTGGCATTAAAAGTTATAGATATCGACATATGATCATTTCACAATAATGCGTGTTTACTTTTTTTACTTTTATACATACCTTGGCATAGTCAGCTTTGATAGTGCAACAGTTGAGATAAATGTCTGCTCCATTGAGGGCAGCCTTCGCTTTCACCGCCGTCTCCAAAGAGTCAAATCTAGCAGAGTTGTGTGGGTCAAGGAGTCAATCTCATATTTATAGATTGTTACAGCAGACTAGGGAAAGTGTTGTTGTTTAATGACAATTTCTCAAAGCTCAATCAATTGAACTTGTGACAACTCAAACATGAACAACAAAAGTAAAAGATATTCAATGTTATATTACAATTTTTTGAAATCATGAATAATAATTATTCAGCCAGTTATAATTACAATTTTTCAATAAAACACAACATAAAAGCAAATAATAAATAAATAACTTAAAGAATATTGTAAAATGTTCAAATAGTTTGAACAAAGCAGTTTATTTTCTACAGCTTGCTTTTGTTCACCAGTGTGTTTTAGCTTCATACTGCTTGATAGGTTCCAGATTACAATAACACTTTTTCTATTTACAGATACAACAGGCATAACTGTATATTAATATATTATATCAAATCCGACAAAATCAACTTTTATAATGATATTTGTATGGATGTATGCATTTAAAATGAAATTGCTAAACTTCAGTAATGCTTTGTTAAAAAAAACCAATAGCGAGAAGCGCGCTACAGAAATGATACTCAACCATGGCTTGGACGCCATTTTTTCTGAATATACAGATCCTATGCACTGTACCCATAGGACTACAGGCTGCGTACAGCACTTCCTGCAAATCAATCAATCAATCACATTCACATTAACAATCAATCAGGTCAATAGCTCAGTTAATTCTGTATTGAGAATATATCACATAATAAATTAATAAATCCACCAACCATACTGATCCTACACCCATGTCATATGAACGTCTACTGCTAAATAGCCATTTACTAATTAAACCTAGATAGCATCAAATGGCAAAACAAAAGACAAATCTTGAAAAGTTGACATGAAACAGTATCTCTATTTTTCCTAAAAGCTTCACACACAAATCATTCCACACCAGTGATTGGTACTAAAATGCTATGCCTTAAAATAGCTTTAAACCCTCTGCGATAGTGCAATAAAGGGACATATCAAATAAATAAAATACAGTGAATGAGAAAAATCTGTTACATAAAACATAATAGTACAAAAAACATAAAGGAAAATATAATGGCTAGGAGATATAACGAAGTAAAATATAGTGCCTAGGAGATATATAGTTAAGTAAAGTATAGAGTCCATGAGATATAATTAAATAAAATATAGTGTCTGGGAGACATAATTAAATAAAATATAGTGTCTGGGAGACATAATTAAATATCGTGTCTAGGAGATATAAGTATGTAAAATATAATGGCGGATGAATAGCAGATGTGGGACTAGTAGACTACAGAGAACAACTTACGACAGTGATGGGATGTTGAACGTTGAGTATTGTCAGCAGCAGAACTGCATTGGGCACTTCTTCCACAGGACTGTATAAAACAACAACAACGCTTGTCACAGATCTCTCATCATCAAAAACTGCTGCGTCAGGCGCATGCACAAAACTCTCTGTTATATGCTTCAATTACATGATAATTACGTGTTATGGTTCAATAATATATTTCCGTGATATTTGCCTGTTGAGATGACAGGGATGTTCGATTTTATCTCAGGTCCCATTTTACATCATACATGTTCCAAGAAAAATTGATAAAAAGTTATTAATAAAGTAAAGGAGGCATTTACTTTTAGCAAATATTTCAGACTCAGACAGAAGAAACAACTAAGCGGGTGGTAAAATAGCATCCAACACCTCAATCCATTCTTAGAACAAATTACATTCACTGAAAGATTTGCTCTTTTTACATCCCTATTAGCAATAATAACATAAAACATGTAGGAATAAACATGTTATTTACTTGCAAAAGACATAGAATAAAAGTCAAACGACATAGAATAAAAGTCAAACGACATAGAATAAAAGTCAAATGACAGAATAAAAGGCAAACTACAGTCAACATTACTTATCTCCACTTGTGACTCACAAGGAAACTTCAGCAATCTATGAAATCCTACACAAAGTAAACTCAAGTTATATCTTTAAGAACTAAATAAAGAAAAGAAACATTAACCATTAAAGACAACCAAACATAGAGTACATACACACTGGATAATAGTTCTTTCAAAAAATGCTTTAGTAATTGAAGTAGAGAATAATCTTTACAACAGAAATCAACAGTACAGTAAAATGCACGACGCTATTACTCACCCCTGACGTTTAATGGCCTGACTGGTGGAGTAGTTGAACTGGGCCGGCTTACCATTGATGTGCAGAGCCTTCGTCTAACAAACACCAATTACTATACAAAAATCAGCTTATATAAGTAGGATAACAAAGAAACACAGATTACTATACAGATTTTAGCTTATATAAGTAGCATTTATTGCTAAAGAATAACCAGTAAACTCTTGGTCAATAGATCTGTATTTGACTGGAGCCAGTTGTGATGCTGGTAAGATATTCGACCGCGGATCAGTATGTGCGGAGTTCAAATCCTGGGCTCGCCCATCACTGATATCGCTTTCGAGTGAGGAAACTGATGTTAACATTAGCTTTACCAGCTCTTAGCTTTTTTAATGCTAGTCTTTAACTAGACACAAATCTACATATTTAATTTAAATAACTAAATCAAGAATCTTTGATAACTTTCTAGTTTCAATCCAAAAAATTAGTATATATCATTCCAATTGCTAAAATCTAGTAAGATTGAAGGGATATACACTAAGAAATGTCAAAACTTTATAATATTGTTAAAAAACTTACCGAAGCGAAGTTAACAACTTCACGAGCTGAATCCACGCTCTGAGCATACAACAAGTATAACACTTCTACAGGACACACTACAACATAGGATAGACTCACAAAGTTGCATAATTATAATAAAACTTTCTACAACAATCTCACAGTGTAGGCATACGATAAACTCGCGATACGTTTAAGAAAACCAGATTAAAAGACATATCATATGATCAGAGGAGAAGCATAGCAAGTATTATTAACATTTATCTACAATCAGTTTTTATCCTAAGAATGCTGGTAGAGATGCTTCTCTAGTGGGAGGCAAACCAGAAACAGTCAAAAAAGTAAACCAGCATTATAGGGAAATAATCAACACTCTCGATATCTATCACTTTTAATACCACATGCTAAAACCGTTAGGTAATTTATTCCATATTCCGTGTAACCAGTCCTGCGAATTTCAGAAATTTTACTCTCATATCAGCGTGGCCGGTAATCGAACCTACAAGAATTCAATTCAACTAAGGGTACAACATGTAAAACTTCATGAAGTTATCTACACCTCTAACCAAGTGCTGCGCTATTGAGACATTCAATCATAAGTAATAATAATTAATAATTTGTATGCCTATCGCACATTGTACATGTATATGCCTATAAGATGTTCTGGTTTTATATATAATAACTGCTACTAACTTACACGCATACTTACTTACACACCTACTTCAATAAAGCTACATTAGCAATAAATACATTCCAAAATAGTCCAATCTACTTACATCAAATTCAACCAAAGCCATCTGCTTCTGTGGAAAGTTCAAGCAGTATCTGAACAATCAGAGAAATATAAACAGAATAAAAAATAATCACAACATGCGTCTTTGTAATGCTAGCATGCAATTATATTGAAAGCTAGTCAAAACACTAAATTATAGTACAGAAATCTTGAGTTGCATATTAAATTAGTAATACACAGAACTTCTAAGTGGCTCACTATGAAAAGCCAAATATGTTAAGAAAATTTATGAGTTTAAAAAAACTCTAGTAAATTATATTATTTAAATGCAAAGAATGTGGAAAGCTCCTTGATTTGTACAAATATAAGGTAAAAAATATAAAGAGTAAAAGCCACCGCCTCGCGCCATATTTGCTACTAACTAAATTAATCTAAGATAGCTTACGTCCATTATATTCATTTACTGTCAAAACAACTAGGGTACGTCAGAATTACCATATTAGACATAGCAGTTAGCTTATAAATTTAAAAGTAGGATATCCATAATATAGATGTAAACTATTTAGTGGGAAATTGTTCTGCAGAATACTTCACTATTTATTCTAACTGAACTATAGAACACAAAATTGTAAGCACTCAAAAATCAATACAAGATAAACATTAAAATATGTAAGAAAGAAATGAGCCTAACATAAGGCTTAAAAAGAACATTTGTTTTAGCAGAAATGTACAAATACATACGTGATATTTCCAAAGCTCTGCAAGGCTTCCCTTATCTCAGTTTCAGTGACATAATCCAGCAGCCCTCTGACGTGAATAACTGGCGACGGAGCAAGCTTGTGCACAGGCTCAAAGGAATCCTACAATAGACATCAAATCAACTTAGAAACGTATCTGTCTTCTGTTGTCTAATTTAGTGGAATTGGACTCGAGCCCAACACACAGTGTTTCTAAATAGGTTCATAATAACTCAGGCTGGTGAACAGTCTTTAGATGTTATGATATGTTTACAGATGATATGTTTTACTGGCACCAACATACATTATGAAACAAATGAATCATCCAATTCATATCCAGATAATTGCAGCCCCTCTTCACCTCCATTGTGTTCCACAGTTCATACATTTATGAGCTGTAAAACTTTAATACCAGCAAACTTTGGTTCTTAGAAGTACAACTGTGAGATTCAAAGTATATGGAGGTCCAATTAATTAAGAAGAGGTCAAAGATATTTCTGCTTTCATGTTTCTAAAGAATGATCCTTTGAGAAACAAGTTGACAAATAATAAAAGCTACATGTCTTTCTCAAACTTTTAAGTTACCTTCAATTAGAGAAAACAATAAATTTAGCTTTATAAATTGCTTCTCATTGGCTCCTTCAGGTATATATTCCTACTCTATGCTGCTTTTCAAGCAATATAAATAGCACTTCATCAATCAATGAGTTAATCCCTTTACTAAAGGCCACAAGCTTTATCTACATCTTTATTTAGCCTATAGTTTGGAAATAACACTGCTTCTGAGGTGGTTTCACATTGCCTTCCTCAATTCTTGCTCAGTCTCCTCTTATGACACGTGCAATTTTCAACCGTAAACTGACCGAGTTGTTATTAGTCTCATTAGCTCCTTCAGTTCTGCTTATTTAATTCTAGCTTATTTGCCCCTCATGAATTGCACAGTTAAAAGCTGGTAAAGCTAATGTTAACGCAAGTATCCTCACTCAAAAGTGATGTCAGTGACGGGCAAGCCCAGGATTTGAAAAACAATACATTATTTCTTTACATACCCCCTACATCCGTAGTCGAATATCTTACTGACATAGTGACGATGTCTGTAAGATATCAGTGATAGCGGTAAAAGTTACGCTACATTCATTAAATTGCCTCGTGGTTGAGAAAAAAAACGATATCAATGTTACGTACAGTTTACAACCGTAACCTGCACGTTTATTTAGGTTAATTCTTCTGCATCCTGGACACAACATGGGAAAATTAGTAATACGATGTATGCTGTATATATATATATATATATATATATATATATATATATATATATATATATATATATTGAAACATACTGACAGTAAAAAATTGATACACAGATGCAGAAGCGTACTTACTGAGGACTGCATGGTATACAGGCCTTCCCCGCCATTTGTACGTTGCTTCTTCATATTTGTATTTACAGAACTATTCACGTTATAACCAGAATACATAGGCCAGTCACTGTTGTAACCTCTTGAAATTAGATTTCAATTTTCACTCTCAAAATATCTGAAGACCAATATCAAACACTACAAAAATTAAAAAAACAACATAAATTTATTATAGGACATAGTACTATTACTAATAATTATAACGATTACAAAGCTACAGTCATCAATGACAACATCGAGCACTACTGAGACAAAATCAAGCCGGCGAGCAAAAAGGAGGTCCAAAAACGGTGCAAATTCCATAATCCAGAAAATCAGTTCAAAGTAAAGGAACATTCTAGAGCGATCCGTGAAAACTATTAGCTAATCCAGGCAAACAAACTAATCAGAAACACAATTAAAAACGTTCACTAAATAGTGCACATCTATCAGAACGATTTTCGATACCGGCAAAAGTTTAAAAACTGATTCGGCCCATATAATGATATGAAGCATGCCTCCAAGTTTCGGCATAGTTTCCAGGATATTCAAGTTTAGAACAATAACATCAACATAGCCTTTTTGGAATTAAAAATATTTTAACGTATAATAGGCTTATATTTAAATATTTACTGTATCTACATAAATTATTCATTTAATTTTCGCATAAAAATTAAAACTTTTAATAACAAACAATATGGAAGTATTGACAACGCTTCACGGGATGTAGAAATAATAAAAACAAAAACAGTGTTGTCCCTTTACAAACCCTTTCTAGTTAGTCTAAACTCTAAAGAAATTAACCAGACTTAACAATATAGGTTCAGAAAGTCATAAAGATATGTAGCTCCAGGCTTAAAAATAGGCATAAGTATTTATTATATATAGACTTTATATAATTTCATACCTCTCTGGCTGTAATTCAGTACTCTTTAAAGAAACAATACGCTTACGTGCAGATATGATTCGATCAGCTGTACTGAACTGAACTGTCATCTACAGGTTTAATAATAATAATAACAACAATAATTAGAGTGCTACAGTCATCAATGACAACATCGAGCACTATTGAGACAAATTAAGAAGGCGAGCAAAAAGAAGGTCCAAAAACGGTGCAAAAACGGTGTTATTATTATTATGACTGCGTGATTGCTGACCCTGGCATAATGAAATTGTTTGGGTTACGTAGATGAATTTGCAGGGACACTCCACTGAAAAATGCATGTGAAGAATTATCTGTATAAATCAACTTGCAGCTATAAAGCCTGCATGTATTAATGTCAGTTTCTTCTCTCGGAAGTGATATCAATAACGAGAGATCGTCGCAGTTTCTCTATCGAAATCTTACCGATGTCGCCAGTTATCTACTGACTGGCGATATACACTCAAATTGACTAGATGGTGTAGTATACGTAGTGGCTTAGATGCATGGTGGACTGGCCGTGCAGGGCTGAGCTGATGGGAGTACGTGGTGATGGACCGGTGCTAGACTGGTGGAAGTGGTGGTAGGTGGCGGACAGGTGCTAGACTGGTGGAAGTGGTGGTAGGTGGTGGACAGGTGCTAGACTGGTGGCAGTGATGGTGGGTGGTGGACCGGTGCTAGACTGGTGGCAGTGATGGTTGGTGGTGGACCGGTGTCTGGATAGAAATCATTCAAGAATACTAATTTCGCGGGATTTCAAAATTCACATTCTAAATACTTTCATGAAACGAATTCACAGCAAATGCGTATATTTGAAGACTAGAATAGTAGCAATTAATGCATACCCTAACAGGTAACAACCTAACCGGTGACCGCATGCATTTTTTCGGTTCTCTTTATGGACCTAGTAGCATTCATGTCTAGCGACATTTCAAAAGCTCGTTCACGTCGTAATAAGTGATTTCTCTGTAGAACATGAAGGCGTGGTGAAAAGCGTGCTAACTACTCCACTTATGCAATGCTAAGCAACTTCTTCCAATACTTTCAAACAGTTACAAGTGTTAAGCCTGATTTTACTGGTCGCACGTAATACATAGACCGATTTAGAAACTTATAGCCAACCTGCTACCAAATGGTATTTTGGGATTCATTAATTTGCTGTTTGTGACTAGGCCATACAAGAAAATTTTTCCCGCTTTCAGATTTTATTTCATTGAATTGTAAAAAACTTGCCAAACAGTATTATAGTTGAGAACTAGTAAGAAGTATAATAAGCTTTTTTGAACATTGCAGATCATTCATTGCTTGCCATTTGATCTTGTATAAGCACCATCATGCAATGGCGACATTTTCTATAACAATAGTTATTAAGTGATAGGCCTATATATACATATATATATATATATATATATATATATATATATATATATATACTGTATATATATATACATATATATATATATACATTTATATATACTGTATATATATATGCATGTATATATATAATATTATATATATATATATATATATATATATATATATATATATATATATACTGTAAATACATATAATTTTTTAATAATATTGCAATTTTAAATCTACTTTACCTTTGACCGCTATTAGCTCAACCATTTGGGCTCAGTAGGCCTGTACAGAATTATTGCTACAATTTTAGGACTCAGGACATTTATAAAGACATATTTTGGCTATTAGATCCTATATATATATATACATATATATATACAGTATATGATCTACCCGAGTTTGAGTATAGAACTAGGCAACTACATGTATAAGCAAGCTTACAATGTAGAACAAGTAAATTATGGATTTGATACAACAATCAGCCTCTTGATTCAACAGCTACACAATTTTGACTTATTAGGCCTATATATATATACATGAATATATATATATATATATATATATATATATATATATATATATATATATATATATATATAACATAATATCTCTTATTATAGGCCTAATATAATTAAGTTTTGTATAATCATCTGCAATAAAATATGGTATATATGCGAACATAAATAATAGGCCTACTGTACATTTAGGCCTAATATTCGAATATAATCAGTCTTATAAATTTGATATGTGACACACTATTGGTCTAGTCTCAAAAGAGCATGAGAATGTATTTATTAATATGCATTTATAATGTAATAATATATAACAGCTATAGGCTAGTACAGATACTTGATCAACCACCGCATTACTTATTTATGTTCATTGATGATAGTAATATATTTGACGCCCCTGACTTCATCCCTGGATGAGCAAATGGACGTTAAACATGTATAATGATAATAATAATAACTATTATTATTATTATTATATTTATTATATTTGTAAACTGGCTTTTATCTTAGTCCAGGTTTTCTATGGATATCTAAACAGGTGCAGTGGATGTCGTAGAAATAGAGGAGGCAACAATTACTGTTTTTATAACCATTTAATTTCCTGACTAAAAGTCCTGACCTCACATCCAGCCCTGGCGCCTGTTCTTCTTCCTTTGAGCTTGTCATCTTCAAAGTTGAACACGCGACCTTCAGCACCGAGGTTAGACCCTCACACCGTGGAGCCACACGTGACTACAGGCGTCCAACTTAGTTATAATCATTACTTGTTCTTTATATATATATATATATATATATATATATATATATATATAAAGAACAAGTATAGACAAAATTTGGCATATGTAATATATTGAGCATTAAATGCTAAACAATGTAAAGATTAAGCATTAGTATATATAGATGCTTACGTATATATATATATATATATATATATATATATATATATATATATAATATATATATACTGTATATACACATGTATACATGTGTATATATATATATGTGTGTGTATGTATGTATACATAAGTATGTATATACATATAATATACATGTACATGTATATATATATACATGTAAATAATTATATATATATATATATATATATATATATATATATATATATAAGTATATATAGGTATACATACTTATATATACATACACATATATATATACATGCATACATGTATATATATATGTGTGTGTGTGTAAGTATATATAAGTATGTATATACATAAAGTATACATGTACATGTGTATATATATATATATATATATATATATATATATATATATATATATATATATATATAGGTATATCTATAGGTCTACATAAACACAAGTATATACCTACTCCTTAGTACGCTAGAAAATTGAGAATAGAACCTACTGACATCTGCAAGTGCTTTTAACAGGCAACTGGTGCAGATATAGAAGGCTTGTCTGAGAAGCAAAACACCATAGGTCAGAATCCCAGCCTGACCTTCTCTATCAGAACATGAATGTACCTTCAGATTAGAGAACAAAAGCTACACTAAACTCTGTAGCTTTTTGCACTTTTACAGTGAAACTTCTCGCCGAAAGATCCCGAGAATAAATTACAATTATCGAGTTATATCCAGTAACAAGTAATTACTCATCAGGTTGCGTGAATCGGGCGAATTCTCGTTCTGAACTTTCTTTCACGCCCATTTCTATATATTACACTTTTCACAAGAAATTCCCGGCACTGCTACATTACAGCATCTCCGCGTCATTCCCCTATAACACGACTTTAGTAGTTCCTATCACTTCTCCCGCCAACCCCTAAACACTTTCCCTATGATCTCAATCAAGCATGAAAGTAGCGTATTTGGGCCGCACTTGCCGATATTGGAATATTACAAGCTAGACGCTCACATTATCGCACCGAGAGCCTCTGATGTTGAAGGGCGCTAGGAGGCGTCGAGGCCGAACATCTGCTTCTTCTGTCGACGTGATCGACCGGTCCGCGGCCTGGGACCGGCCCGTGGCCCGTGGTTTCCCGCTAGGCCGACCCCGAGTCCCGTCTCCTTCGGCACGCGACCCGAGGCTTTGAAGTCCCGGAGAGGAGCAATTATTAGGAAGTTAACCACCGGAGATAAGGTTATGAGAGATGAATAGATGGACGGATGGATGGATGGGTGGATGGATGGATAGATGAATGCATGGAACGATGGATTGATGGTTGGTTGGATGTAATTGCTTTACGACACAGATAAGATAATTTTTCTGATGATAACTTTGAGTAATTATTAAGATGTTAACCACCGGACATAAGGTTATGAGAGATGAATAGATGGATAGATGGATGATGAATGATGAATGGATGCAAGGATGGATAGATGGATGGATAGATGGATGGGTAGATGGATGGATGGATAGATGGATGGATGGGTGGATGAATAGATGGGTGGATGGATGGATGAATGCATGAATGGAACGATGGAAGAATGGTTGTTTGGATGCATTTGCTTTACGACACAGATATGATAATTTTTCTGATATGATAACTTTGAGTAATTATTAATAAGTTAACCACCGGGGATAGGGTTATGAGAGATGAAAAGATGGATGGGTGGATGGATAGATGGATGGATGGGTGGGTGGATGGATGGATGAATGCATGCATGGAATTATGAATGGATGGTTGCTTGGATGTAATTGTTTTACGACATAGATTTAATAAGTTTTCTGTATAATACTGAGGCGACCATTTTTTTTGATTTTTCAGTAAACTCTATACCTGTTTGCACAGGTCGGATTGAGCTAATCACTTGCAGTTTTTGACCACTTACTAAATTTTTTATGTCAGCATGTAAAATATTATATATATACCGTACTGAAAAATGTTGTAATTACAAGAAACTATAATTGAAACAGGCCAATTGCGATCAAGTAACACATCACACCACAATCCAGTAACATTCAAGCGTTGCTAAATACGATTCGAATAGTCCAGCCTATAAAGAGCATAGGACCCCAACATTACGCTTGATCAAGTTGCAGGGCGATTAACAATGGATCAGAAGCATGGTGCAGTACTTTCACTGGAAATTAGCCTACTGTTCGAGCATTGCATTCCAGGATCAATAGGTTTCTAAATTCAGCTTTTTCCAAATTCTTTTCGCTTTCTTTCAAACACCTGAATCAAAGAGTACGGAAGGGTTGTTTCATCATTTGACAAAGACGTCAGGCAGAGTATTACACGAGAGTATGATATAAAAGCTTGATTTATTTCTTTATACGATGTTATGGTACGTATATAGTATAGGACCCTGACTCTCTTTCTCTCTCTCTCTCTCTCTCTCGCTCACACACACATACACACGCACACACACAGACACACACACACACACTATACCATTGGGTCAGACTAAAGAAGACTGTAGGATCCTGACTACAGAAGCAAATATGGATCAGCTGATTGATTCCATAGAGTTAAATGTCGTCTTGAACTACATTAACACTATATAAATAGAGAACATCAAGTTTGTGTCCGGTGAAGCCATACGTTGTAAATATTACCTTTTTGCGATTTGCTCAGCACTTTAATAACCAGACATCTTTCTTAGAATACTTAAAATAATGTTAACCATTGCACTTATGCAATTTTTAACATTCACACTTATTTATAATTATATGGATATAATTACTCATTCAGTCAATCATTATCATTATCAATTAGGATTCAATTTTAACCAAACTCAAAGACATCAGTAGCCTAGCATCTGCCGCTCTAAGTCAAAACGGGCGTTATTGAGATGGCATTGAGAGTTAGAACAGATAAGAATTGAACTGCCGTAGTCCATCATGCACCGTTTATTCAAATCAACGTCATACAATGCAAGATAGTTGATATACTATCGGTTAATTGAAACAGTTTTGCATTCAAATCTGCATAATACCGTCTGCATTAAATAGTCATCAAGACGCGTGCCCTGCCATAGTGCAACACTGCGCTCTCTATTGTGCCAACCCAAGCAATCCACGAGAGCATCCTTACAGCCACTCCGAGCTCCCAGTCTAAACGTTGGGTATGTTCTCTTAGGAATAGAGTTAATTGAATTTCACTTGACCCTATAAACACATAATGATAGGTATCTAAGCGTGCCTGTAAGTGACGGTATAAGACAGGCTTCTGACCGATTAGATTAGTGTTCAAGACTCTCTGATAGAAATCAGAATATTCAGGTGATACCGTCGCTGATGTGCAATCTCTCTTTTATTGCGCTTCCTATTGGCAGGTCCGTGGCAGATAACTCCTCTACATATGTCAAGCCGCTGCCTTCTCTTCATATCAACATATGAATTAGTTATCAAATCATCCAGCTTCCTAAATCTCCAATTTCAACTAATTAAATCTAGATCTAATGCCAAATCCGTTGCTAAATGCAAAATCTTCTGAATGAGCCACCGGAAATTACCGATGCTCTAATTAATCTAAACAGATGAAATAATAAAATGATGGCAATAATTGTTGACCTATCACCTGTTTATTCGAGAATTGGAACTCAAAAGTTTGCAGATAATCTGACTTATCAACAATTTACTCCAATGATTATAGGCCCCTGTGGGAATATTATATTAAATCTTACTATTATATTATATTACTTTTATTATTATATTATTATTAATGTTATTATTAATATTATATTCAATATTACTATTATTATGGAAAAATGTCGGACGAATTGGTTAATAGATAATAGAGTTTTCTATTTCTCCATATTTCTATAACATTTAAAGAATTCAATAGCCTCCACCTGAATGTTAGCATAGAACAGAGTTATTACAAGAAGTGTAGAAATGTCGCTCTTACTGCGTATAAATATCTCTCTTACTATGTACCTTATAAATATAGATTCTGTTAAAAAAATAACCTTCAACGACGGCGAAATTATGAATTGCAAATACATGTATAATGATAGTGAGTTAGTCACAGTAAAAATGTAACTGCATATTTTTAACATACTGTTGCCTAGTATAGTAATATATATCAGTATTCACTGGACTGGCAATACATGCAATACTGAATATAGTAACTATTCAGTATTGCATGTTTTTGGACATTGGAGTTCTTAACAACTATTAACATTTTCGTTGACAAAATTTTGCCCCCGGGCTTGAGAAAGCATGAGTATCTACGCGTGTCTAAGCAATGGAACCCCAACTAATGGAAAGAATTAGGGGCATTAACCCCCCGGGGTGTTAGATTCTAATTAATTGATATTCATCCCATAAAAACGATGTGCAATACAACACATAAACCTGACACTTCTGCTTCATTACGTATTGTTATCAACTCACCCAAGTACACTGCTACAAGGTACCCAGGTCCAGTCTACCAGGTATTCAGGTCCAGTGCTACCAGGTACCCAGGTCCAGTGCTACCAGGAACCCAGGTATAGAAGAGTGGGGGGGGTACCAGGTACCCAGGTATGAAAGAGCGGGGGGGCGATGAGTAGTTATAGGGATTTGAAGAGAGATGGTGAGAGAGATTATAGAAATATTAAACATTTGGTTGATAAATAGATCTGTAATATTTGAATGCAAGCTTAAATTAATTCGTTTAAATATGAATTAGTTGCTTCAACTAAGTATTGTTTCACAGAATAATTTGTATACTGTTTGACTGGTTGATAAAGAGGCAGATTATCTGATTGATTGATTTTTTATGGATTGATAGCCTTATTTATTGATTTTTTAATTACTTGTTGATAGATTCGTTGATTTGCTTGATTGATTGATTTATTGATTGATTGATTCATTCATTTATTGCTTGAAGCAATTGATTTGCAAGATGGCTAATTGATTTACGTAAATAAGGACTGTAGACATACAGAGAGATTTCAGTATCGAAGTACCGAAGAAACCAGGAGAAAAGTAGGCGGGTCGGTGATGAAATGTGACGCTATAACAGTGTCAGAGTAATTAAAATTCACTTTGTGAGGCGTGAGACGCTGTATAGCCTCAAGAACTGAACAGTTGGCAAATTGATTCAGTGGATTCAGTGCTGAGCGCAAGAACTCGACTAATGCTTCATTGTATAATAGTGTATCAGGCCAGCGACACCAGGGAGAGAGCATTCATGTGTAAAGTATACTCCAATCAACTCTGACACACTCACAATCAATCAGCTACAGGAAAATACTAAATAGCGATTTAGCAGCAGTTTCGTGTTCCATTGAATTCATTCACAGGCTGAATGAAACGATTTTTTAAGAATTATAAGTACAGTAGGCTTCAAAAAGTTTCAATCACTTCTTAGCTGTTTTATGTTCTGAGATTAAATGTTTCATGTAGGCCTATGATACATCAAATACAATACTAATACTAATAATAATACTAATATAATAATACACTAATATTAGATCATCATCATCATCATCATCATCATCATCATCATCATATTCCCTTAAATCTCTGTATAACTAGAGTCGAGATTATTAAACGTTTTCATTCCTTTTATAAAATTTTGTAGCAATTTATGGAGCTTAGGCTGTATTGCCTTATGGTAATACAACCGATGTTAACGTAAGTTTTGGCTCTCGAAAGCTATATCAGTGACGAACGAGCACATTATTTGAACCATGCACATATTAATCAGCGGTCGGATACTTAACGACATCGTCAAAGGCTCCAGCTAACCGAATGCCCTCTCTAACTCTGTTTGGATCTTACTCGTTTGTCGCCCTTTATGAATGAGAGAAATAAAGAATGAATGAATGAATGAACGAATGGATGAATAAATGAAAGAGTGAGTGAGTGAGTGAGTGAGTGAGTGAGTGAGTGAGTGAGTGAGTGAGTGAGTGAGTGAGTGCGTGATATAAATCTCGAAAAAGTTGAGAATTGACGAATCAATGAATGATTAACCAAACCAATCAAGTAATCAATCATTGTGTCAAGAAAATTGAAATCTTACAACAAGCAAAAGCAAATTGCGCACACATACAACAAGACTCAATCACTCAGACATATAAAAGCCTCTAACAAAGTCCACAGATGTTCGTGCACGAATCATTAAGCTGCATCGTATATAGAAAGGTATTATATTATAATGTGTCTAGGACCTCTGTAGCATAAGTAAATGGGCGGAGGCTGAAGGGCGTGTGTCAGCTATATAGTACTAAGGAGAGCCTTGGGAATCAAAGCAGATGCCTGGGGTAAAGGAACACACCCTTATGCGCCAAACTCTAACTTACCCTCACAGCTTCCTCCCAAAAGATATACAGAATTAAAATTTGCAATTGTATTTCGTAATTTCATCATTGGTAGGCCTACCAAATTACTTAAACAAGTACCGATAAAAAGCAGTTTAAAATAGAAGACTTTTATTGATGCTAATATTTTGTTACTCTTTAAACCTACATTTTAGTTATAGATTACTGCGCATTATGCTCAGGCTTCTTCTTCATGGTAATGTTTTTACCACGTCAAACGAGTGCGTAACTGACACTTATTTTGACCAAATTCGATAGGATGATGTTAAGTTGAAGCATTAAAAATTAAAACATACAGACAAAATTAACAGAAACTATTAAGGGCCCAATTGTGTAATTTTTGCACAGTTTGTATTGTATTTTTTATTGTATTTGCAAGAAAACAATATAAATACAAATGAATATAAATACAGTATACATGTGTATATATATATACAGCAAAAATAAATATATAATATATATATTTAATATTGTATATATATTTAAATATAAAAACAACATAAATACGAAGCAGAGTGGCTGTGGAGAGCGCATTAGACGTTGAGCGATTCCAATCCAACCCACTCCATTAAAGGTGACAATAGACTGTTCACTCTGTAATTCAGAGCTGGACTTGTGTGCGATATTTCAATAGAAATTTCTCAGTGATTTTTATTTGAAGTATGTCAGGTTTAATACATCACAGATGATCCTACCCAATTGACTAATTAATTATTTAATTAAATATCGAGACTAATTGAAGATTAAAAAAAATATATTGATTTTTAATTTACCCCTGGTTAGGTGTTAAAATAAAAGTCACTAAAATTTGTTATAGGGCCTACTGCAGTAGATTGCTCTTAATTTATATTTGCATTATGTAAAGTAATGGTAAAAGACCTTTATCTATAGTTCTTAGTTTTTTAATATGTAGCTGTAAGGAAGTTACGTGAAAAATAAATAAATAATCGTATTATGACTACATCGCAACATTGCCAACCAAGGTAAGGAAGTTAACCATATAAATGAAATAATATTTTGCAATTATATTTTATAATCGTCACCCCATGTTGTGCTTGGGTGTGGTTGGATCACTGCAGAATAGGGCAACCGCAAACAATCTGCCGTGTGTACGTAAGAGGCGACTAAAGCCAGGAGCTGCGGATGGCAAGAGGGGACTCACCTCACCACGAAATATTTTCCCCAGGATTAAATGGTAATTAATCCACCTAGCTGAGAAATGCAACGGAAAACCACCTCAGAAGCTATATTTTTCCAAAGCTATAGGTTACTTAAGGTATGGATAAGGCATAGACTTTGTGAAGGGATTAACTTGTTGATCTAAGGAGTGCTCTTATGGAGCGAGGAAGCAGACTTTGAGTATGAATATGTACCTTGAACCTGCCACTTGGCAGTTCACTGAAGAAGCATCGTCACTATAATTTTTTTAAAGTTGTAATTGCAATTGTAATAAAAAATTACTTGTAAAATTGCAATACATAATTACTTAAAATGTTGTAATATTAATATTGCAGAAATTAAATTTTTCGTTAATGACAATATTAAGCTCTATGCTAAAAATTTAAATTACATAGTAATCAGACATTGCTTCAGCAGTTAAAGGCTTCTAGACAGATTTAATGGTTAAAGTATTCAACATAATTAAATCCTTTAATCTAATCTGTAGTATGTCTACAACGAAATATACTAACTTTAAAATCAAGCCATATATATATATATATATATATATATATATATATATATATATATATATATATATATATATATATATATCACCGTGAAAGATGTTACTTATAAATAGAACTTCAAGTGATAAAATTCTGAAAATTTTCTAATCTATTCTTGTAGTCAGTAAAATTCAGGCGCTCTATTTCTTTCACGCCATGTCCAACTGCACAGCCGAATACAGGACCTGACTGGCAATAATAAATTAATAGGAATAATAGTCTCTTGATATTTGATACTGTGCGACGAGGCAGTCTCTCG